>JAQFVV010012395.1:9065756-9120756 GCA_028023455.1 Epiperipatus broadwayi | reverse complement strand
GAGTTGATTTTCCTAATGAAAGCTTTGGAAAAACCAATGACTGGCCAGTAATGGTAGATTTTGGGCAATATCAATATGTTAATGAATGTAATCTTACTATGTATTAATATATATGCCCTAGTAAGAGAATTTATTATTTTATTTATTGATTCCATTAGTTGATTTTGAATGGATAGCCTTCTGGCATTGACTGACAAGTGAAAAGAGATTCCCAAGAAAGGGTGTGGGAGGGATTTTGTTAATGAATTATTAGGATTACCTGTAATGATATTCCATATTGCCATTTTGCTAGTATTGAACTTGAGTGAGTAATTGGATGTATATTCATTTAGAATTTCAATTAGTGTGGGCATAATTATCTTGGAAGTAAGGAAGATTACTATATCATCCATAAAGCATATATAGTTTATAGGGAGATTAATTTGAGATAGAACTATAGATGGTAATTTTTTTCAATTTCAACTAGCAAAGGGTTAATGTATGAATTAAATTGCAGCACACTGAGTGGTGAGCCCTGTGGTATGGAGCTGTGTGTCACAAAACTGAGGGGTGATTTGCCCTTCAATGTGATATGGATGGATCTATTATCTAATAGATTATACAGAATGCATCTAAGTGATGAAGGAATGTTGTATTGTTCAAGTACTTGAGAAAAGGTAAGAGAGAGATAGGATATAGCTGTGGAATGACATGTACTTGGTTTGATAGATGGCTGAGCATCTTTTGGATTATAGGTACAGGAAGTGATTGAGATGTTCTAACATGAATTTTAGGATTGCATCTATTCCAGGATGTGCTCAGTTAGGATAATTTTTCATTTTGTTTATTATTTCTTCTTTAGTTATATTGTGATTAACTACTAAATTGTTAAGTTTGAGATTTGCAATGTTAGCGTGGGATATGATTGGAGTTTATCCTTAAAATAGTACTAATAATAAAAAATAACAATTAGTGAATGGCTTTATTATATGAAATAAACATGTGATCCATAAATCCCAAACACCAAAATTTGCCGATCTATCTTAGTATTAATTCACACTGTATAGAGTAATTTACAATTATATATGCTAATATAAATAGCTAATAAATAATATTCAATTGTTATGATGAATTCAATAATATTAAAATGATTAAAAATTTTTCGAAATGTCATTTACTTGTAGCAATCTACTGTTTACTTTATATAAGTCTTCTGGAAAAAATATGTAACATCATGGCTTTAAACTGGATCTTTCATTCAATTTTAGTAGATATTATAAAAGACCGAAAAAGGGGCCAAGTTTAAAGTTAATAAAGACTTTTACTTTTAAACTAATAATATAAAATATGAATAATTACGTGTTCAATGCAAAATCCAACCAAGGCAGTATATGTAATATTTAAAACTATTTATTAGCCATTTGGTCAATTTGACCTAATTAATCATTACCCTCAGATATTACGTTGGCTGCTTCTTAATAAATTTTCTAGACAATTATTTAAGTTTTTATTTGTAATTACACTTTTCAATTTTATTGATTTTTTAAAAAATTGCATTCCTAAAAGTAAAATAAAATAAGGATGACCTTCATTATGTTTGATAATCCTCTTAAGAGTTTGAAATTTTCTAATAACTCTTTTGATTTAGAAATAATTAATTTTTAAGTAAATAATTACTTAAAAAAAATATTTCTTTTTTTTTTGTTGTTGTTATTTTGTTTTTTACAGACTGCTTTGGTTTTGAAATAAATAATTGTCACATAATCAAACCTTTTTGAGCATGTAAAGTGCAATGAGTTATCATTTATATAAGTTGTGTGTGTGTATTATATGTTAACATATTATAAAGTGATTATGCGTATTCACTTATATGTCTTCCTAGATCGGTTGTTTTAAATTAGGGAATTGAAATAACAAATTTAAATATATATATTAATAATATATAATTTTTAATTTTATATATTTTAATTTTTGGTTCGCAATGCACTTATACTATATATTTACCTGTTGATAATTTTATTATAAACAATTTTAATATATACAATATAATTATGCACCGATTTTATATGTAAATGTGTATGGGTTTCGGTACATCAAAAAATGTTTTTTTTTTAAAAAAAGTGGATTGTTTATTATCTTTAAATTTTTAACTGGAAATTGGTTCGCTACAAAAATTTAATTGAAAGCTCTTAACTAAATAATATATTTAAAAACAGATTGCATTATTTATCTCCATATTTTTAGAAATAATAATTATCATCATCAACCATTATCATTCCACTGCAGGATGAAGATCTCTCCAAGTTCAGTCCATCTTCTCCGATTTTTAGCTTTCCTTCTCCATACCACCTCTGCACACTTTTTTATTTCATCCATCCATCTCACATGTGGTCTCTTTCTGGATTTTTTAAAATCTCTTGGAATCCAGTTTAAGATTTCAATTGTCCATCTATTATCAACTCTTCTAGCATTATGTCCAGCCCAACTCCACTTCAGTCTTTTAATTTTTTCAATGACGTCAGTAACACCTGTTTGTTCTCTTACCGATATATTGCGTTTTCGATCTCTTCTTGTTACTCCCAATATGCACCTCTCGATACTTCTTTGAGTGGTCTGTATTGCTCTTCTATTAAATGTCCAAGTCTCAGATCCGTAAGTGAGAACTGGTAAAACACGTTTATTAAAAACCTTGTTTTTCAAACATATAGGCATATTTTATTTTATTATCAAGTTATTTCTACCAAAAGCACTCCAACTAAGTTTAATTCTGTGATTTATTTTATCTATTATGTTTCCATCTGTATTAATAATCTGACCAAGGTATTTGTAGCTGTTAATTTCTTCTAACTCATCATAATCAATCTTTATTTTTCTATTTTGAAAAAAAATCCATGAAACCTTATTTTAGTCTTTTTTAACATTTATCTTTAGTCCTACTTCCCTACTTTCATCTGATAACTCCTGCAACATTTTCTGCAGCTCTAAAACAGTATTTGCAAAAGCAACTACATAATCTGAAAATCTAAATGACTTAAATAATCTCCATTTACTTTTACTCCTTTAGTTTCCCATTTTCATCCACAAAATATTTCTCGCAGCACTGCTGTAAAAAGTTTTTGAGATATGGAGTCACCCTGTCTCACACTCTTTTCAGTGTTAACTTTTCTAGTATCATTATAATATTTAACACAGCATTATGCTGTTGCACATGCGCTTTGAAGATTTTAACTATAAATGAATGAATACTAACACTCAACCACATGATAAAGTCTTTGGAAAAGATAGAATGCTGTGTTAAATATTACAGTTTATAAACATCGCGCTATTAAAAAAAATGATTTATTTACATAGTATCATTATGTAATATAATTGTTGCTAATGCATTTTTATACATATTTTTTAAAATATGGCAATATCCTGGGTCTCTACCTTGATGCTTTAATCATGAAAAAATATTTATACAATCAAATGCCTTTTCAGAATCTACAAATCCAAAGTATAATGGCAACTCATATTCATTTTTTCTTTCTATAACTTCTCTCAATATCTGGATAAGATCTACTGTACTAAAACTACTTTTAAATCTAGCTTGTTCTCTTGATTGGTGGAAATACAATGTTCTCTGCAGACGAGTTGTAATTATCTTCATAAAATTTTTTTATAAAACTGATACAAGGCTGATTGATCTGTAATATCTAATATCTTCTTTATCATCTTTTTAAAATATTAATATTAATACTGTATTCTTCCACTCATCTGGTACATCTTTATCATTTAGTCATTTCGTATATAACTTTGCTAAAAAATTCTATTTCTTCATTACTTCTTTTAATGTATCAATTATAATTCCATCATTACCTGGAGACTTTCTTTCTTCATAAATTTAATTGCATGTCTCATCTTCATTTAAAATTCTGGACAATTTGGAAGATACAATAGATATAGGAGGTACGTGTTTTTCATTACTATATAATTCTTGGTAGATGTCTTCTACCCATTTCATGATATCATTTCTCTTTTTAGTAATAATTCCATTTTTTATTGCAGATATAAATTTCCTACCAATACCAAAATGTTGTTTTTCACTCTTGAGACTTTTATTCGCTTCTACAGCTTTCCTTGCTAGTTGACAGTTATATTTTCTTATATCATTTTCAACTCTTTTCTGCACCATTTTACAAAATTCGAGATATTCGATCCTTTTTAATGCGTCATTTTTGTATATCTTTATATTCCTTCTTTTCTTCATAAATTCTTTAGTCTCAGTAAAAATTTTATTGGTCAATTGCTGCTTTTTTCTACCAACTATCTTAGTTGCAGTTTCTAAAAGAATATTAGTTATTTTCATATTAATTTCATTCAAATCTGAATCACATTCAAAATCTACTAATACTTGAAACCGATTTGTAAGTTCTAATTTAAATTCATTAGATTTTTCTAAAGATTAGGAATATTAACAGTAAATACTGTCTTTGTTAATAATTTTTGTCTTTCTAGTTTTGCATTAACACGTAACTTACATTTTACTAATCGATGATCACTTCCTGTGTTAAATTTATTAAAAACATTACAATCTTGCAATATGTATTTTCTGTTAGTCAAAATATAATCCAATTCTGCTGTACCTTCATTTGGATGCTTCCATGTTCATTTACTTTTAACATTTTTCTCAAAAACGAATTCATAATATAAAGTTTTTCTTTTTTCTGCAAATTCCACGAGTCTATGTCCTCTCTCATTTCTATTACCATAACCAAAATTACCTACAGCACTTTCATCTTCCATTTGCTTACCTATTCTAGCATTAAAGTCCCTCATAACAATTTTAAAATATTGTTTACTCTAATCAAAAATCTTTCGTGCATCCATATAAAAATCTTCTCCTACTTCATTACTATGAGAACTTGTTGGGGCATAAACCTGAATTATCTGCATTTGGTATCCGCTATTAAGTTGTATAACTTTTCTTGACACTCTGATCGATACACTATCAATCTCCACAACGTTGTTCTTCCACTTTTTATTTATAATGAATCCTACTCCATTTGTATTTTCAATATTTGTGCATTTATAGTAGAATATGTGTCCGCTTTTTAAATCAATTGTTTCTTTACCTTTTTTTCTAACTTCACAAAATCCAATAATATCCCATTTAATATAAGACAGTTCTTCTAATTTTTGCAATGTTCCTTCACTTGAAAGTGATCTGCAGTTCTAAGGACCTAAATAAAAAAGTCATCACCAATTGGCAGCCTGGGTCCGTAATCAGGGGATTCTTAGCACCCTCCACTTTCAGCCACCAATCACTGCCTTGGTTGGTGACTTTATAATCTCCTAGGAATAGGGACCATGATTTATTTTTGTCTGTCATGATTGTATATATCTATTAGAAAAATATTTATCATTTACACATACATTCGTTCTGCCTTTTCAGGCAACTGAAGAAGGACCATGGTGTTACTTAATCTTAAACTCGGAGGTATAAAGCCAATAAACTCACCACACTGGATAATGCGTGCTCGTGAGCATCCATCCATGTTCTATACTATTTGAATAATCACATAGTAATAACAGCTGCAATGACAAGAATGTATGGAATGGACATTAGGTATTTTCTCTGCTTGGTTCCTTTAAGGCCTCCAAGAGGAATATCTCCTTTCAGTTAATAGCAAACTCCTTTCTGAAACCGGAAAATAATACTCCTAGTACTTATATTTATTTTTGTGATGGAGTATTTTTTAACTTTTGTTGTTATAATATTTTTTTAAAAAACATGATCATGTAGTAAAATCCATATAAAATAAATCTGATGAAATTTAAGACTTTTTAAATAAATAAATATGTATTTATTTTTTAAAAGATGCTGCTTTCATATTCTTAACTCATATTTAAAAAATTGAAAATATACATCAAGTTATAAAGAATCTTTGAGCCAAAGATTATTACAAAAAAATATTAAATGTAAAACATAGGATTTTGGAAAACGTCTACCTATATTAATTAAATGAATAAGTAAACGTCTTTTCAATATGCTGTAAATGAAGTGTTATATAAGAAAATATTTAAAAAGAAGAACAAGAAACAAGCAATATAAGAAGATAAAATGCTGAAAAAATTTTAAGTACATTCGATGACTACTTGACTATAGACGTACCATAAGAAAAAAATATTTAAATATAAAAAAGTAAGTTAATAAAAACAAATAAAACTAATACAAATTTATAATAATCACAATTTCCGAAAAAGAGCGTCTATAAAGTAGAACAAAGATTCTAGAGAAAATACAATGACCACAGTTTAAAGCTTATCCAGCAAAAAATTAAATATGTTGAAAATATAGCATATTGGAATTAATGTTTTCTATGTGATAATGAAGAATTAGAATATTTAAATTTGGTATACAAATTTAAACTGCAGGCTTACTAAATTATTATTTGTTATTGTTGTTTTTTCCCATATGTCATAGCATCGGCTGGGAGGCGAACCTGCAAATATCGTCTGCAACCAACTGCTTGCTTGCAAGGCAGCTGCGCTGACCTCTCGGCTAAAATATATAAAAACAAAAAAATAACAAAATATTACTAAAAGTAATACATTTAGTGTGTCCGTAGAATGATTAAGGAAAAAACATTAAATTTTCTAGCAATTTTGAGATTCATTGAATGTAATTTGAGACGTAATAGTATTTTATAAGGTCAGAAAGAGTTTATTTAAGTACAGTGGTCAAAAAGCTTCATTTTCTTAATAATAATTAAATTTAGTAGCATAAAGCTATTAATTATTTTGCAATTAATGATCATAGTACCATGTAAGATTAAAATGTATGTACTTACACGCATTTTAACATTCAATTACATTAAATTTCTAAATAAAATGTATTTTCTTAAAATAAATAATTTTTTTTTTATTTAGTTAAAATCATAACCAGAAAATTTTAATTAAAATGAGACATTCTAGATATTATTATGATTGGCATTTGTGAGACTTCCAACCAGCTAATCTAAATTAAACAATCAACTGTTTTAAAGAGAAATCTACAATCATAAATAATATGTGTACTGAGTTAAATGCATTTCATTCCTAGTATATTTAATCTAATTTTTCAATTTAATTCTTTACATCAATTCTCCAAATCCAGTTTTTTTTATAAAAAAAAATATGTACTTGCCAATTCCAAAATAAAAAATATAAAAACAAGTAAAAAATATATGTGTTTAACTTAATAAAACTCGAATCTATTCACTTTAGACTAGAGGAAAAACTAATATAAATATGTTCTTAAATAGCTCAAACAAAAATAGTCAAAAACTTTGTTTATATTGAAGTATTTATTGCAGTCGTTGCATTTTTCAGACTACCACAGGTTCCATAGTTGAAGATAGTGGGATCAATATCAGGTGTGACGGTTAGCCATGAATGTTAATGTTTAATACTAGATAAAGTAGGTTTAAATTTATTGTGTTATTAATTTTACCATTTATATAAACGGAGTTATAACAATACAAACTAAAATAATTTATTAGATTTAAATAAAGACCAGCAAAATAGATGTTACATAGATATAAATGTATGTAAGTTACTAACGATTTAGTATATTCAAGTAAATAGGTGATTAGGCTTAATTATTTTCATGATAATGTTATTATATCCACTAAATAAATATACAAAATGATATGAAAAATAGATAGTTATTTCTTTACGAGTAAACTTTAATTTATTTTCTTATCCTTCTCAATAATAGTTATTCATCAAATTTGAATTAAATTAAATCTCATTAACTTTTCTCTAGTGAAGGAGAATTACATTGTCTCATAATATTCATTACAAAACCATGATACTGATATATCCCATAATTCCCTTTTGTATTTTGCCATACCGCTAGAAAGTATATTTATTCTAAAACAGACGTCATAATATAATGTAAACCCTTTCGCGTTACACTGATATATTGCCATATCAAAAGCCAAGCATATTGGCTTGCAGATATCTCACTTTCACACTACATTATTAAATATTTTATTACAAACACTTTTTTTAATATGCAGAAGTAGAAATCATCTTATCATGTACTGAATCAAGAGTTCATAGCGATTTAAATGCTCTGCATTTAACAATCTCAATATACTTTGGGTATGTTAATCAACTAATTAATTTCATACAGTTGTTCTGCATAAAAAATATCAGGTTAGTCAAATAATGTCATTTGTTCTATAGTAATATCTGGAATCTTTTAAGCATATGAATGCTGTTATTTTGCTCAATTAAATGTTTTTTAATGATCTTAGGCATAAATTGATATTTCCACATACTTTTTTATCTATTGTTCTCACCATGCTTATTTGCATTAAATTACTATAATAAATACGAATATTGCGTCTATATTAGAATCAGTCCACTCATATAATATCTGAATACCCTGACAAAATAGTTTGAGTTCTAATCTAAATTGTCTGACAAATGTTTACACAACAATATCAGTTATGATTATAGTTTAATAATTATTTATAAATAATGTATATTAAATCATAATGATGAATGAGACGATTAATAGTCTTAACAGGTCATATAATTTTTGTAAATAGATTGCTTTGATCATTGTTGTGGGCAGTATAATTTTAGTTAGTTATCATTGAATAATTATTAAGTAAAATTAAAATTATTATTGCCAATTAAACTGATGTCTTAAGTATTATTTTAGATAAAATTTAAAATACATTAACAGGTGTTTAGTCTTTATTATCCAAAATATATGCTCTAGTGATAGACTATTGTTTGAATGTTGTCTATTGGTATCTCTCTGGCACACTATAATATGAGCGTGGAAATATAGCCATTACCTACACAAAGGATGGTAACAACAATCTATATAAGGTTGGTAAGTAATATCTTAGCTATATATGTTTCCTTTTTATTTCTATGCTGTATAGTAATTTAGATTTTAATTTACCATAAATTGGAATGACAAAAAAACACAATAAATTATTATGCACTATATTAGAATATTGTAAACAGGGTGTTACTTAATAGGATAATCATATAACAAGAAATTCATCATTTGTATGAATAATATAAATAATTATATTTGTCATATTCGCAGCAATAATTCGTTTGCCATCATCTAGTTTCTTCATTTAATTACATTACCCAGTATTTTCATTTTAATATAACTTCTTCACCTTTTTATAAAAAAAGCTGCATTATTCATCATCACTATAATTATTACAATAAGTTGCTACAAATGTCATCTATTTAAATTGGTATTTAATGTAGCGCTACAATCAATAACACCTGCTAAAAACTATATCTTCAAAAACATTCCTGCAAAATGTGAGTTTGGCAACAAAGATTTCTATTAAAAATGCTATTATGAAATGTATCACTTATGTATACATACCAAGTTCAAAATTTTCCAATCAATCTTTAATAAAATAACTATATATTGTGACCTTCCAGATTGGCACCATGAAGAAATGTGGGAAGTTTATTATTGTGCCAACAGTGATCAGGGGTAGCTAATAAAAAAATGAATTGTAGTATAACTTAATGTTTTAAATTTGGTTGAAAAGTTATCAGGGTCTTAGTTATGGTGTACCAATCATTAAAATTCCTTTTCCTTTATGTATATCTAATAGTGGTAATGAGTATCGTTTGTCTATAAGGTCATAATAAATGTTTATTCATTAAGTTTCTAACCTACTGTATATTGTCATTCCAAGATCTAACTTGTATGTGTGGATGCATGTCCATTTGCATTCTCTCACACTTCACACCTCATTCATATTTCTAGTCATCACTCAAAATATCCATCTTGTAATAGCATTATTTATTTGCCATAGAAATTTTTAATAACTCAGTCATTAATAGACTTCTGGATTAATGGAAAAACAGATGCACATACACATACACCATCATTTAGTATGATTTTTTTATTTATTATTTCTTGTATAAAATCTTTCAATTAAAAATGTAAAAGTTATTTTATTTATTATTAATCAGTGTTTGTAACTTTTTTTCATTTCAAAACTCTATTCTTAACATTTTCACAAGCAAAAATTCTTGCATATTGTTAGCTAATTATAACTAAAAAAGAGGCATGGCTAAGTAGACAGAAAACAATTTTAGAGAAGGTGGAATAATTTTCTAAAAAGAAATATAATAAAACAAGTGAATTTAACAGCTTCATTGGAATCCCTACTTTTCTTTTCATAAGGAAATTTCTCTATACTACTCAAGAATAAATGCCAACATATAATCCTGAAGAACACCAGATTAAAAAATGTTTAACATGGAAGGTTAAACATTCAGAAGTACACCAGCTTCTAATTTTTATCCACTAACAATTTGAACTTATTTTATTCATAATGCATAGATATTATTTAGAAAAATCACTAATGCAATTTTATTATAACTTATTTTTAATAAATAGTGTGACATTGGAATTGTGTAAAGTATTAATAAGAATTGGAAATTTTATGCTGGACTATGTAATGGGATATTTGAGTAACTCTTATTAATAAATTTCCTATTTTATTGTATAAGAAGAAAGGTTGAAACAGTAAAATTATTCATGCTAGCACTCTACATTATCATAATAATTATGTATATTAAATTACTTAACCATTCACACCCATATAGGAGTGAAAGAATGCGCTACAATAATACTTAATAATTAGTTACCAGAAGGATATACAAACGTGGATGACTAAGTAACCTTGATCTTGTTTACTATTAAAAATGTATTAAATGTTGGAAATTTAGACAAAACAGAGTTTATAAAAATAAAAAAAAAGTAAATGGATCCAAATACTTGCAAAAGTTGCTTATAACGTCCATTAGGAAATCCTAAGAACATTGGAAGTTATTTTTGTTTTTGCCAAATTTATATTTAGCCTGCAGGAATAATATTTGTACACTTTAATGTTTGTTATTCGTCTTATCATCGTGAGTTACTGTGCATTTTCATTTACTTAAAGTTTCAAGTATGAACCAAAAAAAAAAAAAAAAAAAAAAAAAAAGAACTTTTATTTTAATTGCAGAAGGTTTGATATATGATAGATCTATAGATGCATTTATTTATTTATTTATTTTATTTTATGTTTAATTTGACATTAATTTGGTTTATTATTATTATTATTATTATTATTATTATTATTATTATTATTATTATTATTATTATTATTATTATTATTATTATTATTATTATTATTATTATTATTATTATTATTATTATTATTATTATTATTATTATTATTATTATTATTATTATTATTATTATTATTATTATTATGTACTTATATGCAAATCTCCTCTAGACCGTTTCGGAGATTTTGGTATAAATTATACCAAATGGGTAATATTTCTTTTGTTATATTATGTAAATTTTATATATTTCCGTGCTTGTATTATAGTGCAAAATTAGATGCTTTATCATTATTCATTAATTAGTAATAGTAAACAGATACATGAAAACATTTAGACCAGTATTGCTGAATGGTTAAGCTTATTTAATAGTATTTACACTAATTTGAATTTCGATACTCATAATTTTTCAAAGATATTAGACTGATTCATAATCTAGATAATTATGCTAATATTGTCTGATGTGATTTAAAAAGAATATTTCATACAAGATCATATATTCGTGTGTGTGTTCGCTATCAGAATATATTGTATAAGAGTTAAATTTATGCTTATTTGTTTCTTATCGATTGCGGCTGGTGCTATGACTAAAGATTGTAAAAAAATTAAGAGTTTGTCTGTTATGGATCTGTTCTATATGAAATGCATTAGATGCTCTTTGAGTGAGGAAGTGATTGAGATGATGATCCTGATATTCGGATTGAGTAACGTTCATTTTATTTGTTTATCTATTGAACCGTGGATTGTAGTATATCTTTATTTAGTAGTTTGCGATGTGATAATTATGTTTCTTAAAGGGAAGTGATAGATGCCCCACTTATTCAGGGTAAGTCGACTAAGTTCCGCACCATTTGTGTTAGAAGAGTTGATAGTTACTATATTGATGGATTAAATCGATTATAAATATTTATTTGACATTATTTTGCTCTCCCTTTCCATTACATGTATTTATCGTCATGTAATATATGTTAGTTATTTCAGATAAATATTATAGTGATTCCGGTAATATACTCGAAGTTGGATTTATAATTTAGAGATTAGCTCATTGTACCATCCGTATTGCGAAGTTTATTTATTCCGCAAGTCAACCAATGGAAATATAATCAATAAAATGCGTTGTGATTGTGAATTTATAAATGCGCACGCACACATTCGGAAATATGATAAACCTAGAGATATAGAAGGAGACGATCACTGGAATTGTAAGTAATTTGTCCGATCATATCACATATTATCATTATTTTATTCATTATTATTGTTGTTAATTCATCCTCCCGGTATAAATGTAATATTGTATTACAAAATTTTATTTTATTCAAGGCTAGTTTTAATAAAGTTATTACTTAATTTCATATAACAAATATAGATTTGTAGGCATACGGAAATAATCTAAATGACATTAATTGATTGTTTGACATCGTTTCCTTAGTTTACTAAGAGCACAGATTGGGAATATATGATATGAATATTACTATATGTATATAGAATTATATATTTTTTATTAATTTAACTGATAAAATTGTAAATGTTATAGAAACAGCATATAAAAGGAAGAGACTCTAAAGATGAGGTGTTATTTTGTGTAATTTAAATGTTATTTTATTTTAGTATCAAAAACAGGTTTATTCAACTATGTTTACAATAAAGAAAAAATTATAAAATAACATTAAATTTGGCAATACATTTATAAACCGTTAAATTACTTAATGTCCAATATTAATAAGATTCCATGTGGAATGAGCTAACTTCAAATCTCTTTCTTTGATATCTTTTAATTTTTGTAAAAAAAATAATGTTGGATCAGGTATAACAGACTTGAAGATTGTAATCAATGCAAATTACTGTTAAATGATCATCAATGTATTGTAAAAGAAAGTGTCTTATAATAAATGTTTTGTTGAAGTACGATTCCCTTTGAATTATTTTATCATGTACGTTCGATTGACCATTTTCACACACACACACATAATATATATATATATGTTCAAGATAATACAATATTATAATATTTATCAATTTGCTAGTATATGCAATCTATTTCGATAACACTGAATAAATAGAGCCAAACATTGTAATGCCAAGATGTAGATTTTACCTTGTTTAGAATAGATAGTGATGTGAGATAAAATGTACCCGATCCTTATCATTGTCTATTCTTTATTTTATTGTAATAGATGTCAATTTCACACTAGTCTTCATTACTTAATAGTCATATTATATTGGGATTGACTTGTTGTTCATATAGCATAGCCCTGAGATTAGTTCATCATTTAATAAACATTGATATAGCTGTTCCATCTAAATTAAATGCCAGTAGATTGATCATTGTTACAGTGATCCCCAAACATATTATATGAGTGGCATGATTGGTCTAGCATGTATTTGGATGATAAGAGAATTGAATATATCATGATTTAAGTTAATCCATAAATTACTTCCTTTTGGATGACTTAATAAATTCTTATAATATAATTAACTAAACACTACATAATTGTTGCTTATAAATGCTTCTCTCATCCCCATTTGCATTCTAGATAACCAAGATACCCTATAATCCCCAATTGAACTAAGCTGTAAATTAATAGTACAATAAGAGTCTTATCAATAAGTATAGATGCAATCTAGATTATAAATTTATTGTATCTTGTATAGAATTGATGCCTGGACCTTTATTGTGCATAAATCGATATAGGTGAAGAGTGAAGAGGTTACAATATATATATATATATATTATATATATATCCCCCCGACCATTAATATATATATATATATATATATATATATATTAATGGTCGGGGGGATCATGTCTTTCTGTATCTGCTGTACACAAGGGCACCTTCAGGCCATTCAAACCTGGAAAATTTATATAGTAGGCAGATATTTGCAGTTAAGATCCAATTTTATTTTATTATAGACTGTTAGTTCCAGTCACTAGCTCGCAGAGCAGCAGAGATAATGTATACTTTCTTTTTAAAGAAAGAAAGATAATAAAAAATAAGAATAAGCCACTGCCAGATTAACAATACACAGAAATATTTATTTTGCACATATATAAAATTTAGAATTATTTTAGTATAACTTTCACTTTAGAATTTAATTTACATTTTCACTTTTTATTTTAGAAGTTTGCACAGATGAATTATTAATATTTTATTAAAGTGTCGAGTATGGATAGACTACACAAATTTCACTGAAAAAGAAAATATTATATATCCCTTATTTAACCCTAGACCAAAAGTTCACAATCAACCTAATGCCAATCTACCTGATATATTGATGTATTCAATGCAGCATGAATGTGACATCACAATACCATACTGTCAGAAATATACATCTGAGGAGCATGGTTATCAAGAAGAAATGTCTCTCATCTAGTACAGGAATACTTCATCTGTATGGTGAGAAGAACAATAAAAAAAGAAAACTCCATAGGAAGGGATTGTGGTCCTTTTTACCATCTTACTCTCCCACTCCATAGGCTAAAGGGGTGATGCAAGAAGCAAGGAATACTGTCTGCAGAAGATAATCAGTAAGAAATGGGATTTATTTTGCCCAAGTGTGGCATATAATGTGAACCTGCATGTAGCGGATCTTCATGCTACATTTACTAATTACACCAATACATTCAATCCATTGACCCAATTTAACTGCGAAACAAATAACCTAAGATTTACACTCCCTTAAACTAACATAACTTTACAAATATATGCAGCCATTTATACATGACTTAAATTTAACATGATTTAATTAAACATTTTAGCATAATGTGAAAACAAAAACATAATAAACACTTAAAAGAATGAAAAATTTAATTAAGGGAAATGATTTTAAAACTATATATGATAAAAATAATTATTAATGATTTAATTTGGTCAGATAGGCATTCATATTTAAATACTGGAATAGTTTTGTCTCAAAGTTCATAAAGTTCTTATGGGTTTAAAAATAAAAAGTCCAACCTTATAGTTGTTTGTAATTGAGATCCAGTGTTGTTTCTAATTATGTAGGTTTTTTGCTGAAGCTGGTATAGTTCTTTTCAGACTTTTATTGCAGGATCTAGGAAAATAATATTTCATTTCTTCTTTTAACAAAACTGAAGGGATTGAATCTCTTCTCCTTCAACTCTCCAGATTTAAGACATATCATGCCACCTTTTATTTTTAATCTTTTCCTTTTTATATTACAATTGCGGATTGACTGAACATGATGTCATGATAATGATGATGATCCTTCGCTGTGGTCCATTCACTGAGGGATTTTTTTATTGGTTATTCTCTTCTTATTGTTTTTTCTCCTATCTGATCTTTAATTATAAATTTTCAGATGCCCAGGGGCTAGTTTACTTTGACTAATTAAAATTAATCATTTCCATTTTATACAATAGCATTAATTAAATTATTGTACATTCTTAAGGATATATATATATATATATATATATATATATCGATATACAGATCAAATACATATATATATATATATATATATATATGTATTTGATCTGTATATCTTTAAGTTTTTTTTCTTAAAATTCAGTTTTAAAACTCTTTCTTTTTTTTAAATAAAGTTTTCTTTTAATAATTTTTCCATCTATGCGATTTTATATATATATATTGTACCGGTCGAAACCCACCACCATCTCAAGTCAAATCGGATTCCAAATTCAGCTGAACCAAAACTGAATTCAAACCCAACTCAACAGCTCAGATAGCAGAAATCAACGGCACAGTGCTATGCGCCAAGAACTAGCTCAACGGTTGGTGAGGACTAGAGACTCCTGAGTAACACTAATATCTAAGAATTTATATACTTTGAATAATTTTATAAATTGAATCATATGTATGTTCGGGTTGCCAACACAGACAGCGGGTATTAACATTTAAATAATTATAAAAAGAATAATGAACTAAGAAAACCAAGTATGTTAGAAAATATTTAATAAAAATAATTTGTTTTGTTTCATAAAATAAAGAATGCATTAATTACCTCTAGTCTTTAAGATATCTTACAATTATAATAAGAGTGGCGGTCCTTATCATATGCCAACAAGTATTACATAAATTAAAAGTCTCTGCCTATGCCCCCAACAAGAAATATAAAGGCTGATACAGGTATTCATTAATGAAGGAAATGATTGCTCTAATTTGATTACGATGGAATGTGATATTTATTTTCACATTCGAAAATCTATTCACGAAGAGCAAGATACGTATTTTAGGGCATAACTTTAATCTTGATGTGAAAACAGATTTAATTAATAATATATTTGAGAATTTGTTCGACTTTAATTTAAATCAATTCATCATGAATTACGAGCATCCGAGCAGGCTTTTCCGGAAAATCCACTTGAAAGACGATTGCTAGTCAATGATCGAAGTCCTATGGCGGCTTGCATTTAACAAGTCTTATGCCCTTTGACTACTATGAAGGGAGCGGAAGTACTTTCTTCTTGATAATTTTAAATAAGAGAAATATGATCACTGACCAGCCTAACGGAGCGGAACATTGCCCTACATCAGCAACGTTCGATGATGATGACTTGATAGTTATCATTGAAAACTAAAACCCATATAGAATGCTCGACATGATAATTTGATCAATTAATTAAAGTCAAACGAGCTTTTAACAAACTATTTGAAAGTATTTGTAAGTTATATTAATTATGCCCTAATCATTGTGCTCTTACTGAATCTTAATACAAATAACAAAAGTTGAATTAGAATCTATTTAACCCTTTATCGGCCCTTTTGCAATAAAACATTTAACATTATATTTGAGTTAATAAATATTAGTGGAACGAGAAAATAATATTTTAACATTTTGTGAATATATAAACCTTTGTGTATTAGATAGGAGCTGGGGACATAGGTAAAAACGGAGCTAATAATTGATTATTAGCCAATTATAAAAATAGTAAACATGTAATATTTCTTTTGACTCGATGATTGATAGAACTTATAAATTTAGTTCTAATGGGCGAGAATTACTATTTAAAATTAATATATTATTTGCATGAGGCAAATAGAACAAAGGAGCTCATCGAGTCGAGAGATTATTGGCATATAATTTTAAATAAACGAACATTAATAAAGCACACAAATATATATATTAACTGAACCGCCAAGTAAGAAGAGAAAAGTTTAAAGACTAGAGATTAAAGAATTAAGATATAGATTTACAATAGCGTAAATAAAAGGTGTTAGAAAGATTTTTACATTAGAGAATAAAGAGCTCTTAAAAAGGAGTGTAAAATAAAGTTCGAACTGGCCAGAGAGTTTAGAGTTCATGAGAAATATATTACCCGTCCGTGCTAGGTTCTTAAGTTACACATCCAAGTCGGTGAAACGTAGGCACCATTTGGTTGATTATTGGAACAGCATTTTTAGTAGATTTTCATGATGTTAGCAGTCTGATCGGTCCGGAAAGATTCAGCAGCACTATTGAAGATTTCTAGGGACTTCATGGAACCGTAGCCAGATTCCTGATGTTCTAGCCCTCTATCATGATGAATACAATTTAACATGCACAGAGTTCACTGTACTACTTTACAACAAAGATCCCCTCCCTTCTGACTTTTCAGAGCTATATATACTGTTCACAGATGCCTTAGGCTAGCGCTCTTTTATTATCCATTAGTTGTTTTCAGATACATTCCTTCAATAAGGCTTTCAAACTAATTTTTGAATTCCTTTCCTAATTAGAAAATGAATTCTTAAAATCTGAAATGATTTTAATTAGAAATTGAATTCTTATCTTTTTTAATTAATAATACTTTATTGTTGTTTTTGAGAATTTGAAAGCCTATGGAAGGAATGTAGCTTTTAATCACAAAACTTTACAAATTATTTAAAGGTGAAAAAAACAAGTATTCCCGATGCAATGAAACTTTCGAACAATTATATATATTTAATATTTACAAATATATATACGCACAATCCACGCAATTTAATATATATAAATTCATGAATATTTTATCATGAATTTATTTAGAGAATTGATCAATTTTAAACTAAACTAATTAATTTTGCTACGCATTTGAAATAAGTTATTCATTATGGAAATTAGCATGGATTGAACATATAAAGCCCCATTGCATCGGAAATTTAAGGTTAGTATTAGGGTAAATAATATGAAGCTAGGATCGAACTCAGATCCGACTGCTTCAATATATACGAGTTTAGATGACTTTGAATTTTTAATTTTAAATTCTTAAAAAATAAGTTTTTATTTGCGAACTTGTATTTTTAATATCTAATTTTATTTAAAATAATGTAAGAGCATGTGTGCCCATTACAATATATATATATATATATATATATATATATATATATGATAAACAAAACAAGTTATAAATTTTGGAACATGCTTTCAGCTTGTATTTAATGATCACTAGATGGAGCTTTATCAATAACTTCGAACAAGCTTTTGTTTACATAAATGCCAAGAGAGATAGAATTCAATATCTCTTTCATTGTCTCCACCTTCATACCAGCTGATTTCAAGCAAGTTGGCTCTCATCAGTGAAGGATAAGGACTAGAAACTAGAGCTAACTAGAGCTAAACACTAACTCAAAAAAACCAGCATTTATGAAACAAGTTTCTATCAGTTTAAAAGCATGAATTTTTCAGATATGTAAATATCTTCAAATCCAGTCAAACAAACTAGATAGCTATGTGGGTCTGAATTCAGTTCAGTTTCACCATGTAGTAAAAGCCTTTGCAATATATATCATTGCAAAAACCTTCAAGGGTACATTTATGATAAACAAAACAAGTTATAAATTTTGTAACTTGCTTTCAGCTTATATTTAATGATCACTAGGTGTAGCTTTACCAATAACTCTGAACAAGCTTTTGTTTACATAAGCACCAAGAGAGATGTAATTCAATATTTCTTTCATTGTCTCCACCTTCAGACCAGATGATTTCAAGCTAGAGCCAACTAGCTTGAAATCAGCTGGTCTGAAGGTGGAGACAACAAAAGAGATATTGAATTCTATCTTTCTTGTTGTTTATGTAAACAAAAACTTGTTCGGAGTTATTGATAAAGCTTCATCTAGTGATATATATATATATTGTAACCTTACATTTCAGTGTAAAATATAAAGATTGATAGAACTGATTTAAAAATTTCTCTGTCTTCTTCTTGGTGATTTGATTGTTCTTGGTTTGCATTTTGAACAGACTATTTACTAGCATTTAAGATAATTTATTGGTGAGAATAATTAATATTTTATCTTGCTTATTGTCTGTATTATATTAATGTATTTAAAATTGTTTTTTTTCATCCACTGATTTGGATCAAGTATGTTTAACTTGTAAGAAATCGACAGCACACATCAAGTTTAATAAAATGTGATTAAAAATAATAATAATTCTTATTTATTTAAAATAATCTTAGAAATTATTTTCATGTAATTCAAAAACCATTTGTTTAACTAATTTTTAATTATTAAATAAAAATATAATAAATACATTTATGCAGTGAAAGAGACCGTTAGTATTATTATTAAGAGACAAAATGGTGAAAGAATAACATGTAAACAAAACATGTTACACATATTTTAAAAAATAATTGATAAACAAACGGATTAATCAATAATTCTCATATGGATTTAAATATAATATGGTGATATTTAATAACAGTATGAATTGCTGAATTTTTAAAGGGGCTGTTCAAATCGTCCGGTCAAGTGTATCAAATCACGAATAATTTTCTCAATATCTGCATCTGAAATGAATCGGAATGCTTAATTCTAAAAGTAGAATTAATAGCAGAAGATCAGTATGTTTGGAATATTTTATTACATACAAACTGGCAACATTAAATAAATATTTTAATTGCAGAAGTTTTTTGGATATGAAAACTTTTTTTAAAAAAAAAAAGAGATTTAAAATCAAATTTAAATTTAAAATTTTAATGAAACACTAGTTTAATATTTCTGTGTATCACTTAAATAATAAAGAATTGATTGTCTTATATCTGAACGTATACTGCCAGTAATGTATTTATTATTTAATTTGTTTACTACTTAAATAATAATAACAGCCTACTTTGTGATTTCTATTGCCAATGTTGATTTGTTAAATTATTTTGCTCTGATTATTATTCCTAGATTTAAATGTGGATAGATAAATTAATATAGCCTGGATATCATAAGCTTGGAACAATGCTATATAAAAATGTAGAATTTAATAACTTATGAAGAACATTTTCATTCAAACTCTACATATCATGCTTTTGGAACTATCTCATATTCATGGTGCCACATTAAATTCATTAATTTAAAAGTACTCATAATAACTAGAACAAACGGATATAATCACATCTATGGAATTCGGCTATAATTTATAATTATTACTTTGTGTAATGTGTATTTATTGTTCAAGACATTTTTACATTGATTTCACGGATAATATTTAGTATTCTAAAAATGTTGTACACTTTTATTTATGTATTTGAGTAAGAATGAATTAATTTTAATTTTATTATCATATGCACTTATATGTGAGGTTCATGATTTATATTTTTACTATGTTTAAATTAAACTCGTGGGATTGAATGAAACATTTAATTGAGGGAATAGCGCTTGCAGAAAAAGCTTGAGAATTACTAATAAATTTATGGTGTGTCAATCTTTTATGAAGTGTCTTATGAGTCTTTCCAAAGTTCTGTTTCTATATTCATGACACTTGTATTACATTGTTACTTGTTACTATGTTTATATTTTAAGCAAGATAATTCAATATATTAGTTGTCATTACTATTGACACACTTTTCATTATGTATGAACCGACATCTGCTAAATTGCTGGTGTTTGTCTGAATTGTCAGAATAACTGAGGAGGATGATTTTTGTACTTTAAATATGAAGTTAATATTAATATTGCTTTACAATGTTAAATGGCATTAGTCTGTGCTGGTGGTTAATCCGCAGATTAATTATTTGCCACTTTCTGTATTTTTACACTCATTCCTGCGCTGGTGGTTAATCCACCTACTTGTGTACTTATATTTGTTGCTTTATGGTGGTATATAAATCCACAGGGCACTCAGTGTTGTATCATTCCTATGTGTAGATGAATGCATCCACAGTATATCATTTTACTTCATAAATGTAAGTTTGGGCAAAGTGGTTTATATTATTATGCTAAAATCAACTCCTTCCATCTATAAGTATAACTTATAAGTTGAGTCATAAAGTGTAGCAGGGCGTCTTATCTAAATTATTCTCATAATGATTAACTGTTTGTTAATTAATATTTTATCTGAACTGAAGTTTGAATTTTAACTTTGGTTTAGCATTGCATTGTAGCTAATTCCTGCAAATATAATATTATTTATTATATTATTATATGTTTATAGCATAGGTTTATTGGTTCTGGAACTAACACATTAGGTATTTTATGATTTGATGTTGAATTTCAGTATAGTTTCATTAAGGCAGAAATTAGATCAAATTATAATAAAATTTATGATTAGGTTTTATGAAACTGTGCCTATGATATATTTATTGAAGGAAACAAATGAAATGATATTTTATTTATTTATTTGTTTATTTATGTATTAATTATATTAAATATCCTACATCAATTATTTGTTAATCATAAAATTGTAAATAAATATTAATTTATAATTAATCTTACTGTGCCGTTGCTATTTGTCATTCACAAAAACAGAAATTCTATATTTTGAATAGAACATACATTGCAGTACATACTATTGTCAGTAAGACATAAGAGTTTTAGTAATATTCTGAGAAAACATTTGAATGCTTTTTGTCCTTGATAATTTATGATGTGTAAGGTACAACAAAATCCCATTTGCCCTTTCCATCATTTTAGCTTTGCTTTATTGATTCTAGTACTTGATATAAAATTGATTGATTTTATAAAATTATAAACAGATTTACCAGATAATGCTATGATTGAATTTATTTTCTTAATGCTATAATTGTAATTCATCAAACATAACAAGAGTCTCATTGATATTTATTAAATTATAAATGGAAAGAACCCAAGTTTTTCATGCTTATTATTATTGCAAAGCTTATACCTAGAGCAGCATTTGTACCAAAATTATGTATGTCATTTTAAAATTCATAATCTTTAATAGTTTCACAAATGATACCATCTTATCCATGGTCTGCCATATGGTATCATGCAGTCAAAATCGCAGATTAAAGTTTTGAAAGATGATAAAATTACGTATTTATAATTTGTCTAATATACTTTCACATACTGCTACGATGGATTTTCGTGGTGTACCCTGGCCGTGACCAGATTAGATCATAACAATTTTGTGTTATATCATTAATTTTGTTTGTTGTGATATGATCAGACTTTTAGGTTACTATATATATATGAAAATTTATAAATAAATATTTAAAAGTACAGTATTTAAAAGCTTATAAAAAATATATGTATAACCGTCACTTAGGAGCGCTTTCAACCAACTTGTGGCTTTGTCAACTATCACGTTTAAAATATCAGCTTTCCCATAATTCTATAATGTCAACTTTCCCATAATTCTGTGATCTTAATGTTTGCTGCTTGCCTATTAACCAAATGTTGCTTGTATTTACATATCAACATCGCCTCTTTAATTTTCCTTTTATTATTATTTCTTTCAATTTCCAATATTTTTACGTTGTTATAATTAAAATCGAAACCATATATACATGATTTATTATAGAATTATGGGAAAGCTGATATTTTAAACGTGATAGTTGACAAAGCCACAAGTTGGCTGAAAGCGCTCCTAAGTGACGGTTATACATATATATTTTTATAAGCTTTTAAATACTGTATTTTTAAATATTTATTTATAAATTTGCGTATATTATTTTGAAGAAATACAGACATCGATTTATAATATTATATATATATATATATTGTATCCTCACCTTCAGTTCAATATAATAATAGGAAAATACGACTAGCTCAGATAAAATGATTCAGCTAGACTAAAATATATATAATCTTAATATAATCAACAATATAGATATCCTATGGTAATATCTACTATTTAATTAGCTCTAACTGATTAATAAATAATAAATGGTTCGGTTTATAAAAAATTAAATAAATAAAATATTAATAAATCATGAGACAATTAAATGAAGAACAAACAATAAGAATCACATTGAGCCAGCAGAATACAATCTCAATGGCATAAGAACACTACTCCCCTCCCCCATATTATTTCAAATAATAATAAATTCATAGCATTCTTAAAACTTTAAAATAATAACAATCAATTTAATATAATGTTACTAAATAAATTATTATCTCTTTATTAAAACAATATAATCATAATAATCTCAGGTTCTTTAAAATAACTCGAATCAATTTATAATCTCCTGCAATCAAGTATGATAAAACATTTGGTACCATCCTCAACTACACCTAACTAATAATAATAACAACAATAATAAAGAACAACAACAACAATAATAATAATAATAATCTTATTCCTCATTAAATAATTATTAATCTTATCCACTGTTTAATATTACAGTAACTAACAATAATAACAATAACAATAAGTAATACAATTCGTATAATCTGATATAATCTGAACATATGTGGCAACAAACAATATTAAAATTCTATGCAATAAATTGGGCAATTAATTATGACCATAATAATAATAATAATATTAATGCAAAAATAAATTTCTCAAGTATATTATATTCTGAATCATTATAATTTCCTTAAGTAAATAATTATATCTGTACTGTGCAAATATTATATTTATTTTGGTATCTGTCAATCATGTATTTGCGATGGTGAACATAACACAAAGTTTTATAAAAACAAGTTTAACAAATTTTATTATCCTATACATTTAAGAAAAACTATACATTTACAATCGCGTTTAATAAAACCTAACAAATATAAAACTAATTTAGATACATTGGTTTATATCTTTCCACATCATAAAAATATAATAAATCAACAAGTAAATAAGTCTTTACTCTGACTTATATACTTTTTATGGCACATTTATTTAAAATATAATACCATTTTAAGAATACTCTTATAGTTTAATAAAAGAATATTCTTTAATTAACATAGCTATAACATATGGTTTTAAGTGTACACAAAAAAAATATTTAATATTTAAATAATACTCATCTTTAAAATATGTTCAAATATTTTTACAACAAATCAATTAAACTTATCTAATATAATAGTGCTAGTGTCATTTTAAATATTTTTTCTTGGTTCATTCGATAAATAAAATCGACTCTAATATGACAATAATATTGGCATTCTTCTATATATTTTGCTTGGTACTACTCTTTAAATAAAAAAAAAATCCTTATATGTATGTTTCATGTATTTTTAAAATATAAAATAATATTCACAAAATACAAGCATTCATTCTAATTTGTGTTGTTCATTTTGGATGTTTTATTTAAAAAAAAAAAAAAATGCATTAACACGTAAAATCAAAATATCAAAATTATTCAAAATCTCATGAACAGTTTTCATCTCTTTTATTTTTTTTAAAGATAGTTTAATAAAAACATGAAAAATATCCATGATTCTTTATTATTCGTTGTTAGCAATTACATTCAATCTCATTTGTATTTGAGCTTGACCTAAACCAAAAAAAAAAAAAAAACATATCTACTACGATTCAAAATTATTCATTATTTTCTTTCATAAATATAATGCTATACGATGCAATAACTGTTGAAATTAAGATAGCGACACGATGCATAGAACCTGAAGAAATAACTAGAGTAAAGACTCAATAGTATAAAATATATTAGATAATCTACATAGATACAGTGTAAATGAAGAGGTATGACTTCTCTGTCTAATAACCTCAAATATAATAATAATGTCCACGCTATTGATTCACCACTCACTCGAACATTTTAAAATACAAATATCAAAAAAAAAATAATGTCCACGGAAAATATATACAAGACACAGAGCTCCATTATCTGTACTTGCATAAACTACTAAGATAACAATAAGGGTTACTTTCCCATTTTCTCCATAGATCCTACATATAAGCATCCAAAGGTTTCTTTACATAATCCCTAAGTCACTACCGATTAAAACTTCACAATAGATTTAACAACGTACATCGCAAAAATATCTAGCATTCCTCCAAATAACAAACAAAATTCGCTTATAACATTAACAATCTAAACTACTATATATTAGAAAAGGTTTATTCACTTTTAAAACTCAGTAATAAAAAAAAAAGTACAAATGATTTTGTTTTAAAATATTAAAATCAATATTCAAAATATTTCCAAAAATAGGGTTCATCCATTAAAGAATCATATAAAAATTATGAGTATCAATAAATTATATTACATTGATAATTTAAAAGAAAATGTATGCATATCTTTTTAGAAATCAAGCTTATATCTTTAGAATAATAATAAAGTTTTATATGTAATTAATGCACACACACATGTTCATACGTTCATATGACAAAGCAATATCATAAAAATATTCCAGACAATAAAATATACATCATATAAAATTAATATATTTTATAAAGTTTACCTAGTGACACTTCACTTGTCAGTCACTATTATAGATGTTTTCTGGTTCAATATTTAATATGAGAAAACATATTAATTAATAATAACAGTTATCCAACATAACTATCATACCTTAAAATATTAAAAAAAAAAACTTTTCAAACTATTAAAATATTCTTTAAAATATTAATTTTGTTAGATTAAATACAAATATTTAAAGTGTAACTTTTCCTACTCTAAAACTAATAAAACTTAATTCTACAATTAATATGTAAAATGATAACAAAAACTATAGTTACTAAACTCCATACTTTCTTCTTTCCATAAAGTTTAATATTAAAAGATTTTTTTCTTCCTTCTAATATTTTCACAGAAGTTCCCTAACACTTGTTGCTAAGACGACCACTACCATCCAAAAGCTTTAACCACAGATAACCCTTTTTTTTCTCCTCAGTGTGCAGTTGTTCAAAAGTAAAAAAAAACAATAATGTAGACTTATTAAAATCCAAAACTATTTAAAAATTGGCTATTCATCCTGTTCTGAAAATCTTTTAAAAATACTATCCTATCTGTAGCTTCCTCAGGATGATATCTATTTAATGTGATATCACTGGAAAAGGGTTTTTATAAATAGTCTTCATAGTTTTTCCCGTTCACTTGTATTATACTGTTTTCAGATGCATCAGTGTCAGTGATATAAACTTAACACATATATTTACGAAAATATATATTTTTATATCGCATTCAAAAACATTATTTTATAGTAATGCAGGTATACAGTCATTTATAAAGTTATATTTCTTTAGTCAGGATAATATATTTTTTTAATTATCTATTTATTTCTTTTTCTGAGGAATACTTAAAAAAATTTTTTTATATTATATTAAATAATTTATGGTATATTTTAACGACAATTTGTCATAATAATTATACCCGTAATAATGTCGGTTTTTATCTTTATAATCATTTTTCAAGAGAGGTTTGTAATAAACTTTTTTAAGTCAATATCTTTAAAAATATTCACTGCAACTTTTTCTCTAAGAAAATATATATGCCATTACTAATGTAAGCATAAATGATATCTTTTATCTCTAGGTTCAATATTAAATTAGTTTTTCAATTTTTTTAAAAAAAATATTAAAGTGTAAGCTTTTTCCATGTAACTTTTTTGTTTTCCAAATAAAGTTGTTTATCGTTAAAATATTATAACGGGACAACACTATTAACCTTACCTGCCATACCCTGTTGTGGCATCAGATACAATGGACGGCCATACCCAGATGTCCCAGTTTGAAAACACACTTGGATGTTTCTATCAATTGTAACATCTTCATGCCTAACACATTGTGTGCCAGATATAATGAAACCTGCCACCCAAAGTTACTGGTGCCATATATACCAGGACCATGATGTACACCATATGATGATACAAATATGACTAAGCAATTGGATAACTTGGGTGAAATGTGTCAACCTACTACAACAAGTCATATCATAATTTTGTGATTCGACAACACATTTGGTGTGTCAGATGTTTCAGAATGAGCAATGATAGATAATAAAGGGAGCGCATCTCACTACTATCGGATCTGAACCTTCAAATAGGGTACCACAGATGTTACCATGAAATACCCAGTTCCAAGTCACATCAATTTCAATATATCCCACAATCTACTTAAAAATGTTTCAATGTAACCTAGAGCAGCGCATATTCATACATCTCCCTTTTAATTCCCATTACACCACGGAATTCGAACTCAGGGAGTTCTTACAATCAACTCTCTTCAGGGATGAACCTACTCAATTTTAAATGAATTAGGCTTATATATAAGCATAGTTATAGGAAAATACTGATGATGATCAATTATTTATTAAAGCAATATTTAGTGATGATGATGATCATCAAACCTATAATAGTGTAAATTGATAATGTGATGATGATCATCACCAAACCTATAGTAATGTAAAAGCATCATGTGATGATGATGATGAACATCTGTTGGTATAAATGCATAGTGATGGTGGTGATGACCAAACAGAGATCAGATTGATTTAAACAACTAATTTATTAACAACATATATAAAAAATATAACTATTTACAAGCAAGAAATAATAAGATAGATTAATATTTAGTTATAATAAAAAAAACTAATGGTTTCTTTATCATCTTGGTGACTTCATACAAGAAATAAAAACGCAATAGTCGACTCCTATTAGATACAACATTATTCTCTGATTCATTAAATATATACATAACACAAGATAGAGAAAATCATAATAAAAGTTCATTACTTATAAAACTACCCATTAAAATAATTGTTACAATATTTATAGTTAAATTGAATAGATTATCATTATAACTGCCCACTCCCATTTATCTATATGTCGGTTACGGTTATGGTAGAAATTAATGATAGCTAAAGTCCATTTATTCGGAGGGATTAATCGTATATTCAGAATAAATAAAACTACAAGAAAAGATTAGTAACATTGATTAGTATATTGTCTCAAAGTCTTACTCTCAATATTATATATGTAAAAGTCTTACTTGAGATGAGATCACCTGGATGAGTTATTGTTGACTTCTAGAGGAATCTAAAAATTTACTTTATTAAAAAAAAAAGTGTATATATATATATCTATTAATTAAAAAGAATTTCCTTTTGAGTTTATATCAACAAAAGATTTTTCTATCCATTTGTTCACTTTAAGTTGTAGTTGATCGAATTAGAAAAAAAAAACATTTTAAGCACACAATAAAAAATAAAAAATAAAAAAACAATACATACTTTCAATTAGAAAATTACAAAAGCCAAAAAAAATAATAATCAATCATCACGTGAATCCAATATATAGTTTATCTAAATTACAGCAAGCTTTCATTCAAAGAAGATGTCCATGTCCATGGCTAAACATTCCAGTTTATCAGCTCTGTTATTTTTATTTATGCATTCCTGATCATATAAATCCATGGAAAAATGTTTGTGTACCAGCATTTTCTTTTTCAAAATAGATATTCTAAGGACAGATTTTATGATTTCATAATCAAGTAATGGCCTGAAGGTTGGCTAGAAAAATCCCAACAGCATTAGTTTTCTACTCCAAACACATTGTAAAGTTTCTTATATTATCAACCATAGTTTATAATTTATCTTAATTATGTCTAAAAATGATTTTAAAGACAATAGTTAATCCTTAGTAGTTTTAGATTTCCTTTTCATTTATATTATTATAAAGAAATTTACTTATAGAAGATCTTAATTTACAAGTTCAGAAACTATTAATTTTGAATTACAGTTTAACTCCTGGACATTATAAACATTTTTCTTTTAAAAATGCCAAAAAGTTCTTTGCTTTTTTTTTTTTTTTAAGAAAATAAAAACTTAACTTTTTTTTTTCAGTTGCTATCTGTTCAAAATCCCCGGCTCTTCTCCCTAACATCGTCTGCTTTCTTTTCAATTGTAAAAAGAACCACTCTTTCATCACATGATTGCTAAAAATCTACTATAAACTTGATACAAAAAAAATCAATTTACAAAATGTTATTATATTTATTTCATTTGTATTATTCTAATTCGATCATCTAACAAGACTTTAAACTTCACATAAATTTTAATCTTTAATTATGTCCGTTTTATCAGTCAACTAGTATTTTATTTATTAATAAAATTAAATGAATAAACAAATAGGAAAATAATTAATTTCTACCAATAAACGAACATATTATTTTCTATGCATATGTTTATCTACATACATATATACACACATTGTAAACAAAGGATTTATTTACTTACTCACGATAGATAAAAAAAAACATTAATCTCTCAAACATATCGGTGTATATGTATGTTTAATGTTTATGAAAGTATATATTACATTTATATAATCAAGTATGTAAGATATTTATTTTTCCTTCCACTGGGTTTGAATTCAGGTATTGAAAAAGACATTGAGACAGGTTTGTATAAGCTAGTTGTAAGCCATCTCTTACAATATAATGCATAAAAATGGTAGTCTTTTGAAAAATATTTCTGTTCAACACTCTTGAAAATATCCAAAGTATTAAAAATAAATAATTATATAAATTTTTCCATAATACATTTACAATTATACTTTCCTTTTTCAGCTATACTTTTATTGTTAATTCTCTTGAATACATTATCTTTGATATTAAATCCATATTTTACTGTGAAGTTGGCTTAAGCTTCAATAAAAATAACCAGTAGAGACTTTTTAAAAATTTAGGGCTGCATTATTACTTTAACTTAGAAAATGGATAATCCTTCAAAAACTTTTCTTAAAAAATAATAATACTAAAAAGTAGACTAAGTAATACTTTGATGTTGATATATGATAATAATATTGAT
Source organism: Epiperipatus broadwayi (assembly GCA_028023455.1). Taxonomy (NCBI): domain Eukaryota; kingdom Metazoa; phylum Onychophora; class Udeonychophora; order Euonychophora; family Peripatidae; genus Epiperipatus; species Epiperipatus broadwayi. The sequence continues at coordinate 9,090,758 of JAQFVV010012395.1, read as the reverse complement.
AATAAGATAAGTTAACAAGAAGTAATTAAGTGATCTATTAAGTTATTATTAAGCAAGCTAAAAAAATGAGAGCATCTACTTTTATACCAAATCGAACTGCCTATTTGTTATTCAATCTTAAATTTATGATCTAATTTACATATCTGTTAAGTTTAGATTATTAAAATTTAGAAATAAAATTTATGACTCAATTTATAATATTAAATATTATTACAAAATTTAATTCTAAATAATTTTATAATTTTATTTAAACAAATTAAACACTCTAAAATAACATTTTTAAAAGATTACTTTATTAATTTATTCAATATTTAATTTTAATGTATCTATTTTTAAAATTTAATTTTACTAACTACACTTATGTTAAAGATACCTATTTAAATAATTTTCCTAATATTTATTTTCATAATACACAAATGTTTCAATTTTTTTAAAACAATGCTGAAAGTAATTACTTTTTTTAGAAACCTTGCAAGCACAAAAGTATGCTGGTTACATGACTTAAAACCCAGACAATATGTATCATTTTTTATAATTACTGTCTAAAAACAGAATTATCTTAAACATTTTATTACAAAACATTATATTATAAAAATGATAAAATATAATAATGCAATTTGGAATAATACATTTTGAGATGATTTAAACAGTAATAAATTAAATACATTTGTCTACCACAAAATATTATAATTTTAATAAATAATTTATAATATAAATACTAAGTCTAATTTTTATTTAAAATACATTAGCTTATTTAATTTTAAGTTTATTTTAAAATTAGTTTTTAACACTTTGTTTAATATGACTTTTACTATATTATTTCATTGTGGCCAGTTTTCCCAACCATACAAAATCATAATATTTAGCTTTACTTTATAATTTTAGCATATTAATATAGTCTTTTACATAATTACAACTCTCAATTTTCCTAACTAACTTTCAGCTGAGAAATAAAATAAATTTATAATAATGAAAAGTCATGTGAAATGAGCTAAAGTGTGTAAATAAAATTTTCAATGAAAAAAAAATTTAATATTAAGTAAAAAAACATTCTAGAAAACACATTATTAATAATTAGAATTTAGATTAAAACTTTCTGAGTATTGTGAAAATAGAATTGGGTATATATTTAACTAATTTTACATAGCTAAATTAATTACTTTCATTTTTGTCAATATTTTCCTTAGAATAAATTTTGTCTTTGTTTGCTATTTTATTAAGGGTACAAATGTGACATTACCTTATTACTGTAATATATGTTTTACTGTCAAAATTTATATAATTGTGATATGCATTTGTTTTACGTTCATGAAAATGTTGTGTATCATCATAATGAATAGTTCTTTACTTTTACATAATAGGTCAGATCTTGTCATGCTTCTATTTACATTTATTAAATGTTCTTGAAATTGGACTGGATTCATATTTTTAGTGGTATTTGGATTAATATTTTTCTATTGCTTTGATATTTAAAATGTTACATATTTGACCTAGAAAGAGCTTTTCATATTTAGATGTATTATTTTGTTGTACTCTTAATTGTAATGGCAAGGCAATTGTGTGAATTCCTTTGAATCATTTAATAGGAATGTTTTGCTTTTATGATAACTTGAAATTAATATCATTTAAATATTACAAATATGCCTGTAGTTTTGATACTTATCAATTAAATTGTAGTAATTTGCTATTTATATATGTATACTGAATAATAGTAAAGATATATGTAAATGATACTGAATAATAATAAAGATATATGTAAATGATTGTGGTCTGGACCAACTGATGACTACTGATGAAATATGTATCTTGGAAATCATAGATATTTTCACATGTCTTTGATTATATGTTTAATATTGCATCCCTTTGCATGTTGTTAAGAGGATATAAATCAGTACCTTGGGTGAGATTGGTGTAGTAAAAATTACACTCCATAAGTATAGGATAATCTCTTGTCTAATAAATGGCTAATAATAAAAATTATAAATTATATATATCTAGCTTATTTTCTCATGCTTATTATAATAACGTTACATATAAAAAAAGCATATATGTTGCATGCAAAGATGCAATGGCATACTGAAATTAAACTAAAATTAGAATTTCATAAGCCATAAATTAGAAAGGTACTAATAAGATATAATGAGATCTATTGTAACACAATAAATAGAGAAAATATTATCAATACAATTCTCATCTCATTCCATTAGTAATCATTTGTCAATGGGCCTCAAATCCTATCCTCCTTTGTTTATTATACTTGTAGCATTAAGTGTTCTGGAGTGATGATTCTGAAAATCTAAATGTTTGCCTTTAAATTAATTTTTTTGATATAATTTTTATATGTGGTATTTTAATTGATTATAAAAAATGTATTTCTATTACTTGTGAATAAATTTATATCTAATATTTAATTCTGATTGAGTTTATTTATTTAATATCATTATCTAACGTGCCTCATTGGATTAGGTGAGTTATAATATTAAATTACCTATGTGATAGCATAATAATACAATGGATTCGTACTTGGGTATTTTTTATTTAATCCATTAAAGAGTAGTATTTATACTATACTGTATTACTAAATATTTAATATACGATAGAGTTGATAAGAGTCATTTTATCACAATACACAATTAAGCATTTTATGAAAGGTTTCTGGCTTCAATTCAGTAATTATTTAAAATGTTTTAGGATTTTAATTGTTAATTTTCATGTAAAGAGGTTGGCAACTTAGACTAAAATTCCCCTTGGATCTTAACCAAAAATGTGATCGATTATTTCTTGAATGCTTGATAAACTCTGTAAATCTCTATTACTCCTCATCATTCTTCGCACATGGGTAGTTAATCATTATAATAAAATTATTATTCTTAAATCAGACATCATCGAACAAAATATTTCAGTGGAATGTTATACTTGTATTGAGAATCAAAATATGGAGTCTTGTAAAATAAAATCCCGAATAATGGTTGTTGTAAGTTTTTCATTCTTAATGTAAGAAAATCAAAAGGCTCTTAAGTTGTATATGTAATAAAAAAAATTAAAATTGAAAATTGTTTTGAAAGATTCTGATAGTTTGTAAATTTGACAATATTTTTCACTTTATTAATAAATAACGTAAGTGATGATAATATAATTCTGATTTCAATAATTTTGATTTTTTTTCCTTCCGGTAGTCAAATGTACAAGTAGTGATATTTTCACTTTTGATTTCAGATTAAAGGCATCGACTAAATATGTAATGTAAAAAATATTCAACTATTCATAAGATATATTAATGATTTTATCTTGTTAAGATATGATGCTCGTGTACATTTGTTGATATATATTGAATGAAAGTAAGATATATAATCTAGTATTTCATAAGGTATATTAATTATATACTAATGGATGATAAAAACATTTTTTCTTCTTTATAAGTAATACTGCTACAGAGAAGGATAAAATTGCCAGTTCTGTGGAAAGTGATGAGCCAGACTGAGTTGATCTTGAACCTATGAAGGTATAGTGACTTGAGCAATAATGAGTTTGATTCTAAGCCTTCAATAATACGTGTCAAAGATACGTTATCAAAGAAAAAAAGGGATGCCTATCATAAGGCTGCCCAAGAGAAAATTGATGTTGGAAAATATTTTTTTCCCAGAGTACAATAAATAAATATTCATGAAATAGAAATAAAACTTTCTGTGCCCAAACAAAAGTACCCATTGAAAGAGAAATACTAAAATAGAGTTTTTCAACTTGAAATAGTCTTTTGAGATTAAATTTAAAGTTAATAAGAATATAGAATCATTTTCGAAAACCTTCATCAAACGACTGATTGTGTAAAATACTGTCTATTATAATGAATTACAGTTATTAGAAATTATTAAAAGTAAAATAGAAAAAGTACAACATAGCTATAAAGTTGAGGTGATAAAAATGAAAGAGAAAGCAGATAATTTAAAAGAAAAATTGGCAAGTAATATAATAATAAATTCCAAATAAATTTCATTAATGACCATATATAAAAATTTGAAGTTCTGGATGATGAATATGTTGAACAAGGCATATAGAAAAAAATAGAAGGTGACTTTTAAGAGAGTGTACGAAATGTACAAAGAAAGACGCTTATGTTTTGACCAGACTCTTAATGATCATGAATGAAGTTTTCAGTAATAAAGTAAGTATGCTAACAGTTGAATTAGCAAAATTGCTATATATACAAGAAGAACGGGTTTATCAGGTAAAGATTTTGAAAAAAATCAATGATAAATCTCCACGTTTCTGTCCAAGAAAAAGGAAATTTTGATCCTAGTCTTAATTATAAATTTATTTAACTAATATTTACTAAGGCAATAAACCTCAAGCAATGTGCGCTTGAAAATACGAAGGTGGGGACCTCTACAGATCTTAACTACAAGGGAAAGCATAAGCTTGTGGTTAAGACCTGTAGAGGTCCCCACCTTCGTATTTTCAAGTGCACATTGCTTGAGGTTTATTGCCTTAGTAAAGATCCTAGTCTTAGTAACTTTTTTTTTTCATATGTCATAGCATTGGCTGAGATGCAAACCCACACCCGTCTGCAACCAACTACTTGCTTGCAAGGCGGGTGCGATGACCTCTTGGCTAACAACGCTTGACGAAGTCTTAGTAACTTGCATGATATTTTTAAAGAATTAGTAAAAGTTATCTAAAATAAAGATCTCAATTTTTTAAAGTAATTAAGAGAATTATCAAATCACTGCAGGCATTACGGTTTATTTTAATATTCAAACTTAAACCTATTTTAACCAATCATAGACATTTTATCTTTTGATTGACAAAATCTGATCATGTCTGATAAGGTGATTGTATTATCTCTTTGTTTTATTGTCTCTAATTTGTTTTTAAAAGTATTAACATTTCATTACTATTGTAAAAATATGTACATATTGTGCACCATATCGCCTAGAGTATAAATGTTGAACTTTTTATTTCTGAAAAGCAGTCATTTGAAAATGACTCTATAATTGAACTTACAATGGCATTATTTTTCTAATGAATTTTTTTTAATATAAGATATAGTGCATTGTAGATTACTACACTCAAAGAATACATGTTTTTGGTTTTTTCTGATCTGTGGCAGCACTCAAATGTAGTGTCAGTATTGAGTAGTGTCTCTTATATCTCATGAAATATAATGTTAGTAATGACCAAATGTTCATTTTGAATATAAAATCAAAAAAATGGGCTCTATTTAAAACTACATATTACTGCTTATTGTTAATGCCTGACATTGGCAAGTCTAAGTTACAGTTTGTGTAGAAGTATGTATGTATTCCAGTGTAACTATTTACCTTGTGGGAAAGTTATGTTAGGGTTAGATATTGATTTAATAGGTTCTAAGATATATGCAGGCACTTTGTGTACAGAGGTTTGTCTATAGGTATTATTTTAAGTGTGACTTCTAAATGTCGGTAAATTCTTGTCATGAGTGATATAAGATTAATAGTTTTTTGTATTGTAAATGTATGGATAGAATCTAGTTCCAATCCACTTAGGTTGCTATGATACTGCATTTGCCTGAGTGAAATGGCTACTATTTTTCTTCTCTATAAATATTTTCTACACAGTGAATAAATATTCGATGTAAAGGATTTTGTAAAGTCTATAATTGGTATATAATAAGTCATTTTTGTAATAATTAGAATGTTTATAAGTGATACTTTCAAGTATAAAGAAAAATATGTTTTTTGTAGGGAAGATATGGTCAGTTCTGTGTGAATTAGTTTTGTATTTGCCTTCACATAGCCATGTAATGCAAGTGAAAGGGGAATACTAAATAAAACTGAATGTTTACCCTAAAATACATTTGTATGTGTTTGCCGTATATATACTATGCACATGTTTTATCAAAGTTAAATTCTAGTTTATAAGTGCAAGTATATTCATGTAATATTTCATTTAATGTTTGTATTTGTTTTTAATTGATAGAAAAACTGTTATATTATTTATGTAGGCTATGTAGGCTACATTATGACCAAGTGTGGTATATACATCCTTGGAAGCCTTTTTCAGTATTATTAAGTTGTGTATTTATGTATGGTGAACAGCAATGCTCTAAGTGGAGACACTTCTAGGATTAATTGACGTGGATTAAAAGGAACAGATTTTTTTTTATTTAGAGTTATGAATATCTCTCTATTTATTAGTAAGTTTGTGAGCAATTATAATATTGATTTTAATAACTGAAACACAGGCTTATTATATACCTGTGTCTACATATGTAATATAGGGTATATGAGCAAAGCACAGACTTTCAGATGACCCATCACTGTCCACTCTATCTAATAACACTGATACACTCAAGCACATATATGCTGAAAAGATAAATAATCACCAATATACATATTTCATGCTAAACCAGCAATCATCAGTTGGTCCAGATTATCATCTCCCACACATATATACTATAAGTGCTCAGATATATATTAAGATAGACAATCTTCATACTTTAATGGACAGGCTCCAATCTACTACACACTCCAACTCTTCAACTGTCCAACCAATTGAAAATCTGATGATGGAGTGCTCGAAGGCCACCCTGAGGCCGAGATTCTTGTCACACCCATGTTGACCTAAGGTCAATCTGAACCCCACATGTACAGGACATAATCCATTTAATACATATGCAAGGATGGGCAGACATCTCTATAATGTAATAACTGAAACACAGGCTTGTTATATACCTGTGTCTACATATGTAATATAGGGTTTATGAGCAAAGCACAGACTTTCAGATGACCCATTACTGTCCACTCTATCTAATAACACTGATACACTCAAGCACATATATGCTGAAAAGATAAATAATCACCAATATACGTATTTCATGCTAAACCAGCAATCATCAGTTGGTCCAGATTATCATCTCCCACACATATATACTATAAGGGCTCAGATATATATTAAGATAGACAATCTTCATACTTTAATGGACAGGCTCCAATCTACTAAATACAGATTTATTATATATCTGTATCAATATATGTAATATATAGGGTATATGAGCACAGACTTTCACATGACCCCTAACTCACCACTCTATCTTATATCACTGATACACTTGAACATATATATATATATATGTATATATATATGTTGAAAAGATAAATAATCACCAATATATGTATTTCATGCTAAATCAGCAATCATCAGTTGGTCCAAATTATCATCTCTACACATATATGCAGTAAGTACTCAGATATATATTTAGATAATCAATATTCATAGTTTAATGGACAGGCTTCAATCCACTCCACACTCAAACTCTTCAAAATTTGCATTGTACAGAGTAAAGTTGTTTCTTAATAAATCGAACTATTGATATAGGGTATATTGATGATTATTTATCTTAACATATATAAGTTCAAGGGTATCAGTAATATAAGATAGAGTGATGAGTGGTGAGTCATGTGAAAGTCTGTGCTCATACACCCTATATCATAAATATTGATTTTGGTATTGTCCTTTTCCTATTGTTTTTTATAAGTACATCATTTGGTACAGAATCAAACGAAGTCTTTATATCCATTTGTGCTGCCATGAAGCTGTATTTTATTTTGCATTTCATACAGTATTAATAATAGTTTTGAGTACAAATGTGGTGGTCCTATTGTTGAGCCTTTTTTATAAAATTGTGCTTGCAATAACAAAGGTATAAGATGGGGTTCAATTTTGGTTTTTTTTATTACTGTTTTGAGTAATTTAATATTCAATAGACCCATGGATATTGGTATTACATTTTGCATTGTACAGAGTAAAATTTGTTTCTTAATAAATGAAACTATTGCTATAGGGTATATATATATATATATATATATATATATATATATATATATATCCCGAATGTGAATGTTTCTTTTGACAGAAAGTTAGCCATGTCTGGAAAATAAGTAGAAGTGAGCTAGCTTAAGCATGCAAAATAAACTTTGGAATACCTGGTGGTTCTGAATGGCATGGATCTACCATCTTCTCCAAACTTTGTAAGAAATTTTTGGGTTTGAATATTTTTGGATTATCCAGCATTTCAAAGTGATGGTTTGAATGTGTTCATTTTGAAGTATTTTCTTAAAGTGTTTGTAAATCTTGTGTTAGCATATTATCAATGGTGATAACCACACCTCCTGTCACTAATGCTGAAAGAATTCTTGTTGTAGGTAATTGGCCTAGTGCCCATTGAATATATTGTCTGGACCAGATATGTGATTGTGTGATGAAAAGTTTTTTTTTCCTTTTTTGTAGTAATGTATTGTGTTAACATATCACATGTGGATTTGTAATTTTTTTAGATTAATTAATAAATGATTATTTTCTGTAGTTGAGGTGCTATGTATTATACTTTTATGTAATTCACCAACAAGGGCTAAGAGTTTTGTAGGTGATGTGGTGGTTCTTGTGACAAAGTTTATAGTATATGACATTATTCATGTGTAGGATATCCACTTTTGTACAGGTTTATTTCTAAGCCTTTTAGTTTAGGTAATAAAATGTAAATTTCTGAAAATAATAATTCTTTTGTTCTTGTACATAATAGGATTATTATTGTTCTTTTGTGTAGTGTTACATGTATGTATAATTTAATTCAAGAATAGCCATTATTGATGCATTGTCTGAGAGAGGAGAAAGGACTAGCTGAATGTTTAGTGTATGGTGATAATGTGATGATGAATAAAATACTAGATCTATAAATAATGAATATCTGCCATTATTGAATGGAACTTAATTACTCAGCATAAATTCTTCACCACTCATAAATGAACTATTGATGAGGTGCAACCATTTATTCACAAATGTAAAATATGACATTTAAAATCTCCCATCAGCATAAGTGACTGAGAGGATGTAGCAAATAATAAATTCATGTTTTCAATAATTTTGATAATAGAGTTCTGGTATAGGGGGCATACAAGCACTACACTTAAAGTTATAGTTTTATGTTGTATTGTGAGCATTATTGCATACTCATCTATAAATTAAAATTTTGAATGAGTTAAATAGGCCATTTTCGCGATTATTGCTTTTGTCCCTGCTGAGGGTGGAGATGTAAGTCTAGAGAATGCTTAGAAATCCAATCTGTTTCAGTAGTTAGAAGAATAAGTTTGTGATCTACTGTAGATCTTTGTTTCTACAAATTCTAATATGTGTGTTTGCATTATGTCTAACCATTTAATTAGCAGGTAATTTTTGTCACAGCATATGAACTCCTAATGTTATGTACAATTAGTTTTTGTTTCATTTATATATATTATTATTTACTCTACCTACCCCTTCTCTTTTATTGTTATGATATTCAAAATCTGTTAATATACTATATCAACTAGATAGAACACTTTCATTGTGTGTTGATGTGTTATATTTCTGGTGTGTGTATGATCAGTATTTTCTAATGTTAGTATCTACATCATTTTCTTTAATATAGTGAGATGTACTTACTTTTCTCATGTGTGCATTGTCATCTTCTGAGGTATCAGAAAACACTGCCTTTGACTAGTTCATCTGTTTTCATATCTGCTTTAAATAGTTCTAGCAATGAAAAGTTGTCATCATCATACGTATATTTTTAACACTGTGCTAAAAGTAATGCAGTAAAATACATTTTTCATTTTACTGCTCATTTTCATTAACACATGAGTGCTTGCATGGTACATGTAAGATATTAAGAGCTAATATTGAAGCATTGAATATATGTTTGAATATATGTGTGCTTTATTTTTTTTTATTTCCTGCGATTTAAAAGTGAATAAGTAATATATATAACAAAATAAATGTGTGTATAGATACAAAATGTAAAATTTTAATATGTGTTAGTATTAAATATGCACACACTATATAATTCGAATGTGATATATTGAATATTTATCTATAATATAATGAACAAGAGCATGTGGGTATGTAAAAGTCTTATATGATGAAATTTGATTATACCTTAAAAAGAAAATATATGAATAGAAAACCACCATCAGCAATTTTGAGCTCTTATTTGTTTATTCACTGCAAAATGAAGATCTCTAAAAATTTAATCCAGTTTCTCTGGTTTATCATCGTTCTTTTCTGTATCACAGCAGCAAATTTTCTTAATTTATTCATCCATCTCACATGTGGGCACTTCTTAGGTATTTTGGAATCTCTTGTGATTCAATATAAAACTTTAATGTGCCATCATCATATTTTTTAATAGTAATGTACCCAGTATTTTTTCAATGTTGCCAGTAATATCTGTTCGTTCTATGGATGTATTTCGTTTTCGATCTTTCTTATTATTTGCATCTCTACAAATTGATTGAGTTGTCTGGAGACTATTATTTCTCTTCTGTTATGTGACCAAGTCTGAAGTAAAACCCATAAAATTTATTTATTAAAAACTATAACTTTTCAGAGAATTTAGTTATTTCCTTTTAAAACTAAGTTATTTCATAGAAAGTGATTGTAATTAATTTTATATTATATAAAAACTAATATCTGATCAAGGTATTTGCAATTATTAACATCTAATTCATGATTATTATTTTTTATTAATTTCTGAGAAAATATATTGATTACTTTAGTCTTTTTAACATTTATCGTTATTCCTAATTTCATTTTTTTATATCCGAAAACTCTTTCAACATTCCTTTCTGAAGCATTGGTTGACTAAAACAGCAACTCATCAACTACCAAATTTAGATAACTGAAATAATCACCATCTACTTTTTTTTCCTTAGCTTTCTAATTTAATCCATGAAATAGTTTTTACAAACTGCTGCTGAATGTTTTGAAGGTTTGAATCACTATGATGCATAAACTTCCCAATATCAAACTTCTTTATACTACTGTGTAGATGAATGAATATTGTTGGATTTTCATAAATATTCTTCAGAATATAACATTATCTATTTAAGCTTTTATAACTGTGGAAATACTTATCGAAAAAGAGTTTCATTTTATAAGCATATCTATTGTATAAACAAGAAATAGTATGTAAATATTACCCGACATTGTTGACAAGAAAAAGGTGTGTGTCAAACTTTGAATGACAATTAATCGATTTATCTTTTTGTTTTAATTATTCTCTATGTTGCAAATAAAGTCATTGTAAATAAAATAAATAGCTTGTGCTCAAGGCTTTTCTGGAGAGGTAAAACGGTCGCGATCAGCCTCAAAGGAACTCAGCGACCAAGAAAGCTAAATGGTCTTGCTCTCCACTCCATTCAAGCATTGATTTACCAAAAAACCCATAACGTCATACACAACCTGGTAGCATCATATGGTTTTAACACAATTCTCCAAAAAGATTTGCTTCAAAAGGTAACACCTACTGACCGACCCCCACCAGACAGGCAAACATGGATCACTAGAAACACAAGTCTTATCAAACAGTACTGCCCAATAACCGACTCCACATTCAATTCTAAAATATCATTATGGCAAGCATACCCAATCCTCCATCCAATTTTACATTCTATAATCAACACATTTTATTACAATAATCAGAAACTGGTATCCAACTTTAAAAGATGGAGTCTAGAGGCCAAATACCTAGACTTCCTCATTAAATACAATGTTAATGGTCTACCTACTAATGACTTCCTCTTTTACAAATGAGGTCACAACATAGACCCTACTTGCAGCATTTGCATGAACGGCGATGAGACATCGGAACACCTCTTCTCACAATGTATGGGATTCAGAGTGATCCGAGAAATCATACTCTCCAACACCAAGATAGATTTCCAACTGATCTCATCTCTGAAGGATAACATCAACACTAAAACCTATCCAATAATACGTCTCTCAATATTTCTGAACTATGCCATATGGATTACACGTTGTAAACTAATCATGGAACACCCACAACCTATTATAAAACAGGTTTTTTTTCCAAAACAATGATTAAAATCCAGAAGAGAGACCAACTCCTGGCATCGTCAAAAACATTTGAGGATACTTGGACATTATACAATATACCAGACTAACAATCAGATAACAAATATGTGAAAGATCTAATGTTCACACCATATTGCACAACATAGACTCATCAGAACCCAAATAGAAATAACAAGATAGTAAGAACAACAATGTAAATCTCAATTGTATGGTTACATATCACTGTATACATTAGAAATAATAAATTGTTATTGAAACTAAAACAAATATTCCCACGGGAAATAACTGCATTTCCAAAAAGAAACGCATACTTTCTTTTCATAATTCTATATACACTATTTCATGTTTTTTTTTTTTTTTTGCATTTTTTAATGAATATTTTATTTATATATATATATATATTGATGGCGTCAACTGTATAACTACATCATATATATATTTATATGTCAAAGCGTTGATCGGGAAGCGAACCCGGGCCGGCTGCTTGGAAGGCAGCTATGCTAACCGCTAGACCATCAACGCTTGACGGGAGCAAATATATTATTAAAAATGTGAAACAAGAAAACATGTAATGGTTACAATTTACTCTCTTATTTTTAGTATATAATGAAATCATGTTTTCTCTTTCACTTTCTTCGTTCTTCATAGTGTAAAAATATTCAATATATTTAAAACATTTTTTGTTTTACATCCAACACTTAATAATTCGATAGCTTATATGTCATCATTATTAATTAAACATTTACATAACATTTAATTTATAAATTTATTTGTAGTTTATTACATTTTTATTTGGTTAAATTTAGAATTGTTTTTACTACACTGAATTATATTTGATATGTTTATAATAAAATCGGTAAATCAAACGCAAATAAGTATTTAAAAAACAAAACAAAAAGGAGCATATAACTCATATCTGTATATGTTGTAACGGTAAATATTTAACGGTAAACTGGTAAAAACCTTGATTCAAATAAATATGAAATACGGTGAAAGTTGAATGGTTAATAAAAGTCGAATAAAATGATTCAATTCAAATATATTTAATAAAATTAAATGAAGTGATGATGATGATTATGATTTTTATAACATAAGTTCCAATCTTCCCCAAAGTATTTCATTTGTTTTCAGTTTGAATAAAATAAAAAATTAAACTCAAATCTAACTAGAAAGTTTACTTTTGTAAACCCTATTTACGCTCGATCATCATCATTTACAAATTATTACCACCACACCTGCATATTCACCAATGGATTACAAACATTGTTAGGGATGTGGATATTATTAGCATATTAGATATTAACAGTTAATGTTTGGATTGAATTAGATAAGTAAACTAAAATTAAATGGATTAATAAAAATAATAATTTATTAACATGAAATAAATAAAAGTGTTGCGTATATACTCACAACAATAATCCTAATATAAAATATTAAATATAATAACAATAATATAAGTATTTTTAATTTAAGTTTAAGTTCCTATATTATCTATAATGGTAAAATCGTACTATGTAGAATATTTAAATAGTTTCAGACTATGGTTTTCAATAGATATTATTCTTTTAATACATTTACGGTTGTCATCATTAATTCTTTCCAAGATGGTAGTTATTCCTCTTGAGCACTGGTAATGTTAGAGAGGAAATTCAGTAGTATTGATGACATTGTATAAAGTATAGTACCAATAGGCCTTGGGTAGTTCTTACAACATTTTCCATCTCTTCCTTTATGACATTATTAAGGCAGACATTGGTTGGTTTGGCAAAATTAAGTGTTAGTTCCTAGATCCAATTGCATTTCGTGGTGTTTTGATTGTTGTTGTTTTTGTTGTATAGCCACACATTTTTCTGTTAGGTAAAGTTATTGTACTTGCTGTTACAAATGAAACATTGAAAATTCTTGTAAAACAGTCAGCTAGATATGGCCAATTAGCAGTTCTCAACAGACAATGCTGCTTTTTAAGTCGAGTCATCAAATAAACTAAAATAACGGTATTGCCTAGACTGGATTGAAATTGAATGCCTTACATTCTTGTTTCAAACCTACTTATTCCTATTTGATGTTGTTCAACAATACGTTTTCCAAACAATGAATTCATCACAAACTAGTTACTTGTTTCCTTACAATATTTTTTTTGGAAAATATTTTCTTTATTCTCTTCCCAAAATGTTGTGGAAATAATTTTACAGATATTATATTATGACTTGATACATAATTAAAGGAAAAATAAAAATAAAAGTTTTGTTTTCTCTTTTTTTTATATTTACATTAGTTAGCATAGGAGGGGAAAAAATTGTTGCCAACATTTTAAACTTCACTAAAAACTTGTAAAATATTATTAACTCCAAAAGACTTATGTAACTTCTAGATTTTTCATGAAATTTAACATTATATGTGGAAATTTTTTTATTTAAATCTCATTAAAAAAAAACCACAAAAGGTATAATATGCTTCAAATTTTTGTAAATTGTACAATTCAATCTTCTTTTCTTTTTTCCTTTACAGCACAAATTATCATTACAAATTATTATAACAAATTATTATTACAATGTAAATATTTAATATTACGATCAGATGCATAAACTAACATTCCTTTTAATTTTTAGGCAGTTCATATATTTATTATTCAATTGCTATGAGAAGTTCTTATTAATACAATTTTTTTTGCATGCGTTTTTGTAATGTAACTAATTCGAGCTTCAAGCTATCGATTTGTTATAGCTACAATATAACAAAAAGAAAGTGCTGATTATCTTAACACATCCATGTTTCTAGTAAATAAACATGCCGTAATATAGATTGTGGGGTGAAATGAATTATAAAAATAAGCCAAATAAAAATATTTATCTTGGTAGCCAATCCTTATGCACCAAGACCCTCAACTAAAAATATACTCAATAATAAATATTTACCACTTTATTTATTTGTAACCATCAAAACATTTTTTGTCAATCAATATTACTATATGCAGTAAACACTAACTTGATTCCTGACTATGTAATAAAGTTTTTGTGATAGTGAAAGTGATAACAAAGGGGTGCCATCTATATAATTTTCAAAAAGGAAAAGATTTCAGTCACTCCATGGAGTCCATTCTTATCCGGATCATACTTTCAAATAAAGCAAAAGATCTATAAGCAATATATAAATGCAAAACCATAAAACAATACAATACTAGATTAAATTTTAAAAATTTTACCAAAATCCTTACACAACCATGGTTTCATCTACTACAAATAGACCTTCTCAAGTGAAAATCAATCTAAAGGAAAACATATATATATATATATATTGAAGCAGTCGGATCTGAGTTCGATCCTAGCTTCATGTTATTTACCCTAATACTAACCTTAAATTTCCGATGCAATGGGGCTTTATACGTTCAATCCACGCTAATTTCCATAATGAATAACTTGTTTCAAATACGTAGTAAAATTAATTAGTTTAGTTTAAATTTGATCAATTCTCTAAATAAATTCATGATAAAATATTCATGAATTTATATATATTAAATTGCGTGGATTGTGCGTATATATATTTGTAAATATTAAATGTATATAATTGTTCGAAAGTTTCATTGCGTCGGGAATACTTGTTTTTTTTTACTTTTAAATAATTTGTAAAGTTTTGCGATTAAAAGCTACATTCCTTCCAAAGGCTTTCAAATTCTCAAAAACAACAGTAAAGTTTTATTAATAAAAAAAAGATAAGAATTCAATTTTTAATTAAAATCATTTCAGACTTTAAGAATTCATTTTCTAATTAGGAAAGGAATTCAAAAATTAGTTTGAAGGCCTTATCGAAGGAATGTTTCTGAAAACAACTAATTATAAAAAAAAACGAGATTGATAATAAAATGAGCGCTAGCCGGAGGCATCAGTGAACAGTAGATATATAGCCCTGAAAAGTAAAGAAAAAGACTAGTTTTGGTTGTAGAGTAGTGCAGTGAACTCTGTGTGTATAAAAATTGTATTTCATCATGATAGAGGGCTAGAACATCAGGGATCTGGCTACGGTTCCTAAAGTCCCGAGGAATCTTCACTGGAGCTGCTGAACCGTTTTCCGGATCGATCATTCTGCTAAAATAATGAAAGCTACTAAAATACTGTTCCAATAATCAATCAATGGTGCCTACGTTTTCAACAACTTGGAGGAGTAACTTAAGGACAAGCACGGAAGGGTAATATATTTCTATAATGAACGTTAAACTTTCTGGCCAGTTCGAACTTTATTTTACTCTCCTCCTATTTAAGAGCTCTTTATTCTTTAATGTAACAATTTTTATAAAACCTTTTATTCATGCTACTGTAAATCTATCTCGTAATTCTTTAAATCTCTAGTCTTTAAACTTTTTCTTTTCTTACTTGGCGGTTCATTTAATATATATATATATTTGTGTGCTTTATTAATGTCGTATTTAAAATTATATGCCAATAATTTTTCGACTCGATGAGCTCCTTGGTTCTATTTGCCTCACGCAAATAATATAATATAAATTTTAAATAGTTATTCTCGCCCATTAGAACTAAATTTATAAGTTCTATTAATCATCGAGTCGAAAGAAAATATTACATGTTTACTATTTTTTTCTTACCTTTAGCTATTAATAAATTATTAGCTCAATGTTTCACCTATGTCCCCAGCTCCTATCTACGTTATAAGTATATATATATATGTATTCAAATAATGTTAAAATATTGATTTCTTGTTCTACTAATATATATTTATTCGAATATAACCTTAAATGTTTTTATTGCAAAAAGGGTCGATAAAGGGTTAAATGTATTTTAATTCCACTTTTGTTATTTTATATTAATATTCAGGAAGGGCACGATATTAGGGCATAATTAATATAGTTTATAAATGTTTTAAAATAGTTCGATAAAAGCTCGTTTGACTTTAATTAATTGGTCAAGTCATCACGTAGAGCATTCTACATGGGTTTTATTTTTCAACGATGACTATCAAGTCATCATCATCAAATGTTGCTGACGTAGGGCCATCTTCCGCTCCGTTAGGCTGGTCGGTGATCATATTCTCTTATTTAAATTTCTCGAGGAAGAAAGTACTTCCTTTCCGATTCATTAGTCAAAGGGCGTAAGACTTGCCAAATGCAAGCCGCCATAGGACTTCGATCATCGACTAGCGATCATCTTTCAATTTTACTCTCTGCCTTGTAATTCGTCAGTACCATTGCATCTTTGTTCCGGTAAAACCCGCTCCGTGCTCGTAATTCGTGATGAAGTGATTTAAATTAAAGTCGAACCAATTCTCAAATATATTATTTAGTTTAAATCAGTTTTCAAATCAAGATTAAAGTTATGCCTTAAAATACGTTTTGCTCTTCATGAATAGATTTCCGAATGTGAAAATAAATCTCACATTCCACCGTAATAAAATTAGAACAATCATTTCCGTTCTTAATGAATACCTTTATCTGCCTTTATATTTCTCGTTGGGGGCATAGACATAGAATCCCATGTTGTGTAATACTTGTTGGCATATGATAAGGACCGCCACTCTTATTATATTTATAAATTCTTTTAAAGACTAGAGGTAACTAATGCAATCTATATTTTATTGAACAAAACAAATTATTATTATTATTAAATATTTTCTAACATACTTGGTTTCTTAGTTCATCATTCTTTTTATAATTATTTAAATGTTCATACCCGCTATCTGTGTTGGCAACCCGAACATACATATGATTTGATTTAAAAGTATTCAAAGTAATTAATTATTAGATATTCGTGTCAGTGCAAGGGTCTCTAGTCCTCACCAACCGTTGAACTAGTTCTTGGCGCATAGCACTGTGCCGTCGATTTCTGCTATCTGAGCTGTTGAGTTGGGTTTGAATTCAGTTTTGGTTAAGCTGAGTTTGAATACGATTTGACTTGCGGTGGTGGTGGCTTTCGACCGGTACAATATATATACAAACAAACCTTCCCATAATTCACTACAAATTCCATCTTCACTTAATATCAAGAGAAGTCTTCATAAGATTGATAGCCTCAGAATCAAGGAGTTTTATCATCAAAGTCTCCTTTATTCTTCTTTTTAACTCATTCTTTTCATAAAAAATAACTGAAGCATTGTTAAACAATATTCTATGACCTGTATTCAATTCATGAATATATAAAGCTGAGTTAAGATACCTATGTTTAACCCTACTTATATGAACCTTAACCCTTTCATTAAGGCTAAATTTACTCTGACCTACATAAAATTTACCACAACTACATGGAATTTTATAAACAATACCAGGAATAGACCTACTATCAATAGACTGCTTTGAACCATTAAGTAATGAATTCAAATCAGAACCTTTCCTCCATGCAACCTTCATTCCACCTAACAAATGACTATTCCTATAAACCAAATTATAAATTGATGCTTTAAATGGCAAAGACATATAATCATCATCCTTACCAACAAAATTCTTATCATCCAAGTCACGACTATAAACATTATTATTAAATACCACTTTTTTAATAAAATCATGATTATAACCCAATTCTACATATTCAGCAGCAAATTGACTTCTTTGAATATCAGCATCATTATTAAAATTATTAAGCCTTCTATTCCGACAACAAAAATTCAACAAAGACAAAGGCTGATAACTATCAGGCCTAATCATATTTCTCAAATTTTTAGGTTTTATAAAATGACTACAAAACAAAACATCATTAACCTTCTCAACATTTAAATCTAAAAACTTTAATTTTACAAAATCAAAACCATTCCCCCTCATTTGTAAACTTAATACTAGAATCAAAACCATTCAATGCACATAAAAACTCTTCTAATTTTTCTTTCTGAATAACAAACAAACAATCATCAACATACATAACAAATAATTTAATAGAACATGAAAACATATTAATAATACTACACTCTAAATAATCAATATAGACAGCACACATCAATAGAGAAATAACATAACCAATAACCCAACCTTCTCTAATCTTATAAAACACATCATTAGACATAAAATACATTGAATCCTCTAACAGCAAAAGCAAATCATGAAAAACCTTAATCTTATCTGCAGAAAAACATTCTAATTTTTTTTAAAATTGAAAGAAAAACATCAATACTTTTTAATCTATTAACCGATTGATACATATTTTCAATGTCTAAACTACCAAAAACACAATCATCATCCAAAACAAAAACATTTATTTTCTTAAAAGCCTCAAAAGAAGAAGAAACACAAAATTGACCCAATTTTATATAATCCTTAAAATATCTTATAATAAATTTTGATATTTTATCAACAATTTTTCCTGTAAAATCAAAAATACATCTCAAAGGAAAATTATCTTTATAAGACTTCAAATTAAAGAAAATCTTTGGAGCCACAAAATCACTAGGGTAACAATTTAAATAAGTAGCTCTATCAAAAATCTTTTTATTTTCCATAACTTTCATAATCTTAATTAATTTAGATTTTATTTTTTTACCAGGATCAGAATCTAAAATAGCATATTTTCCATTATTTAATTCTAAAGAAACTTTACTTTTAAAATCAATATTATTTAACAATACAAACCGGCCCCCTTTATATTCTTTTAACAATACTACATAATTGGCTTTCAATCTTTTTTTAACAAAACTAATTTCCTTAGGGGCAAAAACAATTTTTTCTCTTTTAAGTAATTGACTATTCAAAATAATTAAGATTATGAAAGTTATGGAAAATAAAGATTTTTGATAGAGCTACTTATTTAAATTGTTACCCTAGTGATTTTGTGGCTCCAAAGGTTTTCTTTAATTTGAAGTCTCATAAACATAATTTTCCTTTGAGATGTATTTTTGATTTTACAGGAGGAATTGTTGATAAAATATCAAAATTTATTATAAAATATTTTAAGGTTTATATAAAATTGGGTCAATTTTGTGTTTCTTCTTCTTTTGAGGCTTTTAAGAAAATAAATGGTTTTGTTTTGGATGATGATTGTGTTTTTGGTAGTTTAGACATTGAAAATATGTATCAATCGGTTAATAGATTAAAAAGTATTGATGTTTTTCTTTCAATTTTAAAAAAATTAGAATGTTTTTCTGCAGATAAGATTAAGGTTTTTCATGATTTGCTTTTGCTGTTAGAGGATTCAATGTATTTTATGTCTAATGATGTGTTTTATAAGATTAGAGAAGGTTGGGTTATTGGTTATGTCATTTTTCCATTGATGTGTGCTGTCTATATTGATTATTTGGAGTGTAGTATTATTAATATGTTTTCATGTTCTATTAAATTATTTGTTAGGTATGTTGATGATTGTTTGTTTGTTATTCAGAAAGAGAAATTAGAAGAGTTTTTATGTGCATTGAATGGTTTTGATTCTAGTATTAAGTTTACAATTGAGGGGGGTGGTTTTGATTTTGTAAAATTAAAGTTTTTAGATTTAAATGTTGAGAAGGTTAATGATGTTTTGTTTTGTAGTCATTTTATAAAACCTAAAAATTTGAGAAATATGATTAGGCCTGATAGTTATCAGCCTTTTATACATAAAAAAATGTCTTTGTTGAATTTTTGTTGTCGGAATAGAAGGCTTAATAATTTTAATAATGATGCTGATATTCAAAGAAGTCAATTTGCTGCTGAATATGTAGAATTGGGTTATAATCATGATTTTATTAAAAAAGTGGTATTTAATAATAATGTTTATAGTCGTGATTTGGATGATAAGAATTTTGTTGGTAAGGATGATGATTATATGTCTTTACCACTTAAAGCAACAATTTATAATTTGGTTTATAGGAATAGTCATTTGTTAGGTGGAATGAAGGTTGCATGGAGGAAAGGTTCTGATTTGAATTCATTACTTAATGGTTCAAAGCAGTCTATTGATAGTAGGTCTATTCCTGGTATTGTTTATAAAATTCCATGTAGTTGTGGTAAATTTTATGTAGGCCAGAGTAAATTTAGCCTTAATGAAAGGGTTAAGGTTCATATAAGTAGGGTTAAACATAGGTATCTTAACTCAGCTTTATATATTCATGAATTGAATACAGGTCATAGAATATTGTTTAACAATGCTTCAGTTATTTTTTATGAAAAGAATGAGTTAAAAAGAAGAATAAAGGAGACTTTGATGATAAAACTCCTTGATTCTGAGGCTATCAATCTTATGAAGACTTCTTTTGATATTAAGGGAAGGTGGAATTTGTAGTGAATTATGGGAAGGTTTGTTTGTATATATATATATGTTTTCCTTTAGATTGATTTTCACTTGAGAAGGTCTATTTGTAGTAGATGAAACCATGGTTGTGTAAGGATTTTGGTAAAATTTTTAAAATTTAATCTAGTATTGTATTGTTTTATGGTTTTGCATTTTTATTTTTGCTAGTATAGTGTTAGACAGTTTTGGTTTTCTATTTAGGTATACTATTTAATATTTTGAATAGTGATATATGGTTTTGTGAATTTCATATTTTATTTGTTTTGTGTATTTGTATTACTAATTTTATTATTTTTGTGCTTTTGTTTAGTATTAATTATTTGTTTGTATTTGCATAGTTATTAATTTTCTTTCAGTATGTGGCAGTTTTTATAAGTTAATTATAGTGTTAGGCAGTTTTGGTTTCCTAATTAGGTATACTATTTAATATTTTGAATAGGGTTTTATAGTTTAGAGAATTTCATATTTTATTTGCTTTGTTTTGTGTATTTGTATTATTAATTTGTATTATTTTGTATTATTTGTTTATTATTATTTATTCGTTTGTATTTGTATAGTTATTAATTTTCTTTCAGTATGTGGCAGGTTTTGTATGATAATTTTTCTTGTGTAGAAATTTTAGAAATAAAAAAGTTGATTAATATGTCTAATAGAATTGAATCTTTAAAGGCTCAGGTTAATTTTCTTAAGTCTTGTAGGTTTTGCAATGTGTTTCCTAATTCATGTAATATTAAATTGGATAGGAAATTGGTTTTATTTTCTAATTGTGATTTTATTCTAAATTTTAAAAGATTTATTCTTAAACAATTTATTATGCAGATTATGAGTAGTTTATCTAATTTAATTGATAGTTATAAAATGTTTAGAAGAAAGTTGGATTTTAGAAGGAATTTTAATTATTCTGTTTTAAATTCTTTTTTAAAGTGGTTTAGGAGTAAGTGTGAAATCACTTATAATAATAAGTATTTCAAGAAATTTAAATGGTTGATTGGAAAGGCTGAAAATAAAAGTTTTGTGAAAGGAAAAGAGTTTAGATTTGGGTGTTATAAAAATAGGCCTGATGCTTCATCTGTTTTAAATTTGTCAAATTATGTTTTGAATGTATCTGATTTGGCTATTTTAGCTAAGGGTCCTGGCTTTGTTCCGTTTGCTAATAAAAGTTTAGTTTTTGATTTTGTTTCTGCCATTGAAAGTAATAGTAATATTTCTGATGAAAATAAAATGTCTTTACAGGTTATTTTGAATAGTCAATTACTTAAAAGAGAAAAATTTGTTTTTGCCCCTAAGGAAATTAGTTTTGTTAAAAAAAGATTGAAAGCCAATGATGTGGTATTGTTAAAAGAAGATAAAGGTGGCCGGTTTGTATTGTTAAATAATATTGATTTTAAAAGTAAAGTTTCTTTAGAATTAAATAATGGAAAATATGCTATTTTAGATTCTGATCCTGGTAAAAAAATAAAATCTAAATTAATTAAGATTATGAAAGTTATGGAAAATAAAAAGATTTTTGATAGAGCTACTTATTTAAATTGTTACCCTAGTGATTTTGTGGCTCCAAAGGTTTTCTTTAATTTGAAGTCTCATAAAGATAATTTTCCTTTGAGATGTATTTTTGATTTTACAGGAGGAATTGTTGATAAAATATCAAAATTTATTATAAGATATTTTAAGGATTATATAAAATTGGGTCAATTTTGTGTTTCTTCTTCTTTTGAGGCTTTTAAGAAAATAAATGGTTTTGTTTTGGATGATGATTGTGTTTTTGGTAGTTTAGACATTGAAAATATGTACCAATCGGTTAATAGATTAAAAAGTATTGATGTTTTTCTTTCAATTTTAAAAAAATTAGAATGTTTTTCTGCAGATAAGATTAAGGTTTTTCATGATTTGCTTTTGCTGTTAGAGGATTCAATGTATTTTATGTCTAATGATGTGTTTTATAAGATTAGAGAAGGTTGGGTTATTGGTTATGTCATTTCTCCATTGATGTGTGCTGTCTATATTGATTATTTGGAGTGTAGTATTATTAATATGTTTTCATGTTCTATTAAATTATTTGTTAGGTATGTTGATGATTGTTTGTTTGTTATTCAGAAAGAGAAATTAGAAGAGTTTTTATGTGGATTGAATGGTTTTGATTCTAGTATTAAGTTTACAATTGAGGGGGGTGGTTTTGATTTTGTAAAATTAAAGTTTTTAGATTTAAATGTTGAGAAGGTTAATGATGTTTTGTTTTGTAGTCATTTTATAAAACCTAAAAATTTGAGAAATATGATTAGGCCTGATAGTTATCAGCCTTTTATACATAAAAAAATGTCTTTGTTGAATTTTTGTTGTCGGAATAGAAGGCTTAATAATTTTAATAATGATGCTGATATTCAAAGAAGTCAATTTGCTGCTGAATATGTAGAATTGGGTTATAGTCATGATTTTATTAAAAAAGTGGTATTTAATAATAATGTTTATAGTCGTGATTTGGATGATAAGAATTTTGTTGGTAAGGATGATGATTATATGTCTTTACCATTTAAAGCATCAATTTATAATTTGGTTTATAGGAATAGTCATTTGTTAGGTGGAATGAAGGTTGCATGGAGGAAAGGTTCTGATTTGAATTCATTACTTAATGGTTCAAAGCAGTCTATTGATAGTAGGTCTATTCCTGGTATTGTTTATAAAATTCCATGTAGTTGTGGTAAATTTTATGTAGGCCAGAGTAAATTTAGCCTTAATGAAAGGGTTAAGGTTCATATAAGTAGAGTTAAACATAGGTATCTTAACTCAGCTTTATATATTCATGAATTGAATACAGGTCATAGAATATTGTTTAACAATGCTTCGGTTATTTTTTATGAAAAGAATGAGTTAAAAAGAAGAATAAAGGAGACTTTGATGATAAAACTCCTTGATTCTGAGGCTATCAATCTTATGAAGACTTCTTTTGATATTAAGGGAAGGTGGAGTTTGAAATGAATTATGGGAAGGTTTGTTTGTTTGTATATATATATATATGTTTTCCTTTAGTTTGATTTTCACTTGAGAAGGTCTATTTGTAGTAGATGAAACCATGGTTGTGTAAGGATTTTGGTAAAATTTTGAATTTAATCTAGTATTGTATTGTTTTATGGTTTTGCATTTTTATTTTTGCTAGTATAGTGTTAGACAGTTTTGGTTTTATATATATATATATATATATATATATATATATATATATATATATATATATATATATATATATATATATATATATATATATATATATATATATATATATATATATTGTGCCCTTTTGTATGGGTCACCATCTAATTTTTGTGCTAATCTATTAAAAATTTTAAAATTTAAGATATATTTGAATATGTGATGTTAATTTTGGCTTATATAGTCATATGGGTCTGAACTCAATTCAGTACCCATACATTTTGGTGTCTTTGGCTCTTTAACAGCCATAGCCACCACTATCCTATTAGGCAGGATTGGTGTTAAACCACTAAACATCACATGATCACTATCTCATACTAGCACAATAATTGTTATTAAACAATTCAAAACAAAACAACACTCTCCATATAGTAGTGCCATCTTGTGCTAACAAGAGCAATCAATGGATGCCAGAAGGCTTGTGCATAAAATCCCTATCTAGTGCCTACTCATCCAATATCCCCAGACTAGTTTCTGGCTTGTGGCCTTCATCAGTGAGGAGCCTTGGATCTGAGAGCACTGCACCTAGATCTTAGGATCTAATGCAACCCTCCAGCACCCACCTTTTAACTCTATTTAACTACAAAACTATGAGAATGAAATTGAAAACACTATTAATATTTTCAATCCAAGCTCAATAGCTTATATAGTCATATGGGTCTGAACTCAATTCAGTACCCATACATTTTGGTGTCTTTGGCTCTTTAACAACCATAGCCACCAC
>JAQFVV010012395.1:8716717-9065256 GCA_028023455.1 Epiperipatus broadwayi | reverse complement strand
TTTTCTTCATCAACAATCTTTCTACCAAGATTTAAATTAACTATCTTTTCATTTATTCTTTTAAATTTGACTTTTGCTTTCCCAATATTTCTTATATAATCTACACCTTTATTAAGGTAACTTATCTTAACCTTCTCTCTACTCTTCTCTTTGAATTTTACTTTAATTTTCTTCATATGTTTATTGTGATTAATTATCTCTCTCATAAAATCTACTTTAGTTTTCATCTTACTTTTACATTTAAGCTTTACATTGGCTTTGACTAAATCTCTTTCTGGATTAATAACCTTTCTAAGAAAATTTAAATCAAACTTCTTTGTATTCTTAATTTTACATTTTATTCTCACTTTACCGACTTTTATAGCATGACTAACACTTTCTATTAAATATGTCATACTATATATTATATATTTAGTATCACCATAAAATATTTTTTAAAAACATTCGCCTTCACCTTATGTTCTAAATAATCAAGAACACACTTTGGAATTATGTCTTCATTTTTTTAAAAAAATTATTATCTGTAATATCAGTAACCTTTAGCAATTCCTTTTCCAAAATTTCTAGATATTTCATGTCTAAGAAAATTATTTCTTTCTTCATTAATTTATCAACTTCTTTCTGTTTATCAAGATTCTTCTTGAAATCTTTAAGCATGTCTATAGCTACATTTTCATCTAATTCTTAGTCTTGACCATCTATTTCTCTAAGTTCTTTATAGACATTTATTTCATCACTGGCTAAACTAACATTCTTATTAATCTGCACAACTTGGTCATTAATATTCTCTTGCATTTCTAGCTTCATTTTGGGTATTTCTAATCTTGCTTCTAGCTTTGTTTCTAATTTCACTTCTAATTTTATCTCTGACATTTTTGACTTTATTTCAACTATCCTCTCCTCTGATTTCTTTTGACTCAATTTTATTTCTATTGCTATCTCTGATTTCTGACTTTTTACTTTCTTCTCCACAACTTCCATCTGCCTAACTATACTAACGTTTATTTCTGCCATTTCTGACTTCATTTCTAAAACTTCCAATGTTATTTCAGCTATCCTTCCCTCTAACTTATCTTGACCTGACTTTAGTTCTGCAAACATCTCTTTTGACCTTTCTTTATCTTCTACTCATCCAGACTTTAGTTCCCTTAATTCTGATTTCAATTTTGTTAACATCTCTTCTGACTTTTCACTATCTTCTATTCGACCTAACTCTAATTTTGTAAACATCTCTTTTGACCTTTCTCTATCTTCTATTCGACCAGACTTTATTTCTTCTCTTAATTCTGCAAACATATCTTTTAACAACAACAACATACCTCCATCTAGAGTCTTAGGGAAAGTATCTCTCATCTTACTAGACTCTCCATAGGGCATATCTATAGCTTCATTTCCTGATTCAAAGTCAGGGGACATCACAACAATGTCTGCAGATGGTGTATCTTGAGACCCACCCAAACTATTGTATAAGCTAAACTCTTCCATTTTATAATCTCTTAATAATTTATTAATATTACTTAAGAAAATAAGGTTTACCAACTCCAACCTCCACTAAATCAACAATTCAAATTCACCATCACTACCTAAATGACATAAAATATCCACAATTTTATTTTCCCATTTAATGTTTGATTTTCCACACACACATAGCCAAGAAGACATTAAGTTTTCACTAGATAACATTAATCTAAGCATAACTGAAATTATTAATTAAATTTTATATGATCCACTATAGTTATATTACAAACTACACCAATTCAAATAACTGATAAAAGACCAAAATAATTTTAAAATATTCATTTATCTTTATGCTGTATTGGGTGCATCCAAATATTATAACCAGCATTTATAACCCAAAAGAAAAAAAATTATAACCAAAATCAAATTAATGATGATATGCATTTACTATGACAACTGATATACAATTTTTACTTAAATATGGTAAATGCCAACCTTTTCATAAAAATATAGAAAATAGCCTTTTAAGAATGAGCTATATATTCAAGTTATATATTCATCCATCCTTCTAAAGATCCAACAGATACTGACAGCCAAAAGAATTATTAGCAGTTCACAATTTTGAAATAGATAAAAGAATTTCATCACTGCTCTCAAAATATACAATGCTCCATGAATACTCTGATGATCATCCCATTTTGGTCGCTACCACAACTCATCATATTTTACTACAAACACTATCACAATGCTCTGATTACATCTAAGTCTTAAGGGCTATTTATAAAATATTGTCTTGCTCATCTTTGGGAGTCTTAGAGACAAATATTACATATATATTAGAAAGAACTATGCCTTGCTCTCTCTGGAGTCTTAGAGGCAAAATCATGGCAGGACTACTGTTAACTGCTTCATGATAATTAATAACTGATATAATTTGGGTTAGAGCAGTGAATGAGAACAATCAGTCACCAGTGACATGAATACATCATATACTTAAGACAATAACAGAAACTCTCCATCCATCAACAAAACTTGCAATACAGCCAACAAAACTTTAACAATCAAGTATGGTATTTAACCTTCAAAATTATAGACTTTCTATAACAGAAGTGTTCCAGATATGAACAAGATTAACACTTTATAATTTAATACTATCAATAATTTTATGTTTGTCTAGCATCAGTACTATATTTAATTGACAAGCAAAAGATATATATATATATATATATATATATATATATTTTGCTTTTATATATATATATATATATATATATATATATATATATATATTGTAACCTAGTGTTATTGACACTTGGTTTATTTGGCATTGTTTCCACAGGAAAACAATGCTATCCTTTTTTAGAAAATAAAAAGATAAAATAATAATAATATTAAGTGATTAATAAAGTATGCTATTTACTCACTTTAACGTGTTTTAAGCAAATAACTAATAAATTTAGTAATCCAATGTCATTTTGAAGAAGAGCATGAATAATTTAATTAAAATATTAACAATAAGAGCAATTTAATATAGTATAAAAGCACATATTATAAACAGTAATTGATTTTGGATGGGTAGAGGGAGAGTAGATGAGTATCTTATCATAACGCACAATAACTTCTGGTAATTTTTAAATTATTTTAGATAATAATGTATACAGAATTATACCTCACTAATAAACATTGTTAATTAAATGTATTTATTATTTTTCATTATTTGTCAAATTACTTTGTAATTCATTTAAATCATACGGAAATATATAACTGTAATAAGTTTTTTTTTTCCTTTTCTTTTGTTTATGTTATAATTAAATGATTATTTTTCTGTAAGAGGTCGCTAAAAGAAGACCGCCAAAATTTTGAAGAAAGTTTAGTCTGACTTTAGTTTTACAAGGAGGAAGCAGTACTGAAATTCGGTAACAAATTTTTTTATATTTTTTATTGCAGAAATAAATATAAGTCCAGTAAATTTTTAATAATATCATGCGTTGCTAATCCTATTTGATAAGATATTCTGTTTTCTGTGGCCATCTACCTATTTTAAAGCTTTTTATACGCAAAAATATACTATCGTATGCTAAAGTTCAAAATGACCGTATTGACTACAGTAATCACGGAAAGCGTCATTATATTTAAATTAAGCAATATAAGTAATTTCCAGGAAATAAACAATTATTTGTTAACTTTACCTTATTTAATAATCTTTTCATGGTATAAAAGAAAAATTATAATTAAAAGACATATTATAAAAGCCAAGGAAAGTTAACTAGAAAATTTCGCGCTCTTTCTAAAAGAAATTGTCTGCTTTGAAAATAATATAAGTTCCCCACGTTAAAATATGTTTTATTCACTGAAAATTATCTAAAAATAATATTAATGATAAAGGATATTTACTTATGCACCTGTATATTTTTTAAAAAGAAAATATAAATTTTCTCAAGGCAAATATCAGAAAATTTGTATGTGTGCATTTTACGGAGAATTCCTTATTAAAGACAAATTACAATTCCTAGAGTAGGAATAAAAACTACAAACATTAATGACTTAATTATAACTATAAAATAATATGTTATATTATACATCAATTGGAGTCGTTAAAACTTCATATCCACGTAAGTCAGCTGCAGTCCTTATAATAATAATATTTTGGAAAATTCGCGCATTAGTTTTATTCCTAAGCCAGCTAGCTAAAAATGATACGTATCGCCAATAGTAAAAAGAAAAGAATTGTATATGTGATCGACTATCGTCAAATATTCGTCATGTTAAAATATGTATTGTTTTCTTGGATCCCAAAATTATAGCAGTTAATTCAAAGAAGAATTAACATCCAACACTGCTATGTTTTCTTTGCCTAATTTATTAATTGCACCAGAATGGAGGCAACTTTTATATAAATGAAATAATAAAATGTGTTTTCTTGTTTTAAAATTGCTTCGTGAACTACGAATGGATCAAGTTCTTCATCTAGATAAATTGCCCAACGGAAAAACATTTTTCTAGTGAGATAATAAGCACTTGTTAAGTAATGATTTTTTTTTTTACTAATTTGTAAAATTATGTGTATTTTTTTTTATATCAACAGGTTAAAGGCTGTATAGTCAAGTAATATTTAAATGACCTTGTAATCATAAAGGTATGTTTTCATATACTTATTCTAGGTTAAATTTATATTCGACATGAAAAAAAAAATTTTTTTTTATAAAATGTGTTTACTTATGATATGTATTATGGGTATAAATTTATATGTTAGATGCGTAAAAGTAGAAAAATTTAGATACTTAATAGGTAAAATATCTAGTTAAAATTATCAGAAGTAATTAAAGAGAAGTGCTATACAGGATATTACTTATTTAAAGTTTGAAACAAATTTATACTATGTTAATTGTGGAACTTATTCCCAATTATTCTTTATTAACGCATTCACTTAATTTAGTTCAAGATACTAGACTACCAATTACTTGTTGAATGTTTCTTTGGCAAAGGTGAAAATTATTATGGTTTATTCTGTGTTATCCATTGATTTCAGACGTTGATCTAAGTATACCCCGGAACATAAATTTAGTGTAATTAGTGTATTTGCTTGTCTTGCCCCGATATAGCATTGGTATATGCTTAAGATTCGCATAAGTAATAATTGTAATGTCTTTATTTTGTGGGATGGAAAATGATCTCCCCAAAAGCTTTATTTTCCATGAGGGGAATAGATAAATCTAGTATTCGGGTATGTTTATAACCCAAGTGATCGCTTCTCAGAGTTAGGGCGATCAGTAATTTATATCGTATTTAGTGTATTTCATTCGTTAAAATCCCAGGAGAGGATTATATTTGGTGTGCGTTCCTATTATGCCCAAGTAAGAGGCAAGGACCCACCAAACTATTTTAATGTAGTAGTTAAATCTACAGACCTTCAGTGTTATTCCATATTCCTCATGAGAAAATAGAGATAATTCCACCACGGAAGGTGTTGAATATTGTGTTTTGTTTAGAAAGTTATGGCAAGATAACGGGTATATTGGAGGTTAATTCCTCAAGATCCATTTAGTAAAAATAGCATGCTAGTATATATGATCAATGTCTGGATTGTGCGGCGGAATAGTGCTGGTAATCCACACGTAAGTCAATGGAGAGAGTAAGTTTAAAATTGCGTGCTTTATAAATTTTTATTTGCCAATGGAGGGTTCAAATACTAGGTGTAATTCGGGTTAATAATTAATTAGCACTCACAATATAACTTATACTGAGGAATACATTGTGTATAACAACTTCAGTTGTTATTAAGGTAAATATTAAAATAATAAGTGTAACTTCTGATAAATAACCCATAAATTATAATAAGTTATTTAAATAAAAACTATCATTTAGTTAAAGATATGATAATAAAAATCGTTTGTACGCATAGCCTAGAATCAGATTATTTGTATTTTAAAACAAATAGTTAGTTAATAAAGTTAAGTAACCGTTCATATAAGATACACTAAACGGATGAGTTGATGTATCGATAATAATATTTATTTTGTTATATTCAATTTGAATAAATGTAAAAAGAAGATGAAGAAGTAGTTCGAATCCAGGTCTAAAAGTATAGACGAATTAATGTTAGTTATATTTTGTTTTATCCATATGGGATCGAATAAATTGTATATGTTTGTTTATTATGTTAATCATAAAGGATAGTTTTGTTAAACTGTAATAATAAATCATCAACTTGTTAAAATTTAATAATAAATTATAGTCTTGTTACAACTTGTCTTGAGTCATTTTTCTTGTGTGCTAAATAAAAATGTATTTGCATAATACTTGCAATACTTTTCTTGAGTCTGAAATCATTTATGAAATCTTAAATTCAATACACCAGATAGACAATTGTAAGCAGATCAGAATATTTCAGTATAGTTTAATTTAATAAGAATTATTTATGGAATTGAAAACTTCAGACCAAGAACATTTTATTTTATATGTGTGTAAAATCACTTTATTCCCAAACTAGTCACTTTTGGTTGCACATTGTTAAGTACACTTTTAAGTGAAGTGTCTGAGTAATAAATCTTAGTCAAATTATTGTGTTGTCATGGATAATGGAAGGACACAAAAGCACCCTTGTCTTTTCATCATTCCGACTGAGATTCTGGATAAAATGGCTGTATTATTCAAAATTATGCGTTGTTATTAAATATAGTTATCATCTCGTTAAATATTATAATAGTTGATATGTGGATGAAAACACATGGAATTTAAATAAGATAAATGTTTCCTATAGCTGACCAGAATGTCAGTCATATGCGACAACACAATACTGCCGAGCATTTTTCTTTAAAAATAACAGAGAACCCTGAGATTAGTGTCATTATTATAAGTGCTCTTACATTAAGAATTGATCAATTATGATCAATATTACAAGCGTGGCATGGCTAAAGAGATTGAAACTTCTGATTGTATAATAATAAAATATTGAGATCATATTGGCAAATTAATGAATTTTTTGTTTTAGTCAGTAATATTAACAATGACATGAAATCATCATCATCATTGTCAAACAGTGCAAGTACTTACAGCTCAGAGAATGTGTTTTGGATAGAGAAAGAATGTTAGTTTATTCTAAATTTTATTTTTAAATTTATTTTATTAATGATAATTTTTTTTTATTCTATCTCTGTCTGAACTGCATATCACTGTAGCTGAATTATTATAACTAACCAAACGTCGAGCTATATTAGGTAATATACGGATTTGCTACCCATTCTATACAAAGCGTACCCGAATCATAGACGGAAGAGTTTATTTATTTCCGAATTCTCTTTATTGAATTCGCTCATTTATTTTAATTTCTTCATTTTTTGATAGGTTAGAATATATATATATATATATATATATTCTAACCTATCAATATATATATATATATATATATATATATATATATATATAAAAAATGCTATCAACTTTAACATTTACTATAAATTGTGATATTTATATAGCTTTATAATTGAAATTAAGCTGTCTCATGGCTGTATTTATTTATTTCACCTAAAAAAATGTTTATTTTTAAACTATACATCTGACATTCATATATCTATTACACATCTTTCAGGTATTGGCTTATTTCAAACTCTAATTGGCTTATTTCAAACCTTAGTTAATGCTCCATTTATTCCTATTTCCATTTTATCAAACATCTCTATTAATCTTCCAGATTAATATAAAAATCCTAGAATAAGAAAACTGCCAACTTGATTCTATTTTGGAACCAATTCTACAATAACTGTATATTTAAAACAGGAATAAAGTAATTCTAATAGCACTAATTACTTCTCATCTCAGGTATATGCCAATATATATCAACAAAATATAAACACTCTACAAGATATGAGACTTAAGTAATCAAGATCATATAATTGGATATCCATTTAAACTCATGGCAACTGTGGCCTCTATGTATATATCAAGCCATCCACGCTAGTCACAACTTAATCAATTAAACCAACAAAAGGTAAATATTCTACAAGATATGAGACTTAATTAAACAGGGCCCCATGATTGGATACCCACTTAACCCAATCGTATATCAAGCATTTAACCCATAAATGTTGAGGCCCCATGTTGGGTGCCACTTAACCCACCCTGTAACCTCTGTCCTCTTCACTTATTCACTTTATTATATTTATAAATGCCCAGGCGCCAATTCTATACAAGATAGAATAAAATTTATAATTGTAAATTGATTTTAAACTTATTTAAAAGATTCTTATATTGTAATTATTCTATGGCTTAGCTCAGTTGAGGTTATAGGGTATGGTCTTCATATAGGAGGCAAATAAGGATGATAAAAACGTCTACAAACAATAATTCTATAATGTTAATTTAAATAGGTTCTAAGCATCTATTCAATAATAAAACTGTTGCACAATCATCAATTATTATATTTAGTATAGAATAGATAATGATGAGGGTTGGGTAGCTTTTATATCCACATCACCATCTATTCTAAAAAAAATAGAATATATTACTAGCACTGTAATATGGTGATTTATCATCTTCAGACAGATTAAATATAACTCGACCTATACTAGCAAATTTAGATATTGTAGAACCATGTTATGTTAACTAGATGTGTGTGTGTGGAAATGAAGGATCAAATGTATATATAATCAAGCAATTCATATGGACTATTAATTCAATAAAACATTTATTAAACATAAAAGACAAAATAAATAATAAATTAAAAAAAAATATTATTGTTATTGCACCTTGCTAACCAATTACATTTCTTCCACAGTAAAACCAAAACCGACTAATATTTGATATGTGAATCATATATCTTCGAATATGTGCATTTTTATAAAATTGTAAATATTAGTATTTCTAAACATACTTTTTATTAGCTTATTTATATAACTTGGATAATGCCATAAATCAATCATATTTTATACATATTATAAAAAATTATACAACACTTATCTGTTATAATCAGTATATATCATCTAACACTAACTATACAAGAACAAAGAAAGGCATGGGAAAACACTAACAAAACACGTACCCCTATATATGTGAGAATTAAATAATATCTCCAAACTCAATCAAAATAATCTAATCATCCCTGACCATTTCTACCTTCAATTTATATCAGACAAGGTTTTAATTCTTTATTTTTTTTAAATAAATTTCATTAGCGAAATTAAGCATAATAAATACAATTAAAAAAAAATCATTTATAGCATCATGCACACACTCGAATATATATAATCACCTATAGTATAATTTCTAGATCATACAAAATAGATTATCATATTATAATAACATGAAGTTACATTGTTTCATTTTTTTTTAAAAAATAAAAAAAATAAAAAATTGGTTATACATCTGTTGTACTCAGTAATGAAAATATTTATCAATATCTCATCATTACATGTTAAGTTTTTTTAAAAAAAAAAAAAAATTAAAAGTTGAAAGAAACGTACATATTAGAAAATGTCTATCTGACTGTTGACGCATAATTTGTTAAGAATGATAAGAGTTTTTTGGTTGTAGTTTGCAGACCGTACTGCCGCCATCAGAGGGCACAGCGACACCATCAACAACCGGCCTGAAAATTGCAAGTGATAAATTTTTTTACGAAAGTGGCTAAAAAATGACAAAAAAAAAAAAAACCTGATGAAAGTGGCACAAAAATGACAAATAAAAAAAAGGAATCGATGAAAGTGGCTAAAAAATGACAAATAAAAAAAAGGAATCGATGAAAGTGGATCAAAAATGACAAATAAAAAAAAACTGATGAAAGTGTCTCAAAAATCACAAATAAAAAAAAACGATGAAAGTGGCTGACCCCCCCCCTAATATCAAAATTTCTTAACTTAAATCGAAAAATAAAAAGGGCTGAAGATATATGTACACAAGATAATAGATAAAAAGGACAAATTATTTAAAAAAACACAAGAAAATGGTATCAGATCCTGTAATAATTCAAATTTAAAAAATAAATAAGTCCGTGATTAATACAAAAACAAACATGGTGGACAATGGCAGACAAAAATGTGGGAAATCCAAAGCAATGGTTATATAAACTAACAACAAAATCCTCTAATTATTTACCTTTTGACATTTCCATATATGAATGGGATCAAAAATAATTAAAAGCAATGGTTATATAAACTAAAGAGAATCTATTTCTCAATTTGCATCAAGAATACGATCAAAACTAATTAAAATGCAAATACAGAATTTGGTGTATTACTAAGAGATAAAGAATTACTGAGTAACTTTTCAAAAATATACATTTCATATTTAAAAATAAAAAGACTATTTGCAATTAATAAGTCACAATACTTAAATACCAAGTTATAAATAGTAAGTAATTAAATATAATTATAGCAAGTTATTCATTATTTATTAATTAATAATTATATAGAGTTTAAAATAAGCATTGATTCCAGTTAGAAAAAATATTATATTTATTTGCAAGAACGTTACAGGATTTTATTATAACAAGAATTGGAATAAATAAGAATATTAAAATAGGGTTTTAAAAATATATTTGTAGAAATTTTACCAGCTTTTTGTTCGAAGTTCAGTTCACCATTTACACAATGTCAGTTGATCGATGTCCTTGTTTACAACTGTTCTTTAATTAAAGTTATAAAATTTACCTTTCTATTCTTAAATTAGCACTTTTATCAAAGGTGATTGATCTCCATTTGAATAATAGCAGATTAAAAAAAATACTTTAATAGAAGACATTGACAAAACACTATGGCAAAGTTATTGCTGCTTGAAATACAGCATATATAATATCCCAATACAGTTTCATTTTTCTGAAACAAAGTTGCAGATTGAAATGTGATGTAATAACTCTTTCTTAATATCCTTCCACAAAAATATAACACCATGAATACAATTCAAAATACGAAATGATTTTCCTTTAATTAGAATTATCGAATAATAAATTATTCACATGGAGATCATATATCCCAATAGTTTCGTTTTTCTTTAAAAAGTTGCAAATTGAAATGTGATGTAATAGCTTTTTCTTAATATCCTTCCACAAAAATATAACACCATGAATACAATTCAAAATAAAATGATTTTTCTTTAATTAGAATTATCAAATAATAAATTATTCACATGGAGATCATTTTAAAGAAAATCATTTCTTTTCTAAATGTTGAAGTATAATTTATTATTTGGTAATTGTAATTAAAGAAAAATCATTTCATATTGTTGTGGAAGGATATTGTGAACACCTATATTTTTTAATGTAAGAAAAAACTATTACATCACATTTCAATTTGCAGCTTTTTTAAGAAAAATGAAACTGTATTGGAATATATGATCTCCATGTGAATAATTTATTATTCGATAATTCTAATTAAAGAAAAATCATTTCGTATTTTGAATTGTATTCGTGGTGTTATATTTTTGTGGAAGAATATTAAGAAAGAGCTATTACATCACATTTCAATCTGTAACTTTGTTTCAGAAAAACGAAACTGTATTGGGATATTATATATGCTATATTTCAAGCAGCAATAACTTTGCCATAGTGTTTTGTCAATATCTTCTATTAAAGTATTTTTTTTAATCTGCTATTATTCAAATGGAGATCAATCACCTTTGATAAAAGTGCTAATTTAAGAATAGAAAGGTAAATTTTATAACTTTAATTAAAGAACAGTTGTAAACAAGGACATCGATCAACTGACATTGTGTAAATGGTGAACTGAACTTCGAACAAAATGCTGGTAAAATTTCTACAAATATATTTTTAAAACTCTATTTTAATATTCTTATTTATTCCAATTCTTGTTAAAATAAAATCCTGTAATGTTCTTGCAAATAAATATAATATTTTTTTTAACTGGAATCAATGCTTATTTTAAACTCTATGTAATTATTAATTAATAAATAATGAATAACTTGCTATAATTATATTTAATTACTTACTATTTATAACTTGGTATTTAAGTGTTGTGACTTATTATTTGCAAATAGTCTTTTTATTTTTAAATATGAAATGTATATTTTTGAAAAGTTACTCAGTAATTCTTTATGTCTTAGTAATACACCGAATTCTGTATTTGCATTTTAATTATTTTTGATTGTATTCTTCATGCAAGCTGAGAAATAGATTCTCTTTAGTTCATATAACCATTGCTCTTAATTATTTTTGATCCCATTCATATATGGAAATGTCGAAAGGTAAATTATTAGAAGATTTTGTTGTTAGTTTATATAACCATTGCATTGGATTTCCCGCGTTTTTGTCCGCCATTGTCCACCATGTTTGTTTTTGTATTAATCACGGACTTGTTTATTTTTTAAATTTGAATTATTACAGGATCTGATACCATTTTCTTGTATTTTTTTAAAATAATTTGCCCTTTTTATCTATTATCTTGTGTTCATATATCTTCAGCCATTTTTATTTTTCAATTTAAGTTAAGAAATTTTGATATTAGGGGGGGGGGAGGCAGCCACTTTCATCGTTTTTTTTTTATTTGTGATTTTTGAGACACTTTCATCGTGTTTTTTTTCTTTTTTGTCATTTTTTAGCCACTTTCATCTGTTTTTTTTTTTTTATTTGTCATTTTTGAGTCACTTTCATCGATTCCTTTTTTTTTATTTGTCATTTTTGACCTACTTTCATCTGTTTTTTTTTATTTGTCATTTTTGAGCCACTTTCATCGATTCCTTTCTTTTATTTGTCATTTTTGAGCCACTTTCATCGGTTTTTTTTTTGTCATTTTTTTAGCCACTTTCATCTGTTTTTTTTATTTGTCATTTTTGAGCCACTTTCATCGATTCCTTTTTTTTATTTGTGATTTTTGAGCCACTTTCATAGGGGGTTGTTTTTTTTTGTCATTTTTTAGCCACTTTCATCTGGGTTTTTTTATTTTGTCATTTTTGAGCCACTTTCGTAAAAAAATTTATCACTTGCAATTTTCAGGCCGGTTGTTGATGGTGTCACCACGCCCTCTGATGGCGGCAGTATGGTCTGCAAACTACAACCGTTTTTTTATCCTAGAATTCCGTGACAGGCATTATAAGTGACATTTGCATGCATTGAAATTATTTTACTATATATACGTGAATTGCAAAGTTATACAGTAGAAAATTATCCTCTTGATACAAGATTAAATAGATAAACTTTTTCATTTTAAATTTTAATTTGCAGAAGATTGATAGAAAATTATTAAAATTAAAAATCAAGCATTTGATTTTAGTGTTTAACAAGAAAATTTTATCTAGCTTTATTTTAAACAATTTTGTCATTTTAATATTATTTACTTTTGGTAATACTTTAAAATAAATCATAATTACTTATCTTACGTGCCATCCAGGTATTTTAAAGATAATGAATATCGATCATGTTGGAGCTGGCTTTCTTTTTGGTCTATCTCTTCATGGTTATATTACTCCAGTAATATAATAGAAATTTTCCATCAATATATTATTAGAATCCTTGCAATGTTTTTCTTTATTTGTTTCAATGCTCTTAGAGAGTTATTGATTCTTTTAAGCTTTATTTTTTTAGCTTCTTCCTTGGAACCTTTTTTTTTACTTCAAGTTTTAAACTTTCTGTCTCTCCTCACTCACTCTCTCTGTATTTCTATGACAATCAACTTTGGAAGTTTGCCAAAAATATTATTTATAAAAATTTTAACAATACAATGTTTGAAGGGAATAAACATAATAATAATAAAAAATATAAAATATTAATTATTAATTTTAGAAATGTTATTCACTATCATACAAATAATCTTTATCATTTTTAAACATAAGATTATGAACAATACATAATCAGTAAATAATAAATAAAATATAGAAAAGAAAATTCTAATTAATATTATATCTATGTTTCTGCTTATTATGACATGTAAATTTTCTATCACATAGAAACATCCCTAATGTTGTTCATCCACCTCTTTTACTACCAAACACATAATCCAAAGCTCTACCAATCAGTACACCCAATTAAAGTTTTAATTTTTTTAAAATCCTAATTTTAACTAGCAAATCTCACCACAATTTAAGTTTAATTTTTCTAAAACTCAATTTTAAATATTAAATTATATCACAATTCATTTTTCTAAGATAACTATATTTAGTCATTGTTAGCACAAATGTGACCTTCCCACATTTCTTCCTGATGCTAACCTGGAAGGTTACAATATATATATATATATATATATATATATATATATATATATATATGCGATAGAATACATTTGAATGATATAAAAACTTTTATTTGAATTATGGTTGTGACCTTTTATTACTTTATATATATATATAAAACAATATGTATATAATAGTATTTTATATATATAGAAAACAATATATATACGATAGAATTTTATATAAATGTAGAAAACAATATATACATGATAGAATTTTAGACAATACAGTTGAATGATATAAAAACATGCCCATCCAGACTCAATCATATACTCTCAGCCATCCATTCTCATATTTCATTTATCACACACATATATAATCAGTTTTCATAATAAATTTGTTTATTTTGATGTTTATTGATTTTTTTGTTCATTTTATCTTGGAGAAATTTTTGTTTGATATTTATTTTTTGAGTACACTTTATTTACTTGAAAAGAATACATATTGTAGGTATGCCTCTTCCCAACAATATAATATAATGAATAATTATATTTTTAAATATATTACAATTTACTAAAGTTCTCTTTGCATACAATCTCATAAGGTGTTTTTATGGCTTGATATTTATTTGAGTACACTTTACTTGAAAAGAATACACATTTTAGCTCACACCCCATTTTTTACTAATATAATATAATAAAGTAATATATAATAATATTATAATATAATAATATAATACATTACAATTTACTAAAGTCCTCAACATCTTGTAAATTATTCCTGTTATTTTTCCCCCTAAAAACCAAATATATTTTTAACCGATACCCATGGAAAGACAACCAAACATTTCTACCATATACCCTGATATGGAAGAATAGGATGTGGGTCACCAATCACATTGTTTTTGTAATTTTTCATAAAAACATTACCTCGGGTATGACATTATATATCTTTTTTTTTCAGCATTTTGAGACACATGTGATGAAGCTGTCTATGAAATTGTCATTTTAACATTTAACTTTCAAAATTTAGAATTTGTGAACCAATGTAAAAATAAAAAATGTTTAAAAGTGTTAAAAATCTACTTTTTCTTAATGTTTTTGAGGTAATAATTATTTTATCAGCTTTATTACATTCTTTCAAAGTTTCTGGTTCTAAAAATGTATATACTTTTATATTTACTGTATTCAAACAGAATATATGTTTTAATTTATACTTGTCATAATTTTTTTAAATTCAAGATGGCCACTTAAACTAATGAATTGTAGGTGTCCTAGCACATCAGTAGTTTATATAACTAATATTTCTTTAATGTTGTATAGATATATTATTGGTATTATTAATAAATCAATTTAACTACAATATGTTTTTATTTTATTTTTAATATATTTTATTTTCAAAAATGTTTGATACAATTAATATATATGATTTTAATATCTTAATATTACTAATAAATTTAATATGAACAAAGAAAAAAAAGCTGAATTTATTACTAAAAGTTATGATTAAAAAGTGCTATCTATCACTTCAAAAGTAATATTAAAGTTTTGATTACGGTGAAGATATTCACAATTTTGTTTATTCTAGCACAATTTAAATAATAAATACAATGTATGTGTTATGCGGGCAGTGATAAAATTCCACAAATAATTATTATTCAGCTTCTGTTTTTTTAAGCATATGTTTAAATATTTATCATTTAAAATGCTCTTACATATCTTAAATCTGTATTAAGGGTACAATAAAAACCTTTCTGTTACTACTTTCTATTATAAAATATTGTGTACTTTCTATTATAAAATATTGTAATGCATTAATAAAATAACATTATTTATATAAAGCAATTATAATATATTGCAGTAATATAACACCAAATGAAGATTGTGGAAATATTACTTCTTACTGGCTGAAAATTATCCCACAGCACTAATCGGTTTAGCACAGTAATAAAATAGCAGACTAAAACTCAAAATCTATAGAT
The DNA here is from genome assembly GCA_028023455.1 of Epiperipatus broadwayi. Classification (NCBI taxonomy): domain Eukaryota; kingdom Metazoa; phylum Onychophora; class Udeonychophora; order Euonychophora; family Peripatidae; genus Epiperipatus; species Epiperipatus broadwayi. The sequence continues at coordinate 9,049,205 of JAQFVV010012395.1, read as the reverse complement.
TGTAACCCAGCTTTGAAATTTTTGTGCTCAAATCATTTTATAAACTCCCAAGCAGTAAACTAATTGAAAATATTCTCTTTTTTTTTGTTGAATTACTAAAAAAATAAAGAAATTTGTACATTTGCTGAAAGATTACATACAATTTGTTGATAAGACTCACCTTCTATCTATCATTAGTTTTCAAATTGTTTTACTGGAAACTGTTCTATTTTAGTTCACGATGCTATATTTTGGAAAATCTGGAGTTTTCTTAAGTGCATCACATATTGGCATTAAATTGAAAAAAAAAAACTAATCCATTCATAATCTTAAGAAGAAATTTGTAGACGTTTCCAAAAGTATAATTTTTTTAGTATAGGACAGACTTCTTGAAATCCATTTTTGAAGTCTTTGTTTGTAATATATAAAATAAAGGGGTTAATCCAACTAGAAGATGCCCATATATGAAGTGCAATAGCCACTACCCATCGAGGAAAAATAACTTCCTCTACACTATAATTTATCTTCAGGAATGCAACTGCAACAGAAGGTGTATAAAGGCAAAAAAATGTGAATACTATTATTAAAAGAGTTTTAGCCAATTTAATTTCTTTTTGCTGTCTAGCTTCCTGTTGATCAGTTTTACCATTTGCATGCTTATCTTTTACAAGACGCTTCCCACTTGATATGGCAATGTTAAAAATTTGTTGATTACAAAAAAATATAATCAAGATTGGAATAATATACACAATAATAACAAGGATGAGGGGATATACATCATATTTAAAGATACATAGGCCAGCTTCTAAATAATATCTTATATGACCAATACCTATTAAAGGGCACATTCCTAAAAATACTGTAAGTATCCAAAACAGAAGAAGCATCAGATTTACATTTCTAACAGTAAACAATATGCTAAAATAGTGTGATTTTACTATCATAACATAGCGATTGATACTAAGCAACCTTAATGTATATAAAGAAATGATCTGACTTGCAGCGATAAAGAAATATTGAATACCACAAAGTGTTTTACGTTTTGATAGCAATGGTCCATTAAATATTTCCACAGCTGCTAATGGATATGGAAAAATTGCTTTTTGTATATCAACTACTGCTAGATTGGCTACAAATACATTTGAAATTGTTTGTAAGTTTTTAAATTTATATAAGGCCAACAGTACAATAATATTGACTAAAAAAGTAAGTGATATGATCAAAATTAGATCACAAAGTTCACCATATATTTCAGCTTTATTAAAGTAAAAATGAAACATTTCATCTGTAAAATTAGTAGAAAAAATTGTGTCATTGAAAGGACTCATAAAAAAATGGTTTCATTATACAAAATCTGGCAATATTTGTTATTGTAATTTCTACAGAAATAATAACACAAACATGTAGTCTTTTATTTTAAACTTCCCAAACAAGTTTATGAAAAAACACGATCTTGAGTTATTTCAGAAAATATATATTTAATAGAAATCTTATAGAATTGTTTTAAATTTTAATTCAGCCCGAAATGCAGAGTGCCACAAAATTGGGTCAGTAAAATGGAAAAATGAAGTAGTATTGTATTTTGAAACTATAAATAAATAAATAAATAAAACATTTAAAAAAAAAAGTGTAGTTAATTTTAGTTAACATAATAATAGTAATAACAGATGATTGCTAAGCAATAGATTTTTACATTTTTTTTACATCAGTGTTTATTTCGTATCAGTTCAGTATATTAGATGTAAAATCTTGTTATAGATTTAATAATATTTGAATAAATACAATATTTTAATTTTCGTTAATATATCAAAGTCTATTTTAAAAGTTTGGATTGCATTTAAACTCTTCCCTGGTTAAGCAGCCATATTGAGTATTTAAAAAATTATGTTAAACCACAAATTTTATCATAACACAAGTTTGTATCACTCAAAAATGAGATAATATATATCATTTGAAACATAAAATACCAAAGGATGTAATTAAGCTGAAAAAATATAGTTATTTGTATTCAAAATAATAGAAAAAAAATAAAAGTTAATATTTCTAATAATTATTTTCATACTATTTCAAATTTCAAAGTTATCATGCATGCAACTTAAAATTATATTTTTGTTAGTAGGTTACTTGGATTCATCATACAATTTCTAAAAAAAATAGTATATAATAACACTTACCTAAGGTAATCTATCACTTAAAAACTTCATAGAATAAAGACATTAGTACCTTGCATTTTTCTTAGTAGCATTCTCATACAGGGGTTTGCAACAAATATGTCATCCCTAATAATATCCTTTATAACAACTAGTTAATATTCATCAATAATGAGTATAATTTGAATATTATAATAAAAAATTTCAATAATGTTTGTAATTTATTAAAAATTACTACTAAAATAGTCACTATATACAAAATAAAATAAAAAGTCAATGAAATACTAAATTCATTATCGGGTTAAGCTTGAAGTACATAAGTTAGTAGTTTAGAGTCAGTGTGATGTAGTATTATTTATTCTATCTTTATATGTTTTGAGGGATCTTATTGGTTCAAACTACTATGACCATAAATTTAGTAATAACTTCATCAACTGCAACCTCTCTTTGCATTTGATATGCAACTCTGAAATTTACACTGCAGTAGTGTATAATCAGCCTAAAGTTTATATACTGCTAAAATATTTACTTTTAGCATTTGCATATTTTTATTATTATTCAAATGCAGACAAGACATTATACAAAAAATTCTAAATTGGGACATAATATTTGCAAAATATGTTTATCTTTGTCTCATATCACCCAATTCAAATACTGCAATCCACATCATACTAGAAAATGCAGATACATAAGGATACAAATTTATACAATCACAAGTTTTTGATCAGCATATATGTTACTTTCAATAATAATTTTTTTCATAAATTTTTTATCAAATATCAATTCAAATAATAATTTAAAAATATATTAAAATAAAATAATAATTAAAAATATATAAAAATAAATACTTACCATCGGCTCCCAATAACAAAGTTGTATTATTTCTGATGTAATTTTCAGGGAGAATATTACTCCATTCGCAATTAAAAAAATGAACAGAAAAACAAAAATTCATAATTTTTTTTTATTTTATCAGAGAAAAATAAAACAACTTTTTTGAAACAAGAAGGAAAGATGGAAACGATGGTGTAAAAAGTGCCTGTGTAGACTGCATAGATTTTTATTAATATTAAACTTAAACTGGATGTTTATAATTTGAAAATTTTTGCTCTTTGAGAAATTACCATATAAATACTGAGGGTGGTCTTTTGTTAAAGAAAAAGATGAAAAGAGAGAAGAGGAATGCCTGATTCTGGTTTTTGCTCTTGTGCCAATTCAGTTTGAAATTCTGTGTATTTTATTTGTATTGTCATCATATAAAAATGCACAAGTTGTCTGGAATCAGTATTAAGCAGCCTTCTAATGTATTCTAGATCCCAGTATAGTAAATGTTCTGTTGAGTTGTCTATCTGTAGTACAAACCAATAATCCACCACAATTATATAAAAACATGCTTATCAAATCAACTTCAATGGTGAATATATATATATATATATATATATATATATATATATATATATATATATATATATATATATATATATATATCAACTTATCTTAAATCAACAGTGTTGTGAAGATTTAGACTATATATTAACTTAAGTGCTTCAACAATACTTCAAGACATTCTGGTAAAATTATATATATATATATATATATATATATATATATATATATATATATATATATGGGAATTGAACCCAAATAAAAATAATGCATGTATTCTTTAATTGTCACTAACTTAAATATAATTTACCATATATATGCACTAGATTATATATATATACTAAGGCAATAAACCTAAAGTATGTGCAGTTGAAAATGTGAAGGCAGGGACCTCTACAGGTCTTAATCCCAAGCTTACACTTTGGAAGAAAAGAGGCGAATCTTCTTTACTTCAACCTACTTTCTATATAAATAGGTGAAGCTGAAGCGATTAGAGCTGAGAGCATGAAGCTATTCAATACTTCACTGATTAAGTCCACAATTCCTATTACCCATTAGTACTCGTGAAATCTCTTGATTTACAACAGGGCAATGGAAAGATCTTATAGTTAGAAATCTGTTACAATAATTTAAAGTTGTAATTATAAATTTATTTAATGCACATTGATTACGTAAGTAATATTTACTAAGGCAATAAACCTAAAATATGTGCATTGAAAATGTGAAGGCAGGAACCTCTACAGGTCTTACACACAAGCTTACACATTGGAAGAAAAGAGGGGAACCTTCTTTACTTCAACCTAATTTCTATATAAATAGGTGAAGCTGAAGCATTTAGAACTGAGAGCATAAGCTTGTGGTTAACACCTATAGAGGTCCCTGCCTTCATATTTTCAAATGCACATACTTTAGGTTTATTGCCTTAGTAAATACCACTTACGTAATCAATGTACATTAAATAAATTTATAATAACAACTTTAAATTATTGTAACATATTTCTAACTATAAGATCTTTCCATTGACTTGTAAATTGAAAGATGTCATAAGTACTAATGGGTAATAAGGATTGTGGACTTAATCCATGAAGTGTTGAATAGCTTCACACTCTCAGTTCTAACTGCTTCAGCTTCACATATTTATATAGAAAGTAGGTTGAAGTAACGAAGGTTTCCCTCTTTTCTTCTAATGCATAAGCTTATGGGTAAGACCTGTAGAGATTCCTGCCTTCACATTTTCAATTGCACATACTTTAGGTTTATTGCCTTAGTAAATATTACTTACGTAATCAATGTGCATTAAATAAATTTATATATATATATATATATTTAAAAAATGTAAAATATTTGTGGGCTTAATATATTTATTTGTAATAAAAATAAATCATAGATATAATAAAATATCTTTACTAACAACAAAACGATATATAACAATAGCTGTAATACAGTCATATAATCATCAGAAATAAAACATAAAAACTTTTTTCGGCAAATTTTAAATTTTTGCCCTTTTCAATTTGGCTTAATTTGAAAAATAACCTATACTGCATACATAGTGACATCTACTGGCTCTATATAAAATTAACACAAACCTATAATTACACTTAAATATCTTTATAACAACACATATTATACAACCGTCCATTCATTTTTCATTATCCAATTATTAGTTAAATTAATTGATGTTTTATAAATGTTCATACAATTATTTCTGTTATAATTAATGTAATTGGTTTCATATATTTTTCTTCTATTAATTTTTTTAATATAATTTAATGGACTTATATTCTTAATATAATCTATTCTATGTCCATATTTTAAATAATGAACATATATTGCAGACCTGTCATCTCTTCTATTAATAGCATTATTATGTTCTTTAGGCCTTTCTTCTAATTGTTTTGATGTATGTCCATAATAAACCATATTGCAAACTCTACAAGTAATTTTATACACTATGCCCTTTTTATATTTTATATCATCTTTTATCTTATAATTCACTACTAATATATCAAGAGTTTTACTGTTTGACTATCCTATTTTAATATTTTGATCTATATAATTTTTATTTTTTAATAATGTATTATAAATTTTAGGACTATATGAAAGTTTTATCCATTTATATTTTTTGGTTTACTCTTATTACCCAAATTATTTTGTTTATAATTAAAAAAATATATTTCTAATGCTTCTAGGGTTATATCCATAACTAGTATATAACTCTATAAATTTCTCTTTTTGCAAAGTAGCTATCTTCCTATCTGTGTTATATTTATTATTTTTGTTTTTAAAATTTTTAATAACTGCCATTTTTTGTATCCATGCTGCTATATGAGTATTAAATTATTCTAACTAAAACATAACTGATATGGCTATGGGATAAACATATCTCATTGACTATAGTATTAGTAAATGGAAGGATGTCATTGAATAATAAATCAGAAAACCATTCAAACCAACACCAACACTATCTTATAAATAAATAAAACAACTTTGCATCAATCTAACTATCACAACAGCACTTTCTGTAATAATCCACCCCCCTCCTTGCATTACACACTTTTATCAAATATAGCAATAAATGCTTGAAAATTTTGTTAACCAAAATGCACAGTTGGCCCACATATGAATTTTGGACCATTAATAGAAAAATTTTAAGGCTATTTCATTTTTTGTACAATGCAGTTATTCACTACTGATGCAACACAGTCTAATTACTTATGCCCATTTGGAAGGTCACAAAGGCCCCTTTCTTATAAAGAAAAAAATGAAATAAGCAACACAACAAGGTTATATTAAAAATTACAAAATATCACACAATAAGGTTAGTTCACACTTTGGAAACTATGCATATAAAATTTCTCTGCTCTCAAAAATTTTAGTTATCTGGTAGTTTAATTGGATATGGCATCAAGCTTCGAGCATTTTAAGTACCTCTCATTCCTTCTGGGGTAGAGACCAAAAATGCATTTTCACCCACCTGTCTCACTATTTCATAGGGGCCTTCATAGAGATCTAAAAACTTCCTAAAGGTATGTTTCTGAAGGTTGCTGACATGGGGAATTCTGATTATCACACCATGGATTTTGAAGGGGTGAGGGCCAGCTTTACTATGGTGAATACGCTTGTCATCCATCCTTTTAATATTGGCATGGGCCAGTGTCAGATCATGCGAGACATCAACATCCTCTGGACTAATGGGCAGAGGGGTTTAACAGGTGTTCTACTCGACCAAAATGCAACCAGATGGGTGACATTCTGGTGGATTCATTGATTGTTATATTAATATAATGCATAACTTGGGGTAACTTGTGTACCCATTGCCTATGATTTCAACCCAGATATACCTGGAACAATCAACTGAGTTCTCGCATGATTCTCTCCCTGGGATTGGACTGGCGATTGCATATGGAACATATAACATGCTTGATATTTTGCTTTTTGCACCATTTCTTCCAATATTCAGAAATGAAAGCAGTGGCATAGTCTGCAGGAATGGAAACTGGTTTTCCCACCACCAAGAACTGGGATGCCTCCAAGTGTTTAATAACATTCTTGGCGTCAGTCTTTGAGACTGAAAATGCAAATACAAATTTGGAAAACACATCGTAAGTTACAAAGATAAACTTTTATCAGTTGAAAGGAGGTAAAAGCCCATAAAAATCCAAAGCTAGCAGTTCATTTGGCTGGTTTGGCAGGATGGGTTGCAAGGTTCCCACATAGGTTCTGTTTTTAAACTTTGTCCTGAGGCAAATTTCACAAATTTTGGAGTCTTGTTACAATAAGTTCAGTCATATTATTAAAATAAAAGTGATTCTTAATAATGGGTTTTATATTTTGTATCCCAAAGTGGCCATACTGACAATGAGTAGAATATATCAGTTTATTAATCATACAGGAACCATCTTCCAAGAGTCTTCCCCCATCTCTTACCCATTTTAGTAAAATTCCATCAACCATCTTGTCCCTAATCCCAACCATATACCTTCTTTCTTTTAAATCAGCAGGGTTCATAAACACACTATCTTCTTCAAGTCATTGTCTTGTGTCTGAAGCATGGGTAAGTCACTGTAACTTTTTCCTATTTCATCCTCTAATAATGTTTCTAAGTTACATACAATTATATTCTTTGTACAGGGATTTTGATACAATACTGTGGTTGGATGATGACTGAGAATACTGTGGTCGGATGATGACTGAGAATATCAGCAACAATATTGTCTCAGCCTGAATTGTAAATGATTTGGTATGAGAATTGCTGGAGCTAAAGGCTCCATCGAATTAACCTATCATTATGCAAGTAACTCTTATTTAGAAACTCCAAGCTACAATGGTCAGACACTACAATAACCCGAGATCCCAATAGCATTTGTCTTAGTTTTTGGAACCCCAGACAATGGCCAGGGCCTCCCTTTTTATTGTAGTGTAGTTAAGTCCAGGCCCCTTTAGATTGTGACTTAGGAAGTATAAAAGCCTGGGCTCCCTATTCGCATTGAGCTGGTAAAGAATGACCCCCAACCTGAACCCACTACTGTCAGTCTGGAGATAAAAACTCCCTATCAAAGTCAGGGTAAGCAAGAATGACTGTCTCTAAAAAGTTATTCTTAATAGCCTGGAATCCCTTGTCATGGTCTATGGTCCAAACCCAAGGTTCACTCTTCTTTAACAATATGAACAAATGGAGGGTATCATAAGAAAAGTTCTTGTAAAAATGATGGTAATAGTTGCATAGTACCAAAAATGACCTCAAGTGTTGTTTAGTTTTTGGAGTAGGGAATTTCTCGATAGCAGCTATTTTGTCTGGATGAGGTTTGATTCCTTGACTACCAATCAAATGGCCAAGAAAAGAGATTTCTTTAGCAGACAATGTACATTTTTCCAGATTAATCTTAACATTGTACATGAAACATTCAGAGAAGAATAAATTCAGATGATCTATATGTTGGAGCAAATTATCAGAGGCTATCACAATGTCATCAACATAAATAACTATCAAATCCTTAAGTTTCTGGGAAAAGACCACATTCAAACATCTGATCACACCTGCCCCACTGTTTATCAAGCCAAATGGCATCCTTTGAAACAAATATGAATGTCCTTGATGACAAAAGGCCATATATTTTTGACCCTCTGGATGTAAGGGAATTTGCCAGTAGCTTGCAGTTAGATCTAACATTGAAAATACGCTCCTCCCCCAAAACTCAAGCAGCAATTCCTGAACTGGCAATGGAATGTCACATTCAGAGATAGTATGTTGATTTAAAATACATGCATCTAAGCAGACATGGAGGTAATCATTCTTCTTTTTCATGACAACTAGGGGGTTAACAAGGTGAGGGGCCAAGTTTGATGATCTGCCAATCAATCATCTTCTGGATCTGTTGTTGGACCTCTGCCTAGTATTGGTAGGAAATTGGGTATGTGCACCTCTGGAATGGTTCATTGTCCTTTAGTTTAATCCTATGAACATATCTCTTGATTATGCCAGGTATCTTAGAGAAAATAAATCTATACTGAGACAACAGTTGAAAAAATGGTCCATAGTAGTCTGTGCCTATGATACTCAAACCATTTAACTTAATTTGGATATTTACATCAACTGATGTCTCGAGCATAGCCATTAAGTGACTGTCCTGATTAACATAATTTCTCAAGAGAGGGAAAATCTCCTCCCCATATATAAAATTATGATTACTATAATTAATAGCACAATTGTTAAGAGTCATGAAGTCTGAGCCAATTATAACTTCATGAATCAGGCTGAGCATGATCAAAAATATATGTTCAATATCTAAATTATTAATTTTAAATGTAATGAAAATCTGCTTATTGGATAACTTTACTTTCTTTCCATTGGCTAGGGTCACATGCAAGGATTTCAATGGTAAAATTGGTAAGGATTCAGTAACTTGTATGCCTTTCTGATATACAACTATAGATACCAATGAGGCCTGACTTCCTTTGTCTACCAAGGCATTGATGGTTAACCTTGACATGGTAATTTTGATCATAGGGCCATTATATAAAATAGGAGGTTCAATTAACTTCTCAGTTTCCCAGTGCTCAATGTCAAAATCAAGATTGCTCACCAGCCAATATATTGTGTTCCCCAGATCTCTATGAATAGAGCCCCAAAGTGAGGAACGTTTCATTGATGTCCTATGTAGTTTAATGCTATATCATCCTTAACACTGATAACACCCTTTTTATGAGTAGTTTGTGTGCCACTAGTGGATGGTTGAATACCATCATCATTCCTCCTTATAATAGAGCAAGGATTATAATAAGGCCTGCCTCTTATTTGGTACTTGGGCCTGTATCTACTTCTGCTTCTAACTAGCCTACTTTGATACCATGGAAATCTACCTTGTATATTCATACTATTTACAGAGGTAAGTAATTCCCTATTGACTCTGGTCTTGCTATCACTCACTTTATCACTGATTTCAATGGAATCTAATACATCAACAACCTCCTAAATTTTTTGCCTATCTGAAGCTATTAAAACCTGATCTACATGGCAAGGTAGGTTGTGACGCATTATACAAACTATTTGTTGTTCGTATAATAGGTAGGCAGTGAGGGTATTCAACTTTACAGCCTGTTTTCTGAAAAATTGAGTTTAGCTACCCTTATAGTGATTATATCTTTCCTGGGAGATTTTGCACTTTAAGTTGTCTTGCCTGTCCTTTTCCCAAAAACTATTTAATAAACTAATTCAAACAATATTTTATACAAAATACCAAAACATCTAATTAACATAAATTTGAATACCCCCCTCATCACTATAAACTGCACACAGCTATGATTATGAAGCCATAGAGCTTTGAAAGTGCTAAGCTTTAAATAAATTTAATAATATATATAACTTCTTTAACGAGCATTTTAAGTGCATAATTATTGATATTAATAATAGATCTTGAAATCTCCATAGGTACTGGGTTTTTCAAACTAGGGCTTCCACCAATCTTTAGAAAATGAATATTGATGGTTACTGGCAATGGCAATTTTCTTTATTTCTGACAAGAGACAAAGTAGAAATAACTTGTTTAAACTTTGCAAGAACTCATAAGGGTTTTCTAAGTATTCCCCTTTAAAAGATTTAATGGTTAGTAACTTAAGGGCCATGGAATCATGCAAATCTTTCTCACAGCAAGTCTTTTCTCTCTCGGATGCTGATTTCTGCAAATCTACCCTACTATGTTCACCCTCCTCTACAGATCCTAAAGAATATTGATTCACATGGCCATGGCACACTTCCTTGGCTTCAGTGACATCCAACTCTGCAGCACATAGCTGTCTTACCTCAAACTTTGGATGCTGCCTTTGACCTAATAATGTCTTGGACATATTTCTCTAACCTTGTCTGGTAGTTCTTCAACTCATAACTCAACTCACCTCTAAACCTATCTTCAGCATTATCTGAAAAAACTTGCCTCTCTACCACACTCTTTACACTGTCTATCTCTACTTTCAAATTCTGGTATCCTTCATTTGCTTCACCTAATCTAATTACCATGGTTCATACATCCTCATCTTCTATCTCTAGATTGTCTGTTCTTCTACTGATCTGGCTAACCTGGTCAATCATATCTTGATTAGCCATACCTGGATCTAACTTCTGTGCTTCTACTTTTAAGCTTAAATTCTTTATCTGGTTTTGACATTCACTAATCTGTCCTTAAGGTACTATCTACACTTTTGCTTTGGTGTTCTTCTAAACTTTTTCTGACACTTCCTAATTTTTTTCAAATATTTCAAGTTTCTGTTTAATCTCAAGGGTGCATTCGCTAGTGTACTTGCTATATAAGATCTGATATTCTTGCACTTTATTTACGATCATCATTTCTGTTTTGGTAAAATTTTCATGGATTTCTTCCTTAAGCTGGAGCACTGAATTTTTATTGTCTACTCTAAGTTGCTGCAGTTGATTCTTAATGTTTACTTCCATCATTTCTAACTTATATGTTTGGCTTCTAACATCTATCCTTTATTTCTTTTATTTCTAATATTTGCTTGGCTGAACTATCCTTTATTTCTGACATCTCTGATTTTATTTCTGACATTTGTTTAGCTGAACTATCTTTTAGTCTATATTCCATCTCCTTCATTTCTAATATTTGTTTAACTGAATTATATTTTATTTTTAACATCTCTGACATTTGTTTAGCTGACCTAGCTTCCATTCTATATTCCATTTCTAACACCTGTTTAGCTTAATTATCTTTTGTTTAGCTTAATTATCTTTTATTTCTGACATTTGTTGATTAAAGTTTTTATTTATTGTATCAATCAATTAGGAGTAGTCATATGCTCCCCCCAATGGGACATTTTCTGCCTTTCTATCTTCTCTATTTGTCAAATTCACAGTTTTGTTTCCTGAATCAATATCAGGAGACAGCACAATTACCTCAGGAGAAGACACTTCTTGGGACCCACCCAAATCTTCACATATATTAATCTCTTCCATTGTATTTTATATTTTTACTTATTAATATTCACAAACAAAAAAAGGTATATCAACCTCACTCCTCCTCCCCAATCAAACAATTTAAATCTCAGATTACCCTTTAAAGATACCCAAGGTGATTCTGATATGCTGAGTTGTATTGTTCCATATGACATTTGGTTTCCACATTTAATAGCAAAACTATTGCAATAGATAATCTAACAATATTGATCCAAACATTAATGAGTTAGTTAGGTAAAACTCTGCAATCATTTACAAATATGTTGCACATTCAATTCACCTTCACATGATACTGAAGACAAAACAATTGTAATAAATATAATCATTAGGTAGATCACTAGATGCATTAAATGTTATAACAGCATTAACAATATTTCACAAATTTTATTAATCACACTGGATATTGTACCGGTCAAAACAGTATGCTCACTTAACAAGGTTCCAAATCCTAAGCAAAAGTACCTCGAATCCGATCATGCTCGAGATACACAGGTCTGGAACAATCCTGAATTCTAACCTATTTGCCTATTCTTCGAATCTCTGACCCAATGAACAACAATTCTGATGACACAGTAAAATGACTTTAAATCCGTGCCCATAAGCAGAGCGGTAGAGCATAAGATCAGAATGATGATGATGATCGAGGACGGAGTAGCCCAGTTATTACATTATCAGAGTTATTTATTAATGCTAAGCTCTTAGCTAAAGAAAATAATTCTAAATATTAACTAGAAACTAATAATTCAACACAAACCAGGATTAACACGAAAATATATATATTTAATAAATGCAGAAAACGCATATATATGTTACAAAATTGTTTCACGCTTGAAGTGATTTTATACATTTTGAAAACTTAGGATTTGTTTTATAAAATCCCCATTACATCAATTATTTAATAGATACCATTTTATAGAATGTATTATAAGTTGTGCGGGGTTAATATGCCAAAATGTGGATGTACAAAATAATCTACAAGATCGGAACAGATTCGGATTACAGAAAGATACACGATAATTTAACGTTAATCATTTGGACAAATAAATATAAATTTACGGTCTCAATCATTTATTTACAACCTTGAAATCATTATATATGTTTGATAGGCATTGTTTGGACCTAGCGTCCTTTGAATAAGTATATATAAAAAACAAACAATGCGCATTCTTTACGAGAATAAATTATACAAATTGATTTACGTCTCTGGGAATCGATAAAGCTTTTTTTTAAAGGAAAGCAGTTTAAATCAATGGACTAAAAGTATTTTTACGAAATGAAACATTGTTTTTAACACATCATTGCGACTTACTAAAGGTTAGGTGGACGGTGATTAAATTAAAGACAAAAGTAACGGTATTAGCATACATTAAAGGAATCTGACCTTCATGGCGATTATGGATATTTTATCATTTAAAGGAATACTTGGAAACAAACTTAAAGTGGATATATCCGCGCATTTCTGGCGGAACAATATCAAAGTAGAGGCTGAGAATGAGACCTCAGATCATTATGTACTGCCATCCACAGCACATAATCCTCTTAAACTTTATAATTTAACAGAGAGCGTTGTCTCTGGTTAAGAAGGACGGGAGTTTCATGCTTTCGATGTCCCCAATAATTAAACAATCAAAAAAATGGAAAGATAAAATATCAGAAAGAAAATGTATGCCAGCAACCTTACTGGACATGAATATAAATTTTATAATATAATTTTCAAACTTGGAAATTGCCTAAACTCTTGCGCAATAATCTGTTTCCAATTCTGAGTCATTTAACTGATCATAATGAATAATAATGTTACTATTTACAATATTATTAAACTAACAACATTTATATTTACAGAATCGATTCCCAAATACGTATTAACTGGTAGGATTTTCCCTTCAGGCACCAGCAAAAAGGAATGAATTAATTATATGAAAGTTGAAAGTTCACGATCTTTTTTAAAATAGAAAATTAAAGCAAGATTCATCCACAGTAAAAGTTTTTAAGTTACTTTAAGAATCATGAATTTAAAATGAAACCAAATTCGCAAGCAATTGCTATTTAATATAAACAAAACTTTATTGATAAGTTTTTTTAAATAAAGCCCACCCTTTTCCAAGTAAAACAATTGTTTTCCCCTTGACTCACGAACTTAGCGATTTTTGGCATATTAAAGAAAATAAATCATATTTATACATTAAACAAAATACATAAAATCTTGATGGAATCGCACACATTTATATATATATAATTTAATTAAGCGTGAAAGGTAAGTTAAAATACATGATATTAATAAAAGATTACAGAGAGAGAGTTTAAAAGCAAAATTAGCAGAATATCATAACGGATCTATGAATTAATTTGACTACAAATTATAAATCACCTGTGAATGTTCGTATCAAGGCAGCTCTAAATTACAGGATTTTACCGAATATCTCAGCATAGCAGTAGGCAGGACGGTTGGCAATTCTATGTCATTTCATATGGCCAGTCAGATGGAAGTTTGACGGCTGGTAGACAGTCCTCTGAGAGGAAAGAGAGGTGGACGGCTCCGCTACTCACGCCCCATTTGCTGAACTTGTGTTGGCTTCTTAAAAGTAATTCTCAATTGACTAAAAACTGACAGTAAACTACAAAGTAAAACTCAAAGTCTAAGTCAAGTCTCTTTTGTTCACTGGTTCCTTTTATAATCTTTCCATACTGCCCAGAATTCAATTTCATACCCCACCCTTATCTCTGTAATCCTTTTAAAAACAACATTTAATTAGTAAAATATTTTCAATAGATAAGGCTTGAAATACCCCTTTTAGCTGTTTTGAAAGATTTGCAAACTGATAAACGATTTGTTTTTCGATTGTAATTAAGATTTATAAGTTTTAATTATAGACAACGATCTGACTAGTGATAAAGATAATTTCAATATTTCAAGCCTTCCCCATTTTTCTTTGTTGTTACATTGAATATACACAGATATAAAAATGATTACAAATATCTAAGCAAATGGATTTTTATAGCAATAAAACTATTGCTTTAGTCATAATATATATACGCATCATTCAAACTACTGTTTCATTTTTACTAAACAAAATTAATTTTACTCATCTTTAGAATGATTCGACATACAGTGTGTGAGTGAATAGCATATATTTATAGCTGGGTCTGAATTGCGGGCCCCATAGGAGGTTAGTGTAGATGGTTAAGCATGAAGCTCAATGATGATTAGACATTGACTGCTTCAATATGTTGGTCATATCCAAAATATAATCTTATCAAACCTGCATTACAATAATTTCATGGGCTGGAATGATTTATCAAACTCAACATATTAGTCACTACAAATCTATTACTATACACTCCACACTTTTATAATTCAATTAACTAAAATATCTTACAAAACCTATCAAGCTGGTCACTAGAAAATGAACTTTACTTATCATCATTACAAACTATAATCATCATCATTGCAAACCAATACATTAGATGCCAAATTACCTAATCATTAACCAATCAATGCCCCAAACATTGGCACACCAGAAAACATACTGTAACGTCCCACACACATCACCACTCACATACATTATATGAGCAAATGCCCAGGGCACCACCAGTTCTATTAATGAATAGAATGATTTGTCATTTTATCTGATTCATAATTAATGCTGAGACTCTTTTATTCATGTTTATCCTACAGCTTTGCTCAGTGGGAGGTTACAAAAGGTTCATAACATATAAAATATAAATAAATGAATGAAGAAATACTATAGGCTATCAAATAAAATATAAACCTTATTTATTAATTGACCAAATGATAAAGGTTAGCAGAATATAATGTCAATTTTTTCTCTTCCATCATCCAGTTACACTCTATATTAGCTCAATACAACTTTGACATAATAGAAAAGCATAACACTAAATAACTCTATTGTTCAGCCTATCCTAATCTAAATAGCTGAATTAATATTAATCTAGGAATATAAAATCAGATCTCAGGGAATCTATAACACAGTTAGACTAAAGAACTATATTACCCAATAATTTATAACTCTAAATTATAATGATATAATGAAATAAATTGAATAATGTTTTACTAGGCTAGCACATAAGATAATGAAGGAAATAGGGTATCTTTTAATCTCACATCATCATCTAAATAATGCACTAACTAGGCAACCTTTTTATAAGTCTATCAAGTAGTAAATATTTTATGTAATGTTTGGATCTAGGAAACAATTTTATCAGACCTTAGCATATTTAATATCAAAACCATAAAATAATATACTTATTTTTGTAATAGATGTATGAAATGTGGAGATGTGGAAACCAGAATTCAAATGCATATGAGAACAACTCAAGACACAGTTTTGAATAATAAACAAAGCATTCATTTACACTTAAGAATATTTAGTTAAATGTAATTAGTTCAGAATAAGACTTTTACCTTAATTTTAAAATTTACAAAAAAATCCATTAATTGAAGTTTAGAATTATCCCCATTGCATATTACATAATTTATTACTGATACATTGATAAAAGTAAATTATCAAACAAATTATACCTCAATATCCTGACTTTGAATATCTAGGCTATTTAAATATTTTTATCAAAATGCAACACTGAATAAATAATACATTATATTATGGGACACAATATACACCTTTGAGATGATATACCATCAATTCTTAAAATACAGCAAATTAATACACTTAGTTATCAAGAGAGCAACTTTAAATAATCTTAATTACATAATCACTTTAAATACCTACAATTTTATGCATATAAAAATAAAAATAGAAACAAATACTAATCATTCCGATGATTTGATGATTTCTAACTTGTGGCAAATTTAATATGATATACTTTATAATGTTCATTTTCAAATATATAAACTTAGCAATATTATACTTTTATATCCATGATTTTATTTATATTTCACATGTGTGTCACATCCTATGCAATAATAAAAAAAGCAATATTTTTACATATCAATTTATTTAAGAACTATTAAACAAGTTATTTATTTTGGACAACGTCATAAACCAGCCAACAAATATCACATTATATCAACTTTCATATTCAACCAAGAACCTGATCTAACTTTACCAGCCAACAAATATCACATTATATCAACTTTCATATTCAACAAAGAACCTGATCTGACTGTTTATCTACCACCAACTAAATTCCATAAAGCTATGCTTCTATAAAAATACAAAATAAATACTCAAGAGAATCTAAGCACATGGGGAGTGAATATGCTCTTTATCTAATAAATCTAATATCAAACTACCAAAACTCTGAGATATATTATTGGTGTGGGACTTGCCTCAACACAAAACAATGGGAAAACATCACTTAACTTCATGAAATATCATCTTTAACATATACATATGCAATCTAAAATATATTCTACCCATGACAATCTATATAATAGAAAAATATGTATTAAGGGAGAAAATTCTCCACCTCAATAATCATACAATGTATCAAAATAATTTTCTTTCTCATAGCTATTTTATACATTTCCATGTTATACATTGGCAGATAAACACCTATATATGATCGACTACTGATCGACTACTGACTTCCTTAATTCTTTTGGAATATAACTATATCCGAAATCAATAGAGAAAAGCAATCATAAAAACCTAATATTTATTAATTAGATGAAATATTGCATAAAACAAACACACACATGCGCAAATAAGAGTGTGAAAATATTTCTAAATTATTTAATATGCCAATATTATAATTGTAAAGGATAAACTGAGAATAAAACTTTTAGCTTATCATAAACCATTAGTGATTTTATACTCTATATTGCAATAACTATAACAAAATGATGTTTTATTATTGCCAACACAATATTCTTTTTTATTCCAGCTACTCGTGAAATTAATTCTCACTTCGACATAAAAAAGAAACATATAAGATTAAATCCTTCTCTTTAACAATATATATATATATATATATATCCTTACCATTACAATATATATATATATATATATATTGTAATGGTAAGAATTGTCCCTCCACATAATAAAATCTAGAACATAGGCAAAATACACTAAGGCTGATCGAATCCAGATGCTGTGATCTAGAATCCGACCAATATTCAACCCTTTCACCTCTGCTCAATGATTTACTACCTTATGGATGACATTCATCAATGTACACAGACAATCAATTCACTCTCGGTCCAGCAGTCACCCCCAGTAAAACAAGAGACTCATAATTTAACTAATTTATCACTGATTTGATAAGATATATACACATATAGCTAAGTAATTAATTATAGAACTTAACAGGCTGATCTACATATATATATGAAACAGTGTATGTGTAATTAAATATAGAGTTGGATAAAATAAATCCACGGACAATAAAATATACAAACGAGTTATAATTTTAAATATTATTACTTTAATAAAACAATAGCAAACAATAAATCAAAACATATCAAATTATATGGTGGGAACAAGAGGTATAATGCTCGCAGGCATTAGATAACTGCTGAGATTCATGTTATATATTTTACTATAAGTGTTTAATAATGTGTAGTAAAGTATTGGAATTTCATGCCTATATTAATTAATATGCCAAATTTCTAGCTCTTTTGTAGTCTACTAGATCATGCAGAACTTTATATCCAAAGCTATATAACTAACTATCATAATGCTCCTATGGCGTTTATTTAATATAAAGTTAATTCGAGCATATAATTAGGCTCAGAGATACACAGGTTAGCATGTTAACCTAGATTAGGATGTATACTAATGCTAGATAAGTGTTTAATATAAAAGGGAGAGAAAACTGATTTATGATAGGTTTACTTATATCCTCTATGGCACATATTAAAATATTAATTAAGCAAAAAGATGTGAATGGGTCATTATTCAAGGGTTTCAGTCTCTAAAGACTTGGTTTGCCCTAAGACCGCTCAACTTGCCATGAATAAGAACATTAGTAGTTCAGGTAGTTGGATAAGCATTATGAATCATCAAGGTCCTTGTGCCCTAGTTCTAAAAGTGTGCTTGAATCCGAACTAAAGTGGATGAGAGTGACCTTTGCCAGCACATCATCAAAAATCATGCAGCAAGCTAATAAGTGTACATTGTGTACTTTGTAAAGACACATCCGCAACTTATACATATATAGAATGCAATCACATAACATTACATTATCATGCCTTAATATTGGATAGCGTATATTTGCATATCTATATAATCCAGTTCTCAAATTTAGTATTTTAAATATACTATTAAGGTACTAAATTAATTAGTAACCTAGTTTAATATTATCCTCTGTGTCTCAACATAAATAAATCTAAGAAGAATAAAGCATATGTGTGGGGTAATCACGAATAAAATATTAAAATATACTTTGAAAATATCTCCGTGGCTAGTTCCGATGATATATGAGTTATATATATATAAATAGTTATATTCATAACTAAAATTAAGCAAACTACATAAAATAGCTAGATAACTTATTATTGTAATATTGATACCCAAAACTTAATTAGTAACATAATATGATCTCGAAACAGGGAGAGGGAATGAAGAATAATGATTCAATTGATTAATATTAAATTATAGGGAAGATTTGAAATTATCTTCGCAAATCAATAAGCTAAAATGATATTTAGAAATACTTGTGGTTTCAAGTCATTTGGCATATTAAATACACATATAATATTAAAATGATAAAAATCATAAAATAAATGGAATAGATTTAGAAATAGGCATAAAAGATCGCAGAAAATTACACATTTAAAATAGATTATATTAAGAGTTTTACAATTAAAAGGAGAATTTGATTTTTATATTATAAATGAGAATTTAAATTTTATAATCACACTGGTTTTAGCATTCTATAATCAGGCAAGACTTAGCATTTAACAATTTTCTTTGTAGATTTTAGTAAAGGTGTTTGATGAAAGCAGATTTAGTGAATAGCTAGCTTTTAAAAAATAGAGAAATGAAAGTCACAGTTTATAGACAAGAGCTCTGAGAAAATTTTCTGTTTAGTTGTTTTCATTGCAGCTGGTTTTGAAGTGCTTGGGATGATAATAAGTTGACACTTGATGATGATGCACAGTTAACAGAGATTTTCCATGGGCTACTTTTTCTGGATGGCTTTAGGTTTCATTGGACCAAATCTCTCCATTCTCTGTTAGGAGAGGCAGTGAATTACGGCCTCTACTCGTCGAACATTTTAAGGTGAAACCGACATGGATTCGGCCTATAGTTCACTTAATATATATATGATTGATCTCCTTGTTAATAAAACTTCAAGTATTTATACCTTTTGAAATCTGCACACCTGTTATTTTTTTGCGTAGCTGAACAATCCATTTTATTTTAGCCAAACATTTAATTATTCCCACTGGCAGAAAAACTCATTTCTTTATTTAGACAAACAATTTTAGTGATATCAAAGTAATTTAGATTCTGTTTTCCCTGCTTATCTTGTTGTAAACATTATATATTTCAAACAATATTCACGCTATTTTAGGACTGTTTTAGGATTAAATGCGTGACCTACATTAAATCTGTTTTACAAAATCGAATGTTATTTTTGACAAAATTACCCTGTAATTAGCAGAAAACACTTTATAACCAGAGGCGGTAGAATAAATGCAGAATAACAGGAGATAAGTATATGTGATTTCACTAATACAATAATAAAGTTGCTAAATAATTTAACTAAAATATTTCTTAAAATAGAAATGTCTATAAAATGAATTTACCTATCTATAATATATATACTATTAACATAAATAATTTAGACTAAAATATTTCCTAAATTAGAAATATTTATAAAATTGATACATATCTGTAATTTATACATATTCAATTAAATTACAGACATACTGCTTGCATATATATATGTGTGTGTGTGTGTGTGTGTGTGTGATTCTGCATCTATAATAATTTAATGTTATTCAGATGGGTATTCTGGCAGGGTTTAAACCTGGCATATAGATAGACATATGGGTAACATAAGTGAAATGGACAGATGGATGAAACTGACTGTTTCATATCCCCAAACTTACTTAAAAAAACAAATAAAAAATGCCTTTACTTAATCTGGATTATTAATGATTAATGATCAAATGTTGGTTTTCATTTAAACAACCAAATTCAAAACTCTACTCCTATCATAACACATCTCAAAGTATTCCTAGCTTGCTTAACTATTATACTCATGCTCCACCCCAAACTAATTAGATTAAAAATAGATATATATAACAACAGAAAAAACTTCCTAAGCTAATTAGATAATATATATATATATATATATATATATATATATATATATATATATATATATATATATCACTTTATATATACAGTTTTTTTATATATATATATATATATATATATATATATATATATAAAAAAACTGTATTTCTAAAGTGATATAAAAATGCAAAAGTAATTAGATGTTGTTAGTAAACCCCAGGGTTGGTTAGTTTAATATACAAGTAAAAGTTGGGGATTTGATCCATGTACTTATGATTGTTTAGGTAGGATCTGGGGGTTGTTTGATATGTGGCTTTAGTCTAGGATGATGGTAAACACCTATGACCATCATCTTACTTTTCAACACTCTCTTATCTTTCCACCTTCTATTTACATGTGAGTGTTCTCCCCTTGGCATTACTCTTGTGGTTTTATGCTTAAACCTGATCTTTGCAGCACACCAATCGCTGCCTCTGTCAATATGCTGGTAACGTGATATTTTGATCAGGGTTTGGTCCCATTTATTGAAGGGCAAGTACTGTAAAAGAAACCCATAGGATGGTTTATCTGGTGGTTTTTTGTGAAACACTGTCGAAAGATTGACATGTACTCAGACCAGCCAAATGGTTTCTCAATGGTCCTCCAAGGCACACAGCAAAACCAATGCTTCTCCAGACCAGGAACCACAGCTTGCTTTCCATCTAACCCACTATAACTGCTTTGAATAATCCTATGCTTCTGTTTAAACAGCTGTCTACTTTCTAAGGACTCTTGAGGTCTACCCTGCCAGCAATGAAAGTCTCTGAAATCCTTCTGGCTCAAACTGCCTACTGTATTGGTCAACACTGCCAACTGTTGGTATTTCATGTGCTTAAACTTTACTGGATCTATCGATACTATTCAGGACTTCCTGACCAGAGTGGTATACCATCCTATACTCAAGTTCCAGTAATGCCATGCTCCATCTCAATGTGGGACTACTGTTACCAACCTCTAGATCAATGACATTAACGTTTTCAACTCCACTGAATATTCCTAACTCAAATGGACTTTTCACCATTTTTTTCTTTTCATGGTGAAACTCTGTTTGTTCAACTATTTCACCTAGTACTTTAGCTGTAATTACTATCTCTTTCTTTTTTACAATAATAATCTCTGGTGCCCGGTATTTTGTATCCACAACACTCTTGGTAGCTGGATTTTGAGGACCCTGAGACCCATCCACAATCCCAGTCTCCATAATCTTGGGTAATGTATCTTCTATAGTCCTCAGCTTTTTAGGCCTACTCATTTCTATCTCCCTACTCAGATAATCACTATCTTTTGGACTAACCAAGGCCCCCAGGGATGTAGGTATCCGTCCCATTGGAGGGTTAATATGGTCCCCTTGGCCAGTTGGTTTCGGTATTATAGAGGTTTGAATCTGGTTGAGGTTTTCTTTGAGTTCATGCAGGCCATCCAGAATATCCCCCTGCATATTCTGCAACTCCTTGATGGTCTCCCTCTGCACCCTTAGTTCTTCTTTGGCAGTGGTTAACTTCATTTCTAATCTGTGTTTAATTTCTCCTACCACTACCCCTACTGAATCTTTCTGAGTCTCAACCATCTTCCTAGTGACCTCGCATTCACTTCCTAGTTTTTGAATAGCCTGGCCTGTCTCTTTGTTATGTGCATCCAAGAGCTCGGTAACCTCGGCCTTTATAGTTTGGAAATTTTGGCTACAGTCTATACTCAACCCCTCCAAACTTTCTTGCAGCCTTTCTTCTATCACTCTATCTCTCACTTCCATGTTCTTCTGGTTCTCTTCTAATCTTCCTATAATTCTTGCTTCCATATTTTGTTTTATGGTCATCATGTTTTGGTTATTTTCCTTGCATATGTTTCTTAGGCTTTGATCCCTCTCCTCAGACTTCCTAGACTCTTCTCTCATGTTTTCTCTTGACCACTCTTGCAGTTTGGCAAACATAGCAAAGAAGTTTGCATCCATGACTGGTTGTACTATGGAGGGATTTTTGAAATATATGGGGCTTTCTATCTTTTTCTCGGTACCAATACCCATTCTTTTGTTTTACACTATCTAGTTATATAAATATGGCTCATCACCACTCTCCTCTCCAGGAATGGTTCTACCCATGGTCCAACTCTCTAATAGCCTCAGCATACTTCTAACTTGCCCTATCTTCATTATAAGTAGTGTCATACTTAACTAAAAAATTGTCTAAATTACGATAGCTACACACCATTATTTATTGAATTTTCTGCCTAATATAGATATAGTTCATTAATTATAATGTTAGAAATTTAAAATATAAGTTATATAAAATTCATGAATCAATATTTATTAAAACAAAATTTATTCTTACCAAGTGCCTGTCTCTTTTTAAATCAACTGCAATCGTTTCTACTAATAAAAAAATTTATAAAGATTTATTATTGTGTTTAATATTATTAATTACTATGCCAGTTTTAATTTTATTTGAGTACCCATACAATAACATAGTTTATTAATCTTGCCCAACTCATTTCATTGTCTGTATCCAACTCCAAAATATTACCAAAATATTACAAAAACATTAGATTTCCTTTATTATTAATATGCTTTTCTCACTCCTGATGACAACATTTATAATAAAAAACATATCATCTTCTCTGAGCGCCAGTCATCAGTGAGCAAGTAACATTAAGCTTATGTACATCATATATCAAAAAAAAAAATTAGTTGCTTATTAAACCACTCCAATAATAATGAAGTATTTCATTTCAATAGCCCCATGTATATATACCTACTCTGCCCCAGCGAAAGAGGACAACAAAAAAAATTATTTGGCCTCTCTCTCCAGTATATGCCAATAAAAAAATATTTTACATATATATAGTATGGGAGAAAAATATTTTATATCCCCATATTGTTTCATAATTTTAACTTTTGATTAACAGGATTGGCGATTTGACAAAGTTTGAACCGAAAAAAAAAACATCTTTATTAATACATGATATATCCCACGTCAATATATTATAAACATACATACAACATATCTTGATAATAGAAGTTATGGTATATAAATAAAATAGAAAAAAAATGGAAAATTTTGTATATATATATTTACTGACACAGAGCGAGAAGATATGGACCAACTCAGTGTATGAAATAACCTACTATTTCACAATAAATTATTTGAACCTGGGCAAAAAATTTATACATGCATTAATGTCAATATATACATAGTTATGCACACACATTCTTGAGTATTCAGTGTGTGAACTAGATCGAAGACCTCATGCTTGGATATCCGGAATCGTGTTTAAAGAAAATTTATATCACATATATAAAAAAAAAACTTTACATATCCCATATATATATAAAAAAAATCTCTTTTCTGCTATACTTTTTTTTTTTTAAATTTAAACCGAAATTATTATTTAGGTATGTGCATGTTTACATTATAAAATCTATATTGTTGCGTTAAAAACTCTGAAAAAAAAAAAATCAATAAACATATTTTTTTCAAAAAAATTTAGTACACATATATGTATTTATCCCCTTCCACCTATCCTTTCTCTCTCTAATTGTCTGCATTCAATTTAATGTTATGAAAACAACTAACGAATCGAGCAACAACAAAAATTAATATATATATATATTGAGAGATTTAAAAAAAACAAAGTTTTTAAAATTTATTCTACTTTGTAACCTGAATTCGGAAGAAAAATTATTTTACTCAGGATATATGTGTGATTTATACAATTGAAATCCTAGAACCTGGTGAGAAAATAATTTATACATACATCAATTAAAGGGAGTGTGTGTATACTATTCGAAATTCCTAATTTATAGCATCAGAACTTGGACAAAAAAATTATACACACATATACACACATCTCTTCTCTCTACATATATTTGGTTCAGGGAGAAAAAATTCACATACACATATATAGCTAACATGCTCATGATCGTGGGAGTAATCGAATAGACTCAAAAGTTTGGGTGGTCGGAAACGAGAAAAAAAATTACACACATACAACAAGTGATATGGGAACATACTCACGTCAACATCCCCTCTCAGGTATGCGGATTTATATTCAAATGCCCTATTTGGTACGTCAGAATCCGGAGGATAAAAAATCTAAATATGCATTTTCCCTTTCTTATGCCAGATTCATTCATGGTTTGCTCAGGGTCATGTAACTAAGTAACTGCCCCTGTTGGGTGATCAGAACCCAGAGAAAAAAAACCTATGTAACAGTAAGAATTGTCCCCCCATGTAACAAAATCAAGAACATAGGCAAAATACACTAAGGCTGATCGAATCCAGATGCTGTGATCCAGAATCCGACCAACATTCAACCCTTTCACCTCTGCTCAATGATTTACTATCTTATGGATGACATTCCTCAATGTACACAGACAATCAATTCATTCTCGGTCCAGCAGTCACTCCTGGTAAAACAAGACTCATAATTTAACTAATTTATCACTGATTTGATAAGATATATACACATATGGCTAAGTAATTAATTATAGAACTTAACAGGCTGATCTACATATATATGAAATAGTGTATGTGTAATTAAATATAGAGTTGGATAAAATGAATCCACGGACAATAAAATATCCAAACAAGTTATAATTTTAAATATTATTACTTTAATAAAACAATAGCAAACAATAAATCAAAACATATCAAATTATATGGTGGGAACAAGAGGTATAACGCTCGCAGGCATTAGATAACTGCTGAGATTCATGTTATATATTTCACTATAAGCGTTTAATAATGTGTAGTAAAGTATTGGAATTTCATGCCTATATTAATTAATATGCCAAATTTCTAGCTCTTTTTTAGTCTTTTAGATCATGCGGAACTTTATAGCCAAAGCTATATAACTAACTATCATAACGCTCCTATGGCGTTTATTTAATATAAAGTTAATTCAAGCATATAATTAGGCTCAGAGATAAACAGGTTAGCATGTTAACCTAGATTAGGATGTATACTAATGCTAGATAAGCATTTAATATAAAAGGGAGAGAAAACTGATTTATGATAGGTGTACCTATATCCTCTATGGCACATATTAAAAAATTAATTAAGCAAAAAGATGTGAATGGGTCATTATTCACAGGTTTCAGTCTCTAAAGACTCAGTTTGCCCTAAGACTGCTCAACTTGCCACGAATAAGAACATTAGTAGTTCAGGTAGTCGGATAAGTGTTATGAATCATCTAGGTCCTTGTGCCCTAGTTCTAAAAGTGTGCTTGAACCCGAACTAAAGTGGATGAGAGTGACGTCATCAAAAATCATGCAGCAAGCTGATAAGTGTACATTGCGTACTTTGTAAAGACACATCCGCAACTTATACATATATATATAACACAATTGCATAACATTACATTATCGTGCCTTAATATTAGATAGCGTATATTTGCATATCTATATAATCCAGTTCTCAAATTTAGTATTTTAAATATACTATTAAAGGACTAAATTAATTAGTAACCTAGTTTAATATTATCCCCTGTGTCTCAACATAAATAAATCTAAGGAGGATAAAGCATATTTGTGGGGTAATTATGAATAAAATATTAAAATATGCTTTGAAAATATTTCCGTGGCTAGTTCTGATGATATACGAGTTATATATATAAATAGTTATAATTCATAACTAAAATTAAGAAAACTACATAAAATAGCTAGATAACTAGTTCTGATGATATACAAGTTATATATATAAATAGTTATAATTCATAACTAAAATTAAGCAAACTACATAAAATATCTAGATAACTTATTATTGTAATATTGATACCCAAAACTTAATCAGTAACATAATATGATCTCAAAACAGTGAGTGGGAATGAAGAATAATGATTCAATTGATTAATATTAAATTATACTGAAGATTTGAAATTATCTTCGCAAATCGATAAGCTAAAATGATATTTAGAAATACTTGCGGTTTCAAGTCATTTGGCATATTAAATACACATATTATATTAAAACGATAAAAATCATAAAATATATGGAATAGATTTAGAAATAGGCATAAAAGACCACAGAAAATTATACATTTAAAATAGATTATATTAGGAGTTTTACAATTTAAAAAAGAATTTGATTTTTATATTATAAACGAGAATTTAAATTTTATAATCACACAGATTTTATGAAATAGATTTAGAAATAGGCATAAAAGACCGCAGAAAATTATACATTTAAAATAGATTATATTAGGAGTTTTACAATTTAAAAAAGAATTTGATTTTTATATTATAAACGAGAATTTAAATTTTATAATCACACAGATTTTAGCATTCTATAATCAGGCAAGACTTAGCATTTAACAATTTTCTTTGTAGATTTTAGTAAAGGTGTTTGATGAAAGCAGATTTAGTGAATAGCTAGCTTTTAAAAAATAGAGAAATGAAAGTCACAGTTTATAGACAAGAGCTCTGAGAAAATTTACCGTTTAGTTGTTTCCATTGCAGCTGGTTTTGAAGCGCTTGGGACGATAATAAGTTGACACTTGATGATGATGCACAGTTAACAGAGATTTTCCATGGGCTACTTTTTCTGGATCGTATTCGGTTTCATTGCACCAAATCTCTCCATTCTTCGTTAGGAGAGGCGGTGAATTACGGCCTCTACTTGTCAAACATTTTAAGGTGAAACCGACATGGATTCGGCCTATAGTTCACTTAATATATATGTGATTGATCTCCTTATTAATAAAACTTCAAGTATTTTTACCTTTTGAAATCTGCACACCTGTTATTTTTTTGTGTAGCTGAACAATCCATTTCATTTTAGCCAAACATTTAATTATTCCCACTGGCAGAAAAACTCATTTCTTTATTTAGACAAACAATTTTAGTGATAACAAAGTAATTTAGATTCTGTTTTCCCTGCTTATCTTGTTGTTAACATTATATATTTCAAACAATATCCACGCTATTTTTGGACTATTTTAGGATTAAATGTGTGACCTACATAAAATCTGTTTTACAAAATTAAATGTTATTTTTGACAAAATTACCCTGTAATTAGCAGAAAACACTTTATAACCAGAGGCGGTAGAATAAATGCAGAATAACAGGAGATAAGTATATGCAATTTCACTAATACAATAATAAAGTTGCTAAATAATTTAACTAAAATATTTCTTAAAATAGAAATGTCTATAAAATGAATTTACCTATCTATAATATATATATATATATATATATATATATATATATACCATTATCATAAATAATTTAGACTAAAATATTTCCTAAATTAGAAATATTTATAAAATTGATACATATCTGTAATCTATACACATTCAATTAAATTACAGACATACTGCTCACACACATATATATATATATATATATATATGTGTGTGTGTGTGTGTGTGTGTGTGATTTCGCATCTATAATAATTTAATGTTATTCAGATGGGTATTCTGGGAGGGTTTAAACCTAGCATATAGATAGATGTATGGGTAACATAAGTGAAATGGGCAGATGGATGAAACTGACCATTTCAATATATATGTTTCACTTTCAAATAAAATAAAATTATATTCAAACAATATTAATTTTACCAGCCTACCCACCATTTGTGGATATCCTATTGTGAGAAGTTCGCACATATTATAATTAAATAAACAAACATATCACCAAATAAATATATATAACTGCCTATTATATACCTATGTGCCAGTAACAGAAAATAATAACATAAAGTAAAAGGTCATACCTCTTTTTAAACTTAAAAAAAAAGTTCATTTGCAAAGTCACTTTTCTGAGGTCTCAAATGAGTGCATATTAGTAAAGACATGAAATATAAAAAAAAAAATTCCTAGGATGAACATTCACAACATAAATTTAATTGAGTAAGCTCTAATGCTCTTAGCTAAAGCTAATAGAGTTCACTTATATAACACATGTAACAATGAATATTTTCGATAATGGAGATATTAAAAGACAGTTTCAGCTATTAATTGTTTTACTCTTTTATTCATTTTCAAGCAATTCCACTTGTTTGATCCAACAACATGTTTAATATATTTTCCTGCAGAAAAACTACTCGCTTCCATAATTTACTAGTCAACAGCTTACATTATTAATTTTACTATATTGTTAATAATTGTCCACATGAAATTTATATATCTTTAACAGTAATATTTTATTTTCCAATATCCACGTATCGAGAAGAACATAAAAATATATAATATTAAAGTTCTTCAATTCGATCTAGGCATATATTTTGTAGATAATAGCATCCAATTATTCTGGGCAAGTCATATATTTATCTTCTTTTAATAAAACACATTATTTATAGCATAAATAAAAAATAAGATCAGCATTCCAAAGTAATTTTAAACATAGCAAAAAAATATGTGCATCTTTTTTATTTTTAATTTAACCTTTGTATATGTAAAATATAAGTTAAACAGAGAGCTTATCAAAGTAAATTTTGTTAAAAGAGCCTGCATGTGTTTCCACAAAACATTATAGAGTTCACACATTGTAGTTAAGGAATTATAAAGTTCATGCACTTTAGTTTTCTTGTTAACAGAGATAAATGAGTGTAAATGAAAGAACATAAGTTTAACAGTACAGAAGCACATCTTTAAAACGAAAATGAAAGTGTTAATTTAAATGTTTTAATTAGACAAGAGAAATGAGATTGATACCTTCTTTATATTTTAGCCAGACATTTTCCTATAAAGCTTTAAATGTCTGAAGCTGCTATAATGAGCTTTACAAAAAGGCTGCTTTACAGTTTCACTTTACACCTTTTTGATTCCCGGAAGAGACATGAACAATATACTCATTGAAATTACAAAGATAATCCCTATTTTTATTACCAGCTATCAGTTAAATATATCTCCCCCCAATCAAAAAGTCACCTGATCTTCTAAAGATCAACACTCACCCTTTTGCACTTGATCAATTAATTAATATTCAAGAAATCTTTTCTTGAAAAAAAAATCATTTGACCTTCACAATTAAGTCAAATCAAATAATAATAAAAAAAATAACTTTTTATAACTCTGAAACAAATGAATATCAATTAACTATTTAAAAAAAAGGTTTATAATACAATTTAATTTTTTAAATAATTCACTAATCCAGATATTTATTAATGACTAAAAAATGCTTACAAAATTATTAAAGATATTTACTATAATTTAAATGTTTTATCGTAAGTGTAATGTTTTGTGCTGAAATTAAGATATGAAAATGAAATGAGAGGATGATACATTCATACCCATATGCTGCTATATGAGTATTAAATTATTCTAACTAAAACATAACTGATATGGCTATGGGATAAACATATATCACTGACTATAATATTAGTAAATGGATGGGTGTCATTGAATAATAAATCAGAAAACCATTTAAATGAACACCAATACTATCTTATAAATAAATAAAACAACTTTGCATCAATCTAACTGTCACAACAGCACTTTCTGTGATAATCCCCCCCCCTTTTCTTGCATTCAACACTTTATTAAATATAACAATAATAATAAATGCTTGAAAAATTTGTTAACCAAAATGCACAGTTGGCCCCCATATGAGTTTTTGGACCATTAATAGAAAAATTTTAAGGCTACACCTGGGTCTCATTTTATGCGATAGATAGGTTCCTCAGAAAACACGCGCAAATGAAATTGCACAAAAATAGATGTAACTTACATTGAAAAAGGGGGGATGCAGTCTGTGATTTTTCAAAATTTGTGTAAAAGCAAAGCACCAATGTAAAATTACTTTAAAATTTGCGCAAAAAATAATAAGGAAATAAAATATGACTAATAAAAAATTTCAAATTTGAAAAAAATTGATACAAGACAAACTTTTTTTAACTATAATATTTAATTTTATTCAAAATAATATATTTTTATGCATAATTTACAGTACAGTAATTTACATTTTTTATACACATTTTAATTATTATTGCTATTTGCCAAAAACATGTTTGTTTGCAAACTGATAAAAAAATCAAATTTTTCACAAGAGGAAATACAACTAGCACCAACTTCACACTCATGTTGGGTCAGTGGTTTTCTGGTGACAATGTAATTAGTAATTAATCTTTGAGATGATGATTTTATTAATTGTTTATGAAACTAACAACTAAAAATTAAATTCTTATTTTTGTTTTTAATTTTTTAATTTTCAATTGTGTTTAAAAATCAAATTTCACATCACATTAATTTCAAGTCACCATAAGTAAATTTTAAATTGTTAATTACAATTAAAAATCAGATTTTAATTTTTAATTGTCAAATTTAATTGTGAACACTGCTATTACTCACCTTTTAAAAATAAACTTGTGGACACTAAATGATTAATAATTTATTACATTCTTTTTTAAAAAGCAAAAACAGAATGTGATTTAAAATGCAAAATTAACACACACAATGTTTGAACAAATTTACATTATAATCTTGTAAAATTTAATGTGTGCGTACATAAAATGTGGAAATCATGATTTTACTTTCATTATTGCATAAAATCTTACTATTATAAAGCACTGAAAATATTGAAATTACTAAGATGAAAGTCGAATTCCAATAATGTGCTATTACTTTCAATATAACATAAGTGCATGAAATTTATTATTTAAAGTAATAGCGCATTATCGGAGTTCGACTTCCGGTGAAACATGAATCACATAACTTCAAAATTGTGTTAAATAAGTCCACATAAAAAGAGACCCAGGTGTATTTCATTTTTTTAGTACAATGCAGTTATTCACTACTGATGCAACAAAGTTTAATTACTTGTGCCCATTCAGAAGGTCACAATATATATAATATCATCTCATCTAAAACCTTATGTGTAAGCAAAATATATATATATATATATATCTCATCTAAAACCTTATGTGTAAGCAAAATATATATATATATATATATATAACATGACAACTTCTAAATACAAATGTGGGGATCTTCAATACTTAACACTATAAATTGATCATACTTAACACTATAAATTGATTCAATCCTTTCAAGATACATCTAATAATACAATTAAATTAATTAAACAGTTAAGATAATTATTAAATAATGATATAATTTGTAAATACAGTTCTATAAAAATTTATATATTTATATTCAACTCATATGCAATTAATTGTAATTTATTGCTTTCCAATCTAAATTGATGCATGACATTTATTATTTAATACATATGTATGTAAAATGTGAATTAAATAGAACTATTTAATGACATTAAAATAAAATATATATTACTACAATTGTTATTTTCTTGGCATTCAACAATACATTTGTGCAATTGAAGATATAAAATTTCTTTTAAAATAATAATAATAAAAAATAAACATATATATATATATTAAAAATTGACTTTCATTATTATCAACAGATTTTAACATTCAAAAAGAAACTTATAGATTAGTTTCAAATATCACAATCATATATACTTTTATAAAGATATATTTTAAAATGTTATAAAAAGTAATAGACATATAAAACAAAAACAAAAAATAAGACAAATTTTAATTACCATTTAATTTCTATTAATGACCCTTCATTTCCCAGTCTACCAATTATTTCAGGCAATTTTCTTTTATTTTATCTATTCCAGCATAGATCAAAATAAATTTAATACATATTATTAATGAATTTATAGATTTTCTGTTGTTGGAGCAATTGATTCCTGTCATTTTTTATATCCAATTATAGAAATAATTATATTTGACTATTACTTAGGATCATTATAAAAAAAAAAAACTTAAAGTTGAAAAATATATAAATAGCTATTTTTCTGAAGTTTGTTTGCAAATGCAGGTTTGACTTCAGGTTGCATATTTTACAGGACTTCAATAATGAAATAAGACAGGCAAAATAGGCAAGAATTGCCCCTGGATAAGAAAGATATACGTAGTCAAACATCTTTGATTTTATCTTGGTCCAGTAATTATTAGATTAACATCCAAAAGAATAATTTGTAGAATATAAAAATAAAGCTATGACTTCTTTCTTCTTCTGTTTTATTAATTAATAATGGGATTATGTTCTGGGTTTCCGTAGTAATCTTTGTCCCATTGTTATAATTCATGTGCTGATTTAAAAACTTTAACACTGTTGATTTTTTTTTTTTTCATATGTCATGGCATCAGCTGGGATGCGACCCACACCCATCTGCAACCAACTACTTGCTTGCAAGGTGGGTGCGATGACCTCTTGGCTAACAACGCTTGACTTAAAAAATATATATTTTTTCATATGTCATGGCATCAGCCGGGACGTGAACCCACACCCGTCTGCAACCAACTACTTGCTTGCAAGGTGGGTGCGATGACCTCTTGGCTAACAACGCTTGACTTAAAATATTTTTTTAAATAACAAAACAAAAAATAATGTCAATAAAAAAATATATTACATTGAAAAATTTATATTGTAATCTACAAATCAAATAAATAAACAACCAGAATAATATCATTACATCTTTTATATATTTTTTTAAAAAGTACAATCTAATTACAACTAGCAATTTAAATGCTACTGTTGATAATTATTTATATAAATACACACTCGCAAATTTATTTATATTTATTGCTATCAAAATTTCATCATCACAAAACAAAGCACATTTCATTATAAATAAATAAAAATAAACTAAATAACAATAAAAACAATTAACAACAATAACAATAACAACCTATTTACAAATCCTTAAGTAAAACCTTAATCAAAGAGATTTTTTTAAAGCTATACTGGCATTTCAGAAAGAAAGGATAGATTTTATATATGTCTTCTTTATAGGATTCATCTTAGGTTAGAAGTAGGATCATTCTTGCAATTTGACTCTTCCATCTCATAGTGAATTATTCCTAGGCCTTGGAAAGCCAATCATTCGTATCATTATGGCTAATGAACCACACAACATTAAATGTGGTCTCATGATTATTATTATCTCCATTTTTTATGTTTGCACCTGTGACAGATACCCATAACCCAGTGTCAAAACTTTATTTTTGTATACATAATTCCAGAACATTATTTTTAAATAAAAATGAAATAATAAATGTTCATCTACAATTTGCATGATAATTGTCTCAAATTACTCTATAGATAAAATATGTAAACCCGTTTATTATATGACCATTATTCCAACTGCAATTAATGTCAGGGCCAGTAAACAACCATATATATTATGCCATCTGTTAGAATCACCAATTTTATTTATTATTAATAAATCTCATTAACTATAAATTGTTTATGTGCCATCTATTCTATATTAATTGGAAACTTGGTATTATTAGCTATAAGTTATCTAATGTGGAATCTTTCCTTCTCCCTAAGCTACATTGAACTATTTACACAATAAAAATTATTTCAACAACAAGGTTGTTAACTTTCTAATAGAGGTCTTGGAGCATGGGTAAGAGGGATGGACTAGTGTTGTCTAAGAGTAGCAATATCACTGGACATACTGGTGAAGATACTTGCTTGGTCTCTGTGTCTTGTTAACAAGTTATAAATATTTGACCATTACATGATTTTTTATATAACATGGTGCACTGATATAGGGCTTTGAACCACTTTTCACAAGACCCTGAGCACATCTAGATATACCAATTTGAAAAGGAATTACTCCAACAAAAATTCTTTTTGTATATAACATGGCGCTATCGAAAGAAGTTTTGGAACTACATCTCTCACAAACCTGAACACACCTAGATGCATCAACTAGAAATGTTATGACCCCTAACCCAAAATACTTTTTCTAAGTACAAAATTTTATTTATTCATAGACATTAAAGCAAGAATAGTGTTATATGGTTAGAGTCGGTATAAAAAAAATCAATTATATCTTGTGTGTATATATGTACATATATGCAAAATAAGCTACCAATATTTCAGTAAAATAACTATATATATACTTTTATTAACAAATTTTATTTTATTTCTTTGCAGATGGATGTAGTAATCAAATGGTAATAAAAAAATCTAAGTGTGTGAAATAGATTTCTTTATAAGTGTTAGCATTTTTTGGTTAACAAATGATAGAATAATAAAGGTAGGCAGATAGATAATTGGTTGTTGTATTATGTATAGCACAAATTAATGCAAAACAGGTCCTACTGGAACAGCTAATCATAATTAAATAATTAAAGAAAAAGCTGGAATGAATGCAGAGGATGCCATTATTGATGACACAGACAGGCAGACCATTTCATACTAATAAATAATAATGATGTCAATTGCATAAAAAATAGCAATAGTGAAAAGAAATCGATAGGCAGGCAAGACCCAGAAATGATAGTCAAAACCTTCAAAGGGGACATTTAGGTAAAACCCAATCAAATACTTAGTGATCTTAAAGGACTAGTTTTTTTTATAAGCTAAACAATACAGAACAAATAATGGTTGCTGCACAATATTCAGGGGTACTGCAAGATACTGGAGGGAAGGCACCATGCACTAATTACCAGAGGTTTCAAGACTACCAAGCTGCAATGCTGAAAATTATTTGGTGTATAGAAAATTAACATATTTGAAATAGAGTATTTCAAGAATAGTATGCCACTAATACAGCTGAAACACTCATCCATTTTTGTTAGGCAAACTGCCACCCTGAAATCATTGACAACATAGTCTAGGTCTGACCAAGAACTCATTACAATTATCAGATGTAGTCTGCCATAGTACATACAACAGATTATGTTAATTCATTCACTAAACATTATTGAAGAGGCAGTGGAATTTCAAATAGCAGTAAGATATACCAGAAAAAATAATGTATCCAGAGTGGAAACACAGGAGGGAAGGACCTTGAACCCTCATAAGCAGAACATCAAGCAATTACCAATTTTTATTTAAACCACTAAACATCACATTATCACCATCTCTTATGCTAGCACATAACTGTTATTAAAGAGGCAAAACTTTCTATACAGTAGTGCCACTCTGTGCCAACCAGAGCAATCAATGGATCCTGGAAGGTTTGTGCATAAAATCCCTATCTAATGTCTTCTCATCCAATATCCTGACTAGTTTCTGTCTTGTGGCCTTTGTCAGTAAGGAGCCTTGGATCTGAGAGCACTGCACCTAGATCTTAGGATCTAATGCAATCCTCCAGCATCCACCTTTTATCTTTACTTAACTACAAAACTATGAGAATGAAATTGAAAACAATATTTTCAATCTAAGCTCAATAGCTTATATAGTCATATGGGTCTCAATTCAGTTCAGCACCCATACATTTTGATGTCTTTGGCTCTTTAACAACCATAGCCATCCTGACCAATAGGATAGCTTAATAGTCTATGAATTTTAATTTTACTTTTAATTTTCTCCTTTTTAGAAGATAAATAAGCAAATGGATATGAACTGGAAAAATGTTCTGCATATATTTTGCAATAACCGTAATGAAAAACATAACCCGCTTCCTGTAGAAGTTAAATTGGCTAAATTTACTTAAAATAGGCATAAAGTTCCTCCATAGCATTATGCAATAATCAAAAATATTTAAATTGAGATTCAGTAATAAAATAAATGAGACACATGTGTGTTTAGCAGTGCATTGTGGATTTAAGGATAATTAAGTTCAATATTTAACACTTTTAAAATTTCAGTGAAATGCAGCTTGAGCTAGAGAAAATGGAAAAGAGAGAATGAGCCAGCCTCAACCAACAAGACTTATTTTTTATAGTATTTTTTATTATTATTTTACAGATGTTAAATTCTAATTAATGACCAATAAAACAAGATTATTTAAAAAAAATACTTAACTGCAAAATAAGTCAATCAGTAAATGAAGTCATGTTAATGTAGATATTTTCAAAATTACACATGGTCTAATGAACTTCCATTTAAAAAAAAAGTTAAACAAAGTTTCTTATTTAATAAAAAATAATAATAATATTATAATACAAAAAATAATTAAACATTATTTGTTTGTTTACTAATTGATTTTTATTATAATATTAATTTATTAAAGTTTGAATTAATAAATATTTTATCCATTATAGGTTAACTTTAAGTGATATTATAATTATATTTTTTATGAGTTTGAATAACTGAAAATAAAACCACTTTATTAATTATATAAATAAGTTTATCCATCCATGCACACATTACACACATGAATGAAGGAAATGACATTTTTAAGCTTTAACTTAATTTATTAATTTTTTCTTTAAATAATTACCTATAATTTATTACAACTAACAAAAAAAAAATTAAAATATTAGGTATTAAAATAACTTTAATGAAGTTTAGGTTGAATTACAATAAACCAACATTTAACACTGGCTTTACTACTTTAAACCAAAAGAAGTTAACTTCAAATCAAGTTTATACAGTCACATATTTAAGGAATCTAAATTCTTTTAGTATATGATATAATACTTCTGACATTGTAGGTACCTCTCATCCCTTCAAGGGTTGAGACTAGGAAAATATCTCTTCATATAACTTTAGGAATTTTCTAAACAAGTTTTATCCGCGGGTTGCTTACATGCAAGGTCATAATTAAAATGTAATCATTAAATGAAGCATCATGTTACCCAGTTTCTAGAAACAGTGCCCTAAAGTGAGAAACATTTCTGCAAGGTCTACTCAGTTTAATGCCACTTTATTTTTCCTACCTACTTTATTCTTCTTTGGGATGGTTTGTATGATTACCATCTATAAATTTCATTTTAAACCTATACCTGCTAACATGGGTATTTCTTTCCCCATAGGAACTTGTTCTATGATTATTACTATTGCTGTACACATTTTATCATAATCTGGCATAGCCAAAGGTTAACATTATTCTCACTAGCCTCCAACAAGTCCAGGATTTCCACTGTATCTTCAATATTATGTATATATGCAGCTATAAGGACCTGTTCTATATGTCTCAGCAAATTATGCCAGAGATGATCTGATAAAAGGCAAGCAGTTAAAGTTTTAAGCTTTATGGCCTGATTTCTAAAAAATTGGTATAACTACCCATGTGTATGTTATACTTTTCCTGAAACACCTGGTGCCAAATGTTGTCTTGGTGGTATTCTCCCCAGAAATTCATTGAGATCAGGTATTCAAAATCACCAATGATTTGGGACTTGTCAAACAAGAATTGCCACCAATCCTTTGATGCAGCACAAAAATGATTACATGCAATTGCAATATTTTCTATTTTAGAGAGCTGATACAAAGTGAATAAATTTTCAAGACCTTGCAGATACTCATAGGGGTTACCTAAGTATTGCCCTTTAAACATTTTTATCTTCAGAAATTTTAAAGCCAATGGTTTTTGATTTTTCTAAATCATGAAAATTTCTATCTTTATTCACTCCTAACTTATCTAGACCTAATCTTTTCTAATCTTGAGGACTGTATAATTCTGGACATCAATTATAACAATCATCATAATCTGTATCTTTATTTTGGTTTCTGATAAAGATCATTATTTAAACAAATACTATCATCAATTACATTGTGCATCCTATAATCTTTACTTTGTATACACCTTTCCAAACTTAATTTATCATTCTGTAATTCACTGTCTAATTTTTCTCTTATCTCTTGATTATCATTGCCTTTCTTCAGAGGTCTATCATTGCCTTTTTTCAGGGGTCTATTCATAGTGTCCTTCACCTCTTCTATCTCTTTGCTCAACTTTGGGTACATTCTGTCCTTTTCTATTAGCTTCATTTGTACTTTTTTTTAAAATCACTTAAACCTGAATTGAGCAGTATTATGACAATCTGTACTGCTTGATTAATCTGACTAATGAAATTCTCAATCTATTTATCAACTTCACATATTTTTGATTCTATTTTATTTACTTTGCAGTCTGAGCTTAATTCCAACTACTTCAATTGCTGCTCAACACTATCCAATTTATCTAACATCTTTTGTTGAATTGATTTTCTATATAACTTTTCTTCCACTTGACTCTTTAACACCTCAAGCTCATTAGCAAATTCTTGCAAGGGTGACTTAACTTTCATGTCAATTTCTTTTTTCCAACCTTCAACTTCTTCAAACACTTGTACTCGTCTACTTTCTACTTTTTGCACAACCTTGCATTGATCTAGTTTCTGACTTTCAAGCTTAGCAGTTAGATCTTTAATCTGACTCTTACATTCTTCAATTCCACCATATGACTCTATTGTGAGATTCTCCAGTCTGCTAACTAACAAACTATATTGGTCATGACAATCATGTCTCATACTTTGCATAGTTTCTTCTGACTTTTGGGAACGTAATTTTATCTCATCAAGTTAATGTTGTAAGGATATTTCTGTATTTTCAAGAATTTCTCTAAAACAATCACTTAACTCTTCCTACTTTTTATCAACTTTTTTAAAATTATCATCAATTTTTTTAAAATTTGCTTGAGATTCCTCTTTATATTTTTGCAATTTTTCTTTGGTTTCATTTAACCGATCTTCAAATTTTTTATTATTCATTTTTATTTCTAACATCTGGCTCTGAGATGCTTCTCTCATTTCTAACATCTGGTTCTAAGATTCTTCTCTAGCCTTATCAAATTTTAAATTTTATTTCTGCAATCTGGCTCTGAGATTCTTCTCTAGCCTTACCAAATTTTAAATTTATTTCCATTAACATTTCTCTTAATATGTCTATTGATATACCCCTTTCCATTCTAAGAGCTTCTGCAATATTCACACTCAGATTCACATCTTCACCTGGTGACTCATCACCAAGTTAGGGAACCTGAGTATTCAGTGATGAAAAATCTTGGGACCAGCCCGAACTGTCAAATATAGTAATTGTTTTTATTCTGCTATCAAATGCGCTTGCATTAATCAAAAACAATAGTAATAAGGCACCCCACTCCTCGATACCTCCTCACAAGCAAAAAAATCAAGACCATAACATCAATGCCTTGATATATATTATTTCATTATAATAGTGGCTATTATCAGAAAGATTTCTTTTTTTTTTCTTTTTTTTATACAAGCCTTGTATCACAAATATTCAAAGAAAAATTGTTTAATCCAATTGATTAACAAAGAAATATACATTTGGTAAACAGATAATATAGACACCATAATTACATAACAATAATAAAATAGAATATAAAATAAAATATATATTTTTAAAGATTATCTATAGACTGCAACACTATAATAAATATGATGAATTTTAAAACAACTTTCTTACTATTTTTATAATAAATGCATAAATACTAGATATTTAATATTTTATTATTAAATTATTAATGACTAAGTAGTTTTATAATGTTAACACTAATTATCACAGTAAATTAATGGTAACTACAAGAATAATCCTTAACATAATTACACTGGCAAGTTATGCCATGATTCATACTTTGAAAAATCCACATAAAGACCAAATAACAATAAAAATAACTCCAAACAAAGTCAGTAAACCAGATATGATTTATTAGCATTTAACAAGGCCCCACATTGGCCACCAGTTGTAACCCAAAGAAATCTATAAGTGTAAAGCTACTAACAGTGATCCGTCACTTGTACCCTAATGCTTTTACTGCCAGACGATGAGAATATTATATTAAGAAATTGCTATTGTCTGAGAGACTCTTTTCCTGGAACATGAGCTATACTCGGAGGGATTACAATAATTTTAAGATGATACTACAGAGAATTACAATGAGATGGAGACAAAATCAAACAATTTTGCAAATAATTATAGCATAATAAATGATTTAGATTAAATGGTAGAAAGAAAAATTTCCACTCTTGCCAATCTCCCATTAAATTATATTCTCTTAGTAAAATAAATCTGTACTTGAAGAAACATTTTCTCATGAAATTTCTCTTCTAATATTTCAAAAATATGGTAACATTATCATCAATATGACTAGCATGATTTGAAATATTTGATTTGTATAAAACTACCATAAAATGTACTTTCCATATAGCACATACCATGGCATAAAGAATTGGATAAATAATTAT
Organism: Epiperipatus broadwayi; assembly: GCA_028023455.1. Lineage (NCBI taxonomy): Eukaryota > Metazoa > Onychophora > Udeonychophora > Euonychophora > Peripatidae > Epiperipatus > Epiperipatus broadwayi. Next base: position 9,008,057 of record JAQFVV010012395.1, on the reverse strand, counting down.
GAAAATAATGAGAATAAATAATCTCAGAGATCATACTGTGATTGTTGTAGATAAATTCTGTATATTAATTTTTTTATTAAATATTTAATAATATGATTATTTCTATAGACTTACATCATTTTAATTTCTTACAACAGTGTAATTTATTTATGCATATACATTAATTATGCACTCATACTGAGATGGCAGTATATAAAGTCATTAGTCATTCTATCATAGTATTTTTTTAATCATGCAGTTTTGTTGCATAACCAGTTTGTAATATTGAACTGCTATTGAATTTGTTCTGTTACAATCAGTGGTGGCGTGCACATGTCAAATACTACAATTATTTTTTTTGTCCAATCCCTGGCATGCTGGGAAATTCTTAGTAGGAAATAAACAGTAAAAATTTAATTGTTATAAAATTTTATTAAATTAAATTAAACTAACATCTCAAGTGGTGTACCAGATACAATGCCCTCAGGCCAGATGCAGAGCTTCATATTATGGGAAAACAAAAACTACCATTACAAACAGAGCATCCCAGCACATATATATGTATAAAAGGGCACTGAACAACAAGGAGTCTACATCAGCATTCGTGGAACATGAAAAAGCTACTGGACACAGATTTAAACCCACCAATCCCAGAATAGTGTGCAAAGAGAGTAATGACCATAGGCACAAAATAAAGGAGGCATATTTCATAAATAATGACACCCAACCAATCAATAGAAAAGACACCTGTTTTGCCATTTCAAAAAAATGGACAAACTAACTCGAACAATATTTTAAATAAAATACCGAAACATCTAATTAACATAAATTTGAATACTTCCCCTCATCACTATCAACCGCACACAGCTATGATTATGAAGCCATAGAGCTTTGAAAGCGCTAAGCTTTAAATAAATTTAATAATATATATAACTTCTTTAACGAGTGTTATAAGCATAATTATTGATAAATTAAATTAAGGAGTTGACTTAAAAATTTACAAAATAATTGTATACAATACATTTTGCCATATAAAAGTCAATACTAATTATAACTTTTATTAATGAGATTTTTGTTGTTGTACTGTAGATGCCACGATCGGTTTATAAGTCGTAACTTTAAGCTATGCACATGCTGCGCTGGATTCATCGGTCAGCTTATTTCTATAACTATCTTTTATACAATTTATTTCTGAAAATAATGACTCGCAAGCATAAGTTGAGGAGAAAATAGACAGTACAGCCGTTGTTAGTTTTTTTAAACAGTTAGAGGTATTGGGAATGGCATTCCAAGTTCTTCTCATTTCATATTCTATGTTCTTTTTAATTGTGTCCAATAACCGATCATTCTCAATTGCTTCCAAGTCCTTTCTTAAATCGACAAATTTTTGATCCATATGGAACTAGACTGAAAATCAATTAATTGCATTTCTAAATCTTCGAAGTTGAGCCACTCAAAAATCTTTTATATTGAGTTTATCTAACCCGAAGGTATCAGGATATAAAATAAATTTTGATGTTTCTGCAAATTGCCTGAAATCTTGAAACCTTGAAAAAAATTCATTACCTAACTCGATCTGGTTTTTCATGAGTTCTTAAATCTAAGAAGATTTTTTTTATTTTTGTATGTGAGAAATACATAAATGTGTTAAAAATAACGTCACAGTTGAAAACTTGCAACTTAACTGAAAATGCTTCAATTAAATCGAACATAACAACAACTGTCTTATTAATATATTGAAATTTAACATTTAATTCACTCAAATGTGAGCATAAGTCAGGGAAAAACATTAATTTGCAAAGCCATTCAACATCCAGTAACCGACTATAATTTTCCATATTTTTTTCATTATGAAAAAAAAAAAGTCTATTTTCATCTAAACAGTCCACGAATCGTTGGAGAACTTTTCTACGACTTAACCAAACCATCGAACAGTCTCGTACATAAGTAAACCATTATAGACTGAGTTTACCTCATGCAGTAATTCCAAAAAAATTCTTTTAATTAAAGTGCTTGCCGATATAAAATTTACCATTTTTGTTACACTCATAACGTCTTCCAAAGACTTGAAACCAGTCTTGGCTCATAAAACCTGCTGGTGTATAATACAGTGAAAACCAAGAGCTGAATGTCCAATTTGTTTGGTGAATAAATTGAGAAAACCATTTTCCTTTTCAATCATACTACAAGCACCATCAATAGTAATTGACACAATTTTATTTAAACCAATTGTTTATTCAGTAAATGCATTTACAACTACGTTGCAAATATCCACCACTTTTGTTGTTGTTGCTAACGATGTTATATTAATCAATTTCTTTTTAATATGATTCCCAACACAATAACGAATAAAAATTGCTAAACGAGTTGATCCAGTTATAACTGTACTTTCATTAAGACAGAGAGACACAAAGTCAGAAGAATTTAAATCCGTTTTTTGCTGATAAATTATATTTTTAGCCATGTCCAGAATTCTGTCTTTTATTGTGTTCATAGCCAAAGGAAAATCCTTTATTCTCTGAATAATCTTTTCCTTGTTTTCAAAGTCTTCAAAGAGAACCTGCCATTTCAACCATGTTTCCTTCACATTTTCCCCGTCACTAAAACTTTACAGCGTTTAGCAATGTGGGCTGTAAGATATTCATTAATTTTCGATAACAAGAAATATAATTGGATTAAAAAACTAGAAGATGATTGGGATAAATACTATTATCAATGTATAAAATATCTGCCAAAAAAAATTGAAAGAAGATGGGGTGGATTTTTCTGTACTATATGTAAAATATGGAATAATGTTTATTATTAAAAAATGTTTGTTAGTTATCTTGTAAGACAAAAAAAGAAAGAAAAAAAAATGTTTTGGTTTATATGGAAATATTTGTTGCTGTTGTTTTTTTTTTCTATTAATAAAGTTATTTTACTTTTAAAAAAAACTAGAAGCGGTTATGTTTTCTTGAAGGTTTGTGATGATGGTGTTTTAGTTGTATTTTTATATTGGACTATTTCCATCATTTAATATGTGTATTGCATGTTTTTAGAAAAATTTAACTTTATTTAATGTAATTCAGCGAAGTTTTTATTTATGTGTAAATTGTTAATTTTAATTATATATATATATATAAGATAAAAAACAATGATTTGTATTTGATGGCATTATTTTAGTATTTGCTAACAAGTAGTAAGTAAACGGGACTAATCTGTTTGATATGCTATTACTAACAGTTGAATGTATTTGGAATATTTAAATAAAGTTAATTTTTTAAAGGCATTCAATACACTGATTAGATGATGGAAATAGTCCAATGTATTTGAAAAACTGCTGATAAATTTTATTAGGGATGCTGACTGCATATTCTTGTTTTTAACTGCCTGAACAATAAATTCCTTTTGTTCTTCCTTGCGTGTCTCAAGGAGCAGCGTATGATTTGTCTCATAATGCCGTTTTACTGAGAATGTCCGGCATATAACTGACCCGGAACATAAAACGCACACCGCTTTATTTCCTTTATTAATCATACCGTACTCTTGACAAATCCACCAACTTTGGAATTCTCTGCTGCTTGTTTTTAATAGTAGTTTTTGTTTTTTTTATTTTCACTAGCCATGTTGGGTAAAACCAGAAGAAATTTACGAAAATTGATAACGATAATATTTCTTTAAATATTTCAAAAATCTTCACTTTAATGTATATTTAAATTAATTACCTTTAAAATTCAGCTACAAAGCAATAGTATTACGCAGTACACATGCACAATATTATTATTCTTGTCACAACCAAATTTCAACTCAACTGAATACTCTGCACTGCACGCACTCTGTCTGTATCGACCCGTCCCAACTCGTGTCGTATCGCAGCTGAGAGACTATTATAAATATAAAACTTATGAAAGAATAATCCGATGCACGCGAATTAAACAACAAATTGGAGCAACTTGTTAAATTACGGACAAAATACCAATTAAAAAAAAAATTCTGTCACATATCATAATTTATGTACTTGCCCGTGAATCTTGGTCTTACTTATGCGAATGTGTTCTTTGTCTGCTCATTTCTCCCCCTTTGAATATAAAGTTCCTATCATATCACAATTACATCGTTACTATTTGAAATTTTTGTTCAGCCGTTTGTTCAAATTTAGTATACTATGGCTAGATGGCGCCTTAATTTTTTGAAATCTTGCATTTTTCGTTGTAAAATGAGCATACAATTTGAAAATCGATAACGTGCCAGAAAAATTTTCATACGTGCCACATGTAACACACGTGCCATAGGTTCGCCACCGCTGTGTTACATATTATGTATATGGAAAATGTTATATATGTAAGTATATATAAAATACTGCCTAACACTATACTAGCTATTAAAAATAAAATAGAAATTCATATTGCATTACAATACTAGTCAAAACAATAAAATTTTTATTAAAATTCTTACACAACAATGGTTTCATCTATTAACAAATAGACCTTCTCAAGTAAAATTCAACTAAATATACAATACAACATATATATATACAAAACAAAATATTCTTCCCATCATTCACTTCAGCAATCAACTTCCTTTCATGTCAAAAGATGTCTTCATGAGATTGATAAGCTTAGATACAAAAAAAATTATCATCAAAATTTCTTTTACTTTTTAATTTACTTTTTTTCATAAAAGATAACCTCTACATTGTCAAATAATATTTTATGACATGTACTCAGTTCATGAATAAAAACTGAGTTTTGCTATCTATTTTTAACTCTACTCTTATATACTTTAACTTTTTTATTAAGTCTTATTTTACTCCAACCTATATAAATTTTATGACAAGCATAAGATATCATATAAACTAACCCAATAATAGATTTGCAATTAATTGACTATTTTGAACTATTTAGTAAAGAATTTAAATTCAAGCTTTTTTTAAAGACCACTTTTATACCACACAATAAAAATTATTCTTATAAATCAGTTTACTAATTGATGTCTTATAAAGTTAAGGAATAAATTCTTTATTGTTACTATCAATTAAATCTTTATTATTAACTGACTATTTTTATTAAATATAATTTCCCTAATAAATTCATGAATATATCCTAACTCAATATAGTCAGAAGAAAATTGACTCTTCTGACTATAACTTATTTATAAAATTATTGAGTCTTCTATTCCTATAACAAATATTCAATAAAGAAAGTTTTTTATGACAGTTATCAACCTTTTTCTCATAAAAAACTTTATTAAAGTTTTAGTATAGGAATAAAAGCCTTAAAAATTTGAAAATAATAGTTATATTCAGAGGAGTGAATTTGCTTCTGACTATATTGAGATAGGATATAATCATGAATTTATTAGGAATATTATATTTAGTAAAAATATCTATAAATTGGTTAATAATAAATATTTAATTGATAGTGTGAATAAATAGTCTATTTCTTTACCCTATAAAGCATCAATTAGTAAATTGATTTGTAAGAATATTTTTATTGGGTGGTATGAGAGTAGCCTGAAAGAAAAATAATTCAAAACAGTCAATTGATTGCAAATATATTCCTGGGGTAGTTTATATAAGATACATTGTAGTTGTCATAAAATTTATACAGGCCAAGGTAAATTAAGTCTTAATGAAAGAGTTAAAATTCATAAGAATAGAGTTAAAAATAGATATCAAAACACAGCTTTATACATTCATAAAATATTATTTGACAATGCAGAGGTTATATTTTATGAAACAGAGAATTAAAAACAAGAATAGAAGAAACTTTGATGATAAAATTTTTTTAATTTGGTGCCATCAATCTCATGAAAACTTCCTTTGATGAGAAAGAAAGTTGATTGCTGAAGTGAATGATGGTAAGACTATTTTGTTTTATATTATATGTTGTATGTTTAGCTGAATTTCATTTGAGATGGTCTATTTGTTACTAGATAAAACCATGGTTGTGTAAGAATTGTAGAAAAAATTTGTTATTTTGGCTAGTATTGTAGAGTTATATGAATTTCTATTTTATATATATTTATAGATAATATTACTTAAATTAATAATTATTGCTATCTAATTAACATATAATTTATTCCGCTTAAAATAGCTATCTAATTAATAATTTTTACCACTTTGCATGTACTATGAAAATAATAATAGAAAAAAATTACGCATAAAGAAGAATTAAGGTTTGAAATCGAAAAAAAACCAAACAAATGTATTGCATTTAAATATCATTATTCTTAGTTGTGTAAGTAACTCATATATATCAAATTTATTATTTTAAATAAAACCAATTTGTAGTGTCAAATTGGATAAAGTTTTTCAGATCTGCATTAATACTCAGCTAATCAACTGACATAACCAATAGTAGACCAAGCAAGTTCAAGTTCAGAGCCAAAACTGTTTATATACTGTCTTCACTGCATTATGAGGCAAGGCACCAATAAGCTGCATGTATCTGGGTTCAAAAGGGAAGTCAGAGTACTTTTTCTAAATTATAATACTGGCAATTAAACTTGCAAAGTTTGCCAAACATAACGTGACAAACTATTATATTTAAATGTTCATATCAATTTTATTTTCTAAATAGCAATATTAATATCTTTATATTTATTTACGGAGTAGTGAGATTTTTAAGTGAGTAGGAGTATTATTTTTTTCTATATTATAGTATAAACACAATAAAAAACATTTTTGTCAAATTTCTTTGCCTAAGTAGTGTCACTAATATCCATAATTTTGACATAAGTGTGAAGATTTACAATATTTAGAGTTACTCTCTTTATCATTTTTGCTTTGTACAGAGATAGAGTGACTGAAGAACCGAGATTTCAGATAAGCAACATAATTAAGACTTAAATTTATTTCAAATGTAAATAAAGTCTAATTTTATAAACCTAGCATTTAATGTGATTTTTTTTTCCAAATCTTATACAATCTCTTTGGATTCAGTTTAAGAGTGCAGTTATCGATGTTTTAGGATCTTTTTCTATTAATATGTTAAGCCTTTTTCCATTTCAGTTTTGTAATTTTTTTAAATGATGTAATTTCAATCCTTTTTTTTGTTAGTTCCGACTTTGGAATACAAACGCCAAAATTTCAAGTTTTATAATTTCCAGTACTTTGTATTCAAACCTTTTACGATCTTCTGAACCATACGTTATTTGATTATGTTTATTTTTTTGTTTATATTATTCTACATTTATCACTTTACTCAAAGTATTTATATTTTGAAATGCTTAACTATTAAAAATTTTGAGCTAAAAACTTATTTTTAAGATGAGTATTAGCTATTAGTAGCTTTAAATTAATTTCAAAAATTTTTCAATTTTATCTGCAGTTGACAGGAATTTTTTTTTTTGCTTTTCATTCTACAATCAATTTTGTAAACACAAGCAACCAACTTTCAGATGACAGATTAGAATAGTTTTCATAAAGAAGGAGTCTTGTAACATATTGGGTATACTGTGAGTATATACTGTAACCATTGGCTTTGCCAAAAAAGCTGGTCTTTCATCATTGTGGATATTTAATTAATATATATATATAATCCAACCACCTTTGTAAAATATGGGTGATAATTAAAATTATATAAGCATAGGCAAGCTTTACTTGTTGTTTTGCTAAAATATTTAAACTTATAATTAAAGTAGATTTTTAATAATTTAAATCTAAACTGTAGCTAATAATATTAGAAAGGTGTAGATTGTCCTAATGAAATTTGGAATAACAAGATTAGTGTCTCAGTTAACTTTAATACTAATTGAATCTAATATTAATATTAATGGTAGTTTTCATAATTAAAATAAAATAATATTTAAAATAATTAATAATAATAATCAGTCCATTTATTTAAATAATATCAGTATTAAAATTGAGTTTAGAAACTAAATTGATTAATTTAAAAATAGGTAATTGGTTTACTACTATTTAAAGAAGAATTTAAAGTAATTTTATTTTTGTTAACGGAAATATTTTTTTAGTTCGTAATATTTAATATTATTCTAGAATATTTGTTTAATTAAAAGAATTAAATAAAATATTGGTGAGCCTTTAAAATTTATTCATTGATACAATTTAAAAGAATTTTTTAAAAAGTTAATAAAATTAGGTAATATTTTTATATTTTTTTATTATTTTATTTAACCGCCATTTGTTTCTGCAGGTACAGTATACATATAACAATAAAACAATAATTAATCTGTAATGGACATTTTATTTGATTTACATATACTTTTACAAGTGGTAAAAATGCAATGTTAAAAGTTGATATTAAAAAAAAGATAAATTCATAATTAAGGATGGATTAAAATATAAGATAATATGGGAAAAGATGGAATATGATGAATGTAAGTCAATTTTTTTTATTTTTTTTTTTATATTAATTTTTTTTTTTTTAAAAAAAAATTTTTAAGATGAATAAAAAAAACACTTTTTTTATTTTATCTCCTCCTTTTGTGGGGTTGGTCCGGAAAAAAGAATGAAACAACCCCCCCCCCCCCCACAAGGTATAAAAAAAAGAAAAATAAAATAATTTGTTTGGCACCCCCCCCCCCCCCCACACAAAAAAAAAACCAACCAATCCAACTCAACAAAAAGGAAAGATAGAGAATAATATCAATACCCCCCCAAAAAAATCAGACAAATAACAACACAAACAACACAACAATATGGATATATAGGGCCCAAAAATCATATAAAGTATATAGGGCATACAAAAAAAGACAAAAAATAATATAAAAAAAAAAAAAAAAAAAGAATTTCTTCCTCTTTTTTAAAAAGTTGTGTGAAAATATAAAAAAATAAAATGGGGGGGGGGTGGTGGGTGTGATGTTTGTCCTGCCCCTTATGTAACAAAAAAAAAAATAAGAAAAAAATAATAAACTTATTAATTGAAAAATTCCAAAAAAAAAAAAACCCCTTGATGTCCAGAATTTTATCCACTGCTATAATACAGTTTTTTCTTAGTAAAATGCCCGGAAATTGCTATAAAAATATTTAAACGAAGGAATACTTTCATAAATATGTAATGTATTAAGATATACAAATAGATGAAACAATTGAAGAAGATTTTTGTAGAATGAAAAATTACAATTGTTGTAGCAGTTTTGGAGACACGGTGAATTCAGGATGAAAAAGAACAATATTTTAAGAAATGTGAATAAAGTTGTATTTATATATTGGACTATTTCCATCGTCTAATATAAGTATTTAATGTCTTTAGAACAAATTAGATTTATTTAAATGTTCCGATTACTTTCAATTAAACTAGTATATTAAAAATGTTTCAAGCGATTATTATTTTCCTCTCTTCTTCTGGTGTTGTTGGCCTGATCAGTAACAGTACTGACATGTACTGAGATAGTAAGTGAACCTACTTAGAATATTGAACATTGAATTTTAAAATAATTCTAACCAACTGAGTCATCTAGCTCAGTTGGTTAGAACATAGAATGTTAACCTTAAAATTCAATATTCAAGAATCTATTGGCTCAGTTGGTTTAAACATTATCGTAAAATTCAATATTCAATAATCTAAGGTTCAGATTCTATGCCCATGCTAGTACTGACACTGGTCTGGTCAACACACCTCTGAAGAAGAGAGGAGAATAATATCTCTCAAAACATTGTGCATATACTAACCTGTGTGCTATTACTAACAGCTGTATGTATTTGGAGTATTAAAAGTTATTTTTTTCTTAAAACATTCAATACTCATATTAAATGATGGAAACAATCTAGTATATAAATACAACTAAAATACCATCATCACAAATCTTCATGAAAACTAAATGTGAATGTAGTGACTTAATGTATATGATAAGAATTAAAAATAATCAGACATTGGGAAAAAAGATGACTCCAATTCTAATAGCAAAAAACTATGCGGATACTATTTACCAGAGATACTAAATATGGCTTTATATATTGTATCAAAAACGGATATTGAACAATTATTTTATGATAGTTGTTTTTTTATAATCAAAACAGATACTCTGTAATCGACAACATAACATTTTTATTGCTAATATAAATATCATTAAAATACTACTTTTGTTTTCCATGCTTACAATTAAACAAATTTGTTTTGATTTGTCTTTTAAGCATTTGTTGATTGTTAATAATCTTTAAAATTAAATACTATATTAGAAGCTAAACTTTAATGGATAATAATTAATTAATTAATAGAATCATTTTGTTGTTCAGAGTATACCTAGAATAACCAGATCTGGAATCAATCTGACATTGTGTTCTACTGTCTGACAATCGATCGCTGTACTAATTCATTTAGAGCAATAGGTAATTAACTTTTATAACTGTAAATGAATCAAAATTTCTTGTTGTTTTTTTTGTTTTTGTTTTTACAAAAATCAAATAATAAACATACATTCACAATTTTTTTCCTAGATCTTAAATTTGATAGCTAACAATTGTTCCCCACAGTTGATTATTCAATTATTAATACAGAAATATAACAGAAAAGATATTCATTTTATATGCTTTATTAATTTCTTCTGTTTTTTTTTTTCTTGTCTGTTTATAAGAACTCAATTTTATACCATTTTCAAATATCTTATCTAATTGAAATTTATTAAATATTGCTAACAACACTTTTTTAGAGTTTAGAAATAATTTTAGCAAAAAAAGAAAAACTTGAAAAATTTAAATTTTTAATTTTATATGGTATTCAGTTCTCTTTCCAGTAATATATCAAATTATACCTACATTTTATTTTATTTTTAATTTCTGGAATTTATATGAAACTAAGAAGTAGAAAATAAAAAGTGTGGAAAAAGTCAAAAAGAAAAATGCACTAATGTGTACAAAACAAATTAGTGTACTGTGCTTATGTTCAGAAACATTCTTAGATTACTCCTAACTTTGAACACTAAACATATTAATTTTCGATTATATAATATCAAGGACACTGAAAGCTAGAGAAAGGCTATTTTTCATTCATAATGCATTTATATTTTTTATTTCTGTTGTTTCCATGTGAGATAAGAAAGTGATGAACAAAGTATGACTGTAAAGTTTTCAGTGTTCTACAACAAAAGATATTGTTTTACTACCGAGGGAAGAAACCTCAGATCCATAGGCCATATCGAGCTGCCAGACATTTTCACAACTGTATATAGAATGGATCTGTATAACACTTCTATTTAAACAGGCACGCAGTGCAAGGCAAATATATGTGCAAATATTGAATTAAGTGTTAAGTAAAATAAAATATTTATTTCTCAGCAGCATCTTTTTTCTCTCCAACCTTTATAATAATTTTACTTCATTCTACAGATGCAATATTTTAACAAATTATCTATATTGTGTGGTGTATTTGATTATGAATTTTGATTTTAATCTACAACTGCTGAGAACATTTTGTTTGCATAGTGATTTTCGCAGAAGAATGTGTAACTAGTAAAAATAATACAAGAATTTTACTTCATTTTATTATTATTGTGCATTATTTTTTATTTGAATGGCTACATAGAATAAGACATAGAAAAGTGACAAAGAAAAATGCACATTAAAAAAGAAATGGGGCCAATGCATTTTTTTTACATAGATAGAAATAAGTAATTCCTAGATAGTGTGCAACTTTCATATACTGAAAACATTATATATATATATATATATATATATATATATATATATATATATATAAGTAGAGGGATTTGTACTAATGATTTTTCAGTCTATTCGTCCTCCATCTTATGCAACCGATATAGTTAACCCCACACATGTGAAAAAGATACACGAGTCCCAGTACACGTATTTCATGCTGAACCAGCATCCATCAGTTGGGCTAAAGTTGTGATTTGGGAAATCATGTATCTTTTTCCTGTGCATCATAGTTATATGTATCTTTCTTTGCATGTGTATCGGTTGTTTGAGATGGAGTGGACCCAGTTGATGAGTCCTGGTTCTGTATAAAATACATATTTTGGGGATCATGTAGCATTTTCACATGTATATAATCATGTGTATCAGTTACTTGAGATGGAGTGGAGGACGAATAGATTAAAAAATCCTGAGTTCAAATACTTCTACTTACTTATATAGAGAGAAATAGTAAATTAATGTGCATAATATGTCTGTAAAATATTTCAGTAAATAAGGAACATATTATTAAGAGACACTATTTATCACACATATAACAAAATTATTGAGGAAGAAAAACATATTAAAATAGAGATCTTGAAAAGGAGCTTCATCAAACAGCTGTTATATTTTATAAAAAGTACTCAAACAGCTGTTATATTTTATAAAAAGTACACTCAAGTCAAAAAATTCTATGAGAGCAAGTTATTTTTTTAAAAAAATCAGAAAATCGGAAACCATTTTTGGAATGGGATTTATAGAAGATTGCATTCTAGCTTTTGTAAAATTTACTTATCTCGAATATATGAAGAAATTTTAAAATATATGTCCAAGGCGAATCTGAAAAAATTGTAATTAAATGTGGAACAGTCATTAATAATAATGATGTTACTTTATTTTTAATTCCTAAAAAAGCATGGCCCTTTTTTAAAAAGTGAAATGTTGAAATCGGCCTGCTAAATGGAAAGGTTGTCCAGTGCTAATGATTAGAGATAAAGTAATTAAATTTTTGATCAAATATATTACGCTAATTTTTAAGTCGATAATTTAATAGGATATTATAAATACGCAAATCGTCCTTGGCAGAACATCCTCTGTTTTACTATTTGGGTTTTTAAATCATAATTAAGTAATACATATTATGTAAAATGCAAACTAATAGAATCACATATTTTTTTGTAAGCAAATAAATAAATATAACCGAAAACATTTATATAATAACATACATCTATTTGTATCCATATGTGTGTAATTCAAAGGAATAGTTTTGTTCATGTCAAATCCCAAACGAAATAATGCTCTGAATTATTAAAAATATTTATACTTAATTAAAATAATACAAATCAAAGATAAAAAAATTGTATTATATACATATGCATAAAAAATTATTGTTTTTACGCTTTAAAATGTTTAGATTGGATTTTAGAAAGCTTGAAATTTAGAATACTTATTTGAAGTATTAATAGCATCATTCGTAATTCTTTAATGTTTTTCAGGAAATTGAATTTTTCACTCTATTATTCCTTTTCACTTTCAAAAGCTTTACATATATTTAACATATTTTTGAATTGATTTTTAATCACTCTTTAAATTTCAGCAAAGATCTATTTCTGTTTTTCAACCAAAACAGTTAAAATGCCATAAATTGTTGCATTCATAATATCTCTCACATTTAGTAATTAAAGTGATATCACATGGGAATTAGCTATTATGATTCGCATATTTTATAATCTCATACATCTATTATAGCTGCATATACCATAATTTTAGTGTTAATTTATGATTTTAAATAAATTTTTGTATACCATTATGAATATTTATGACAGACTAAACTCTTATTATTATTAACCTTAATGAATTTAGAACACTTTGATTAAAAAAACACCAGCAGTCTTCAAGCATATCCCATTCTATATTACATTTTTATATTTATTACTCTCTTGTCTGTTATACCATTTCTAATTACTAATAGAAATATTTTGAACCAATCCCACCTGATGTATTTTTTCCTACTTTAACTTTTACATTTCTTTCCATTAATTTGATTCTAGCAAAATGATTAGATATTTCAAGCCAGATCTCTATGATAAAATTTTTTTTATTAAGGAAAAAAATGCAGGTGACTGATTACCCGCTACATGATGTAAATACATTTGTTTAAAGAAATCTTGAGATTATACCACAGTCAATAACCCTAGTCTTCTCCATTGATTCATAAGAGTCTTTGAATTGCCAAGTTCTCTAATTCACAGATCCTTAGAACTTCATCCATGTTGCTATATTTTTGTATGAATCACATCTATGGAATTCATACTTTAAACTGTTTCTGAATTTCCATCTCCTTCCTGTTCAGAGTCTTCAAAATTTTCCTCTTGTGAGCTTATTTCTTCATCATCTGTGATTTCTTCCCTTGCATCGGTACACACCTTATTTCTTGATACTAATTGGGTTCTGCTTCCTATTATTGAATTTTAGGTTTTGCTTAGTAATCGATTCAGTTGTATAATCTGAAAGTTTGTTGTTAAATTTTGGAATGTTGTCAATAATTATTGCTTGAAAGAGGATGAATAATTTGCAGCTTCAAGGTCTCTGTTTAGGCTAAAACATTATTCGTACTATTTTTGTCTTTGAATTATTACTTTTTTGCTCATGAATCACTTCGTTGTAATTCTGTGTTGATTTGAAAAAAAAAATTTTTTTTTAATTTTGAGGCCCACAATCCACCGGAAGTGGGCTAATAACTTCTGATATCATCATCGGAGAAACCGGATTTTCATGCAGGGAGATAGCTTGGGGCATAATCTATAATGTTCAATTTTAAAATTGAGATTGAATTAAAATTTAAAATAATTTTCCGATCTACACTGCTTAGCCGCAATCGGCAACTTCCGGTTTGACACGCTGTCGTATTTTTTTTCCTATGAGCAATTTAACACTGGGATTTCTTTTCTTTTTTTTCCTTTAGTTTTATGATTAATTTTTGTATCTATAGTAATCCTTAGGCTATTTTCTGTCTTCCCTGACTGGTTTGCAGTCCTAGAAACTTGTTTCACATTTCTAATATCTGATGCAATGATGAAATTCTTAAAACCGTTTTTGTTAACATTTTATTTTTCACGTTTTCTATGAGCTTTGATGTCCAAATGATTTCTCTGTTTATTCTAACAAGACATTTGGATTTCTAGTGTTTCTATTCTTTCTAGAATTATTTTGTTTGATTTAAAATTATTTTCCAAGGTTTTATGTTGTTCTAATGATTCCTAGAGTTATTTAACATAGCTTTTGCCTATTTCTAATGGCAGTCATTTGCATAACTGGACCAATAAAAACTCTCAATTATTCTTGAGTGAAAACTGTTGTAAATTTTTTTGTAAAAGATGAAAAACAATAAAACAAGTAAGTATTCACTTAAATCTTGGTAAACTTTTCTTCTATGAATCCAAAATTGGACTATGACTTTGGTGAATAAAACAGGGAGCCTGTAACAGCGAAGACTGGAGTCCCAGGCTCCCTCTAGTGGACTTGAATGATGCATTTTCTGATTTGATACTGATAGCCATTTCAAAGAAAGTCGTTTCCATTATTATATGTGTAATTTGAAAGTTCTATGTTTAATATATATATATAATTCAAATCAATATATATAGTAAAATACAGTAAAATTCACATAAATTATAATTATTTTGTTGGAAGTACTTTTGACTATATATCTTGTAGTCTTTATCAACTATATGATGTTGAATAATCAAAACAAGACTTCCTTTCACAATACCCATAGTTCAATTTAGTTTAGTTCTCCCACAATTCTGTTATTTTAACATTTGATTTGTTATTTTAACTATGAGTATTGTGAAAGGAAGTCTTGTTTTGATTATTCAATGTTATATAGTTGATAAAGATTACAAGATGTATAGTTGAAAGTACTTCTAACAAAATAACTATAATTTATGAGAATTTTACTGTATTTTAATACATTGATTTGAATATTACATATATTCTGGGCACTCAAAACATCTTATGAATCCCCAAGCAGTAAAGCCATTTTTACATACTTATACATATTGCATTTTTATGACTAAACCATATAATAAGTAGGTCAAGAAAGAAATTAAAAAAAAAAACATTTAGGTCTTGCAGCTTGTAAAATAGTGTTGAAGATTTATCTAATTTATTAATTGCATTGGAGACATTAAAATGCATCTAAATGCGGAATGTTATAAGTGAATTTGGGCTTATTCTTTGAAAATAATTAATCTGATCTTTATAATAAATTTTTATTCAGCAAAGAAAATTTTTACATACTTGAAAAAGATGGTTTGAAATCCAATTGGATATTTTACAGTTTATTATCAAAAAAAAAATGACAAATGCAATGGTGTAAAAATTATAAAAGTAGGGCTGATATTATTAAATAGGTTTCTATTGAAAAAGTTTTTTTGACAAACAAGACCATTACTGAATATATAGTAAAAAAAGAGTTTTATTATTTCAGAATAACTTATGAAATAAAACAAAGCATTAAAGAACCTTTATTATTAAAAATTTATGATTCTGAAGCAATTAACTTATTTAAAAGTTATTTTGATATTAAGGAAGCATGTGATGTAAGGGGAATTGTGGGTAATGTTTAATTTAACTGTTGTTATTTTATAGCTATGAAACCAATGGTAGTGTTTTAGAATTTATTTTCTTAGCTAGTGTGGTTTGGTGGTGAAAAGGAATATTTTGTAAATCAAGGCATACAAAAATAAAATAAATGAAATTATCTATTTATATTGAGGTCAGAAGGAGGAATAGGTCTTATGTAGCATTAACATTGTCTGGAGGAGAAAGCCCCTGCCTCTGTTTTTAATTGTTGAGATTTTATTGTAAAACAGTAATTGTAATTTTGGTTATGTAGGATTGAAGCAATGACAGAAACCAGAGAGTAAAAATAATAAAAATAGTAATCCTAATTAAAGATAAAAGGTTCTGTTTTATGTTATTAGTTAAAGTATAAGTAGAAAAGGTATATGAATTAATAATTGACTCAATTATATTTCTATAGGTAAGAAAAGTAGGAAACTGGAACAGAAAATTATATGTTTATTCAGCCTTATGACAAAGAGAACCAGGTAGGTCACTATTAGCATGTGCCATTCTCTGTGATAAGAAATAATTAATAGGAAGAGCTTCTCAATTGATTTTCATAAGTAAATCAAGATATGTTCATCCTAGATACCAGTGTTCAAATTTTTGATTATCTGTTTATTAGTGATAGTAAGGACAGATGGAGCTGATTAAAGATGACAAGCACTATGAACCATATTGTAAGCCTCCCAAAGAAATACTTTCTTAGAGAATATATTAGTATTAAGGTCAATATAAGGAGCAATGTATATGATTAAGGATTGAAAAAAAAATACTGGGTGGAGCCCTATTATTAGTTTAAGTAGAACAAATTTTACAACATTAGGGTAAGCAGACACAAGTTTTAAAATAGTATTAAATTATCTCTGAAAATAAAAGGTAGGGATTGAGTGAAAGGAGAGATTGTTGTCTTTGACATGCTTCTGTAAGATTTTAATACAGATTGCAATTATTCTTTTATTCCAAATCAGTTAGGAACAAAGCGAATTAATTATCTTCTTGAAAGCATTTGTAGAGTTAATAATCGGCATATAGTAAGTCATTTTTGGAAAAATCAGGATATCTGAAGAGAAAGGTATGTTCTAGATAGGGACTTAAGTTACATTTTCAGCAGATGTAAGGATAGAGTTCTGAATAAATATTCTCATAGCATCCATACACTTATCAATGAGAAATTCAAGAATGTTATGAGGGGGAACAGAGGGAGTGGAAACATTATTATCAAAGAGTCTACTCTATATGGATAACTTATTAAGGTTAAACTGAAATTTATAGTGCCCCACAAAATTTTCCTGAAAAGAATTAAGTGAAGGAAGATACATTTTAGAGGGTAGAAAAATGATAGGATCATCCATGTACTATAAATGATTGACTCCTTTATCAATCAGCAGAATATAGATACCAGGCAATTTTCTCTCTATATCCAGAAGCAACAGATTTATATAACTAATATAAACAAATCTCTCAAAGGTGAATCCTGCAGAATGGACTTATATTATTAAAATCCTGGTATAACTTTGCCATTAAGATATATAAATATTTCTCTATTCATTAAAAAGTTAGATAAAATTTATAGGATGGGAATAGGAATGTTATGCAGTTGTAATAATTTAATGAGAGTGCCAATAGAGACTAAATTAAAAGCTGGTGAAATATCAAGTTGTGTTACTATGAAATCAGCTGTTCTAATGTTTCTAATTTGGTCAGTAACAATTTTAAATTGGTATATAGCGTCAGAAATGAAAGCAATCATTATAGTAAACTGATAGTTTGAGATAGAAGGCAGAATAATGGGCTATATTATCCTTAATGATGAATTAAATGACTTTGATAGGTAAATATGATATGGATATAGAATGAATGTTATTAACAGGAGAAAGACAAGCATTTTGCTTGAGAAATGAAACTAAGGAATGTGAATACAGCCCATCATTATGGTAAATTTGCTCAGAAATAAAGTCAACCAATGTTATACTGATGCTACCATATAAAAACAATATGCAAGAGAAGATATTTAGAAATCACATGATGATCAGTTTGAATACTATTAGGTTAAGATTTCAGTTTAAGTATAATGCTAGGCTTTGTAATATCATGATCTTGATGACTTTCACCAGCAAATACTAGGAATTTAAGACAACTGGCTGTTTTCAACTTAGATTTTAAATAGTAAAAAATAGACGGTAATATGTTCTGTTCTTTGCAGAAATGTTTATCTACAGTTTATGAGAGAAAGCTCAGTAGATATACTGTTTTGATCAATTATGAGGTTGGGCCAAGAAGATTTAGGCCTTTTGAATTGGAAAAAATGCTCAGTCAAAAATATATTAGGTTTATACTGGTGGTTGAGAGAAATCAATAGAGAAACAGAAGCAAGGTCAGTGGATTTTTATTTCAAATTTATAACACCCAGTCTGATGATTGTTTGGATAATATTGATAAAACAGAATCAAGCTACAATAGGTTGCAGAGAAAGAATATCAATCTTTCTAAAATAAATGTAAATATATGAGATTACTGCTCTGGAAATGTAGTCGTAAGAAATATTCTTAATATATCATAGAACATGTTGTGTATGAAGACTAATATCAACTTGCATGAAGAGTGCCTAATGATCAAAAAAATAACTGGTTCCAAAGTTGGATTAATTATAAAATGTAGATCAGATGAATAAAATTAAAGGTCATTTATAGTTGAATATTTTAAAGTATAGAAGGTAAAGACATTACTGGAAAATGAGCTTTTGGTTTATAATTAATAAGGTGAAGATATTTAGCTACAAAATCACTATAAGACATATTAAAGTCACCAACAAAGAGAGAAAGAAAGGAGTTGGAAAACATAAGATTAATATGGCATACAAGTTGATGTATAAGTGTGTTATGTAAATAAAAGTAAATAATGTTCACTGTAGAGGCAGCATGATGAAAGATAATGACAACCATGTTTTAATCAAGATAAAGGATGTTGGTGCTCTATGACGAATTAAACCATTAACCTCTGCAGCTAGTATATTGGAAGTGGAAACTGAAGTAACCCAAATCTCCAAAGATATCTAACAAAATTTATATAAGAATGCGTATGAAGTTTAGACCCAGAAAAGAAAGTAATCTTATTGCTGATAACAAACAGCAATTTAGGAGAATGCCTATCGCTCACATTGACAACAGTAATATTCACACACACAAACTACATAATTTAAATAATGGCTTAGAAATAAGCAGCTTACAACCCAGGGAGACTAAGGAATCATTAATTAAAAAGACAACACAATAAGCAAATGATTAGACACCTTAGGGGAACATAGAATTATAAAAAGACAAGAAATCGTACAAATCAAAAAACAAACTTAACATAAAAAAATATAAAATCCGTGGAGAGATATACATAAATAAATCATGTTATGCAATAAGGACACATAGACATTGTCTTGTATGTAAAAACATATACATTGAAATTCAAGTATAAGTTTTATACTACAGAAAAAGTAAGGAAAATATATTAAAAAAATATATTTTAGATCGATAACTGATAAGGATTTAATTAATGTTTAAATTTGCTAGAATGTAACAATAGAAAATATTTACGTATTTACGATAATAAATTTGCGGTTTGATAATTGACAAGAAATATTTGCAATTTACAAATATTTATTGATACAATGGAAACTGACAATACTAATTAAAATACCAATAGGAAATAAAAGACTGATAAAGATCAAGAATGATTCCTGGATTGCTGGAGGCAAACTTAGTGTATAAATAGTTTTGAGCAGCGAAGTGCATTTGTTCTCATTCCAATGGATTTACCAAGTGAACAGTTGCTCAGAGATTTAAAGTGATAGTAGCTGAAAGAAGTGTAAGTGACGATGCAGCATTCAGGAATGAAGCCAATGTGATCGCGAGCTGCAGCTAAATAGAACCAAAGTGTTTTGGGAATTGAGGTCAGAGAAAACTGTCTGAAAGCAGCCAGTTGTTAAGTGCGTCTTGGGAAGTGAACCATAAGTCAACTATATAAACTGTTTTGTGTGTATCAATAACTTTTCGCTATTAATTACATTTCATTATTTATTGATTTAATTATTGTTATTATTTATTGTTTTATTTGTTGGCATTCTGAGTGCTTGAATTTCAAATACATAGCAGATATTAGACAATGCGTAAAAATAGGAATCTGGTATAAAAAAATGAAATCACACACACAGAAGCAAACTTAAAGAACAAAAAATCTCAAAAGAGATATACATAAATAAAAACGTTGTTTAAAATAAAACATATTAATTGGGAAAACAATACCAAATATGCATGCAATACAACAAAAAACGTGATTTCATTACACCTTGGTAGACTCACTTTCGATGAGAGACTGTTCGAGATCATAGTAAACTTGACATTATCACCCATGACCATATCAGAAGAACCACTAGTAATCTCAAAGAACACTTTTTGCTTTGACAATAAGGATGCAACTGTAGCTAATGCCTGGTAGCCCAATGATTTGATTTTTATACAATATTTTGTGAACTATTGCTATTGTAATTATTTTTTTTTGTTTGAGATTGTTAAACAAATTTATATTTAATTGGAATCTTTTTCTTGTTACATAGTTTAGATATTTAAATCATCAAAAATTAAATAATAATTATTTTATTGTTCCCACGATTCATTCCAATGTTTTACTTTCTTCTTTGCTGTTAAATATTTTTAAAAAAGGAAATACTTGTTGAAAACCTTTTTTAAACTCCTTATTAGTTAAATAATATATAAGTGGGTTCACATAACTAGATACTGACCAAATGTGTTCCCCTATAGCTGCACACCAACGAGGCATAATAACTATATCCATACTTAACCCAATTTTGATAACTACTAACAATAATAATGGCATATACAAAGCAAAAAAAGCTATAACAATTACAAATAATGTTTTTGCTAATTTAATTTCTTTTTGTCTTCGGGAATCCTGAGCAGAAGATTTGCTCTCATCAATATTACCCCTTTTAGCTCTACGAGCACTCATTTTGACCAGAGCAAAAATTTGATAATTAGAATACAAAATAACTACAGTAGGTCCTAAAAATATGAAGTTAATTAAAAACACAGCAAACGCATCAACATCTATTAAACAAATACATCCTTCTAAGTAGTAACGGAAATGTCCAATGCCAACAAAGAGGAAAGTTGCAGTTGCAATCATAAAGACCCATATTATAATTAGCATCATAGCGATGGACATTCTGTTAAAAATCTTTCCGAACCACTGAGATTTGACAATCATAAAATATCGATTTAGACTCATAAGCATCATAGTATAGAGTGACATTATTGCCATAGCAATGGCATAAATTCCGTGAAGTTGGCAAACTTTAACATGAGTATATAACCAGGGTCCCAATAACAATTCAAATGCAACAGGCATATATTCAAATACACCTTTAAGAATATCATTTAGAGCTAGGTGAACTATGAATACGTTTGATAATGTGTGAAGAGATTTGACTTTCCAAATCACGCAAAGTAAGGCAGAATTCACAATAGTAGATACCAAAAATGTTATCCCTATATTGATCGCTTCCAAATATTTCATTATATATCCTGTATAATAATGAAATGCTTCTGGAGTAAAATTAGAAGATAAAAGGGTATAATTAAAATTAAAAGAATATTTCATCTTCTTTCACTGTTAAGATGTTTTCAAGTTACAACCTTAAAATAATAAAAATAATATATAAACTTGGCTTCATAAAATGTAATACCTTATAAAATAAATTGTCTACAGTCTTAAAATGTTTAACAACAATTATTAATAACATTATAAATGGTGGTGTAAATAAAAATAGTAGAATAACTTGTAGCTCAAAAGATCTTGAGTTTTAATCTTTTCGAATATAAAAGAGTAATAAAAACGTTTAGTTTTCTTTTATTAAGCTTTATTTTATTTATCTTTATTACCCACTACAGGCTTAACATGATATGATGTTAGGCTACCTTAATTAAAATTCCTGAATTGCAGTGATGCGTACAAGTTGTTTGATAGAATGATTGATAATATATAGATGTATGGTTAGTTATATTGATTAATTGAATGATAGATAGTTAAATAAATAGATAGATGGATATCTAGAAGGAGGAGTGAATAGATAGAAACATACATGCATACATACATACATGCATAGTGAAATAAATAATGTATAATTCATTTCAGGGTCACTTATATGATTTTCCACATGACAGTGAGCAATCTTTCACTTGTTTTGAGTATAGCTAATAAATATATCATTATAAAAAGTCTTAAAACTTTATATAAAGAAGATATATCAAATTTATTAAGTGCAAACAGATAACATTGTAATAATGTGAAAGCTAAAACCTTCAACAGATACACTTTAAACATGTTTATGTGACAGCCAATCAGATGTAATAATGACATCACATGGACCTCTCAATTCTCAAACACAAATCAGAACTATAAGAAAAATATGGGACCCATCTTCTTCTATGCCTCAATTTATATATAAATAATCCAGTCTCAAGCATTTTGAACTAAGAGTGTGAAGCTTAAATACCTTCACATTTAATTCACTAACTATTATATATAAATAAACAACGCGAAATCTTTTGATTTACTACGAAGCAATTTTTTAAATCTAATGAAATGATATTAATAAACTAAATATATGAAATTTATTAAGTGCAAACAGATAACATTGTAATAACGTGAAAGCTAAAACCTTCAACAGATACATTTTAAACATACTTATGTGACAGCCAATCAGATGTAATAATGACATCACATGGACCTCTCAATTCTCATACACAAGTCAGAACTATAAGAAAAAGATGGGGCCCATCTTTTTCTATGCCTCAATTTATATATAAATAAGCCAGACTCAAGCATTTTGAACTGAGAGTGTGAAGCTTAAATACCTCCACATTTAATTCACTAAATATTATATATAAATAAACAAATAAATAAATAGTTCTGACTTGTGTTTGAGAATTGAGAGGTCCATGTGATGTCATTATTACATCTGATTGGCTGTCACATAAGTATGTTTAAAGTGTATCTGTTGAAGGTTTTAGCTTTCACGTTATTACAATGTTCTGTTTGCGCTTAATAAATTTGATATATTTACGTTTATTAATATCATTTCATTAGATTTAAAAAAATTGCTTTGTAATAAAATGAAAGATTTCGTTGTTTATTTATATATAATATTTAGTGAATTAAATGTGAAGGTATTTAAGTTTCACACTCTCAGTTCAAAATGCTTGAGTCTGGCTTATTTATATATAAATTGAGGCATAGAAGAAGATGGGTCCCATCTTTTTCTTATAGTTCTGACTTGTGTTTGAGAATTGATAGGTCCATGTCATGTCATTATTACATCTGATTGGCTGTCACATAAGCATGTTTAAAGCATATCTGTTGAAGGTTTTGTATAAAGAAGCTAAGTAGAAATTGCAATATTAATTACTAAGCACTTTTGGGAAGTTTTATTCTCTCATAATCATAGCAAGGGGGTTGTGTGAGCTCAATAGAAAATATATGCAATAAGTCACTATGATGGTCAAATATCCAACATAATTTATTTGTCCATAGTGTTGTCACAAGTTTGTTTGATTGATTATTTATTTATGTGATAAATATTTAAATATATGCAAAATGAATTAGAAAGTTTACTTTTTAAAGATAGAGAGAGAGAAGCATGCTTCCTTCCTGTTTACGGTACAGAACGCCATGACTTCTAAATGTAAAATCAAAGAAGGATTACTTATAGCTAACACACCTACGCTATAAACTGGAAGGAAGCATGCTTCTCTTTCTCCAAAAAGTGGACTTTCTAATCCACTTTGCATATATTTAAATATTTGTCGCATACATTTTCTATTGTGCCCATGCAACCTACTAGTTATGATCTTGAGAAAATAAAAACTTTTCGAAAGCGCTCACCCAATTAATATTACAATTTGTATTTAGTTTCACGATTGCCTGCATTTTAGTGCATTTAAAATAAACCACAACCACAAGAAAGAAAACAAACCAAGAATCTTAATCCCATACGTTCACTCTACAGCTAAAAGCCTTATCAATCAACTATCATGTGACTTTGAAGTCACTTTCCGTTCACCTCCCAACACCAATAGACTGATAAATAATACCAAAGACAGGATCAAATCTGAACTCACCACTCAAGTTGTGTACAAAATTACCTGCCTCCAAAGAAATTGTATGGCAACATATTATGGAGAGACCAAAACTAGCATTGCCACCAGAGTAGCTCAACACCGATACCTTTACAATAAAACCAAAACAAAGTATGAAGGTAATTCGATTTTTGTCGAACACGAGAGAAACTCTGGACATGCTTTTCTACCTACCACAGCCAGTGTCGTTTGCTCTGAAACAAATGACACCCAACGTAAAGTTAGGGAAGCTTACTTCATTGCGGCTGACCCATCGGCAATGAACAGAAGAGAGGCCTGCTATTCCCTATCTCATAAATGGTCCATGTAACATCTGCACATAAGTTTGCATAAAATTTGCATAGTTTTACAGTTATTAACAGAATAACTCATCATGAATATGGGACTGTAGACTGTCCCGAAAGCGCTTGGCAGTAAAAATTTTGACAATTTATTAATAGCTTCATTACCTGTGCGCAGAGCACACACATATATATATATATAAATAATATAATGTTTTATTATAAGTGTTTAAATTTAAAAGAAACTAAATAATAAATTGTGTAAACTAGGTTCGAACAGTTTCTTTTAACAGAGATTAAAAGCATATATGGTTAAAATTATTCTGGCAGGAATGTACTGCAAAGGAACACAGTTAAATATACTAGTTTTAAAAGAATAGATTTTAAAAGTATAACCTACATTTTGGTTGAAGTAAATACAATATAAATAAGGTAATTAAGAGATTAAATCTGTTTTTAAATTTAAACTTGTATTTTTTAGTTTGGAGATATGAGACTAAAAGCAAAATATAAATTCAATCAATTAAATACTTATAGTGTTTTGAATATATATATATATATATATATATATATATATATATTCAAAACCTATTACCTTAGTTATATATATATATATATATATATATATATATATAACTAAGGTAAAGGGAGGCTGTTATAGTGTTATAAACAATAAATTAATACTATATATAGCCAGGTTTTTTTTGAAATTATTTAATCTGGCTTTTACTTTATTCAAGCTTCATTGAATAACATTATGAGAATCAGGTAAAAAAGATGAAAAAGTGTCATCTGCTAAAAATTATCTCGCTTCCTCACTGATACATACTTGATCAAGCTATTTTAAAGAAATCTGTACATAAAAACAGGTGCCTAAGCTTCAAATAATTGTAAGAGCAATCTTTAGACCTTAGTATATATCAGAAGAGAGAAATAGGAATCTGATAAAAATGGCATAGTGACTTGGAAAGTTAAAAATATGATAATAAATTAATGAGTATCATTGGAAAAAATATTAGCTTACAAAAAATCCTCATGTAAAGAGAATCCAAGCTACAAAACATTACACTATGATTTGATATTCACATATAAATAAAAAAATAACTGTATCAATTGGACCAGTGGTAGTCAACCTGGTCCCTACCACCCACTAGTGGGCGTTCCAGCCTTCATGGTGGGTAATAGGGATTTTGCCAGACACTGAAGCACTTTCTTTCTTTTTTTTAATTTAATTGACTTTTTAAATAAAATTCCATAGAGATTTATATGCTTTAGCTTGCTGTAACTCTGCTTTATAAATTTTATAAAGTAAAGTTACTTCTCTACTTTATAAATCACCATTACTGTGGAACCGATGGATGGGCGGTTAGAAAAAATTACTGCTAACAGAGGTACAAAAGTGGGCGTAGGGATAATAAAAAAAGGTTGACTACCCCTGAATTAGACTGACATTTTAGAGTATTAACCATTTTAAATTTTATTTTATGATGTCTGAAAGTATATGAATTATTATTAACAACATTTTATTATGTATAAAGTATTTATGAGTATAGTAAATTATTTAATTGATTAATGAGGGAAGAAAATGGTTTGTCAGTGTATATAAATACTCTAGATGTGTTTAAAAGCTAAATTATAAATTTAGCTTATTTTTTTCTTAAATTATGTGTATGATTGGTTAAAATTTTATTTCCTTTCAAATTAATATATATATATATATATATATATATATATATATATATATATATATATATATATATATATATATATATATATGTAAAAGTATAAATATATATTACAATTAAAGGGTTTCTTCTCATGTTAAAATTGTCAGCCAATATGTAAAATTAGATAAAATAATCAATGATGCAAAACCCATTTTAACTACACTAAATATGCTTATATATATAAATATTTAACATGAAATGACCAAATGTTGGAAATAATGAGTGGTAGTATAATCATTAGATTTCTAAATAAAACTAAATGTTAATTTTAATTTAATCTACTTTATTTGTACATAAATTAATATTCTAATTAATTATTATGATTTAGAATTTGTGTGGTAGAACTTGAAAATGCAGTTGTTTAGATCACCAATAAATAGTTGAAATATACTGTATGTATATGGTGAATTTATTCATATTTTCAATTTAAATTTGAAATTGGATACAAAAAGACAATTTTAGTTAATTATGCTCAATTATTATTAAAATAGTATTCAAATCTAAGTGGCCACTCCCTAAAATTATCATTATAAGCAAGCTATATTGACTATAATCCCATACTAAATATATGTGTATAATCCATCTGTAAAACTATAGATAAAAATAAATGTATTTTATTTGTGAGGTCTAGCCATTTATAGGGTTGTATTCAAGGTGTATTAAAGGCTGGGGATTTACTGAACAACAAGTATTCTTGATCACATAATTATGTTAGTATTAAAATAGGTAATTAAAAGATTAATATTTTACAATTAATTAGATTAAAATTTGCGTATTTTATAAATAGTGTTTTCCAGTGTGCAGGTGAACTACAAGTTAAAAGATAATTGAGAAAGGCCTTATTAAAGAAATCATTAACATTCAATTAATTTTAATAGATTAAATTATAATGGATGTTTATTATAGCTATATAATCAAAGTTCCATCATGGGTGTCTCAAAAATTTACAAATAGATATATTGATTAATTAACTGATGGATAGATAATTAATTAGTTTGTTAAATAGATGAATGGATGGATTAAAGGAAGGACAGATGGGTAGATAGATACATAAATTATTTAATCGATTTATTAAAGAAAGAGATAAATGTCTGCTATTCTAGTTTTGCAAGAAGCTGCAATGGGTCATCATCATCATCATCATCATCATCATCATTATTATTATTATTATTATTATTATTATTATTATTATTATTATTATTATTATTATTAGCTTTCAAAAAGGCATTTTATTGATTCTATAAAATGTGACATCAAAAGTGTTTTACATAATTTTGGTATATACATTGATTTATTCTATTACATAAGAATATCTGAGTGTTATAGTTCAATTTATGGCTTGTTGAGTTGTTTGAATTCTGTGACTTCAATGAGACCTTAAAATAATTGATAATAATTGGTATACAAGTTGCTTTTTTTTTGATGATCTCTTTGCACTTTATAGCTTAAATGCATGTAATTAAAAATCTGAAAAATTATTGAAAAAGTTTTTCTCTAGTAAGTCAGATCCTCAGTAGTGTTTTACAACATTGATTGTTCTTTTAGTAGTGACCATATTGCAGCATATAAGTGGTGGATTTTTATGATTTTATCTTGGTTCCTTATTTGTGTTAATTTGTTCTGAAAGGTGGATGGATGCTGCCTGGTGTTGTTTCCTATTACAAAAGTGCACCTTGTACACCAAAATGTGTATAGTATAAAAGTGGCCACTCTAATGTTTGGTATTGATTTTGTTTTGTATGCAGCAATTATATTTTCAATTGATGTGTTAGGTTTTCTGTATGTGCCAAAAATTATTTTTTTATGTGTTCAAGTGCTATACATTGGTATAGCATGTGTTGTAGGGTTTCTTCTGCTCGATGGCACAGTCCGCAAAAAGGATCTATTGCAAAGTACATTATCTTATGATGCAGAAAATAGGTTATGGGCATGGCAATGAGATTTAATTTTAAAATAAAGTCAAAAAAATTTGGTTCCAGAGTCCATTTTTTATATTCTTTTAGTAAACTTTTGTTGTTTATCCGTAACATTGGTGTTACATCATTAATGTTATTTATTTCATTTGTGAGATCATAGATATTCCAATACATATATTTGTTTGTATATTCTTCACATATATTTGCTGTGGTTTTAAATTCATAAATAATTATTGATATGTATGATTGAGTTTGAGGTGGATGATCAGTTGGGATGATTTGCACAAGGTGTTTTAGCTTTGTGAATTGCTGTAAAGTGGTAATTATGAGATTCCTTTGTTTTTGGATGTGAAATATGTTGACATTGTGTAAACCTTGTCCATTTTTAATGAGTGGTTGATTATTATTATTATTGTTGTTGCCCATCAATTCTTATTTAAAGTCATTACTACAGAAAGAAGCTTCCATGATTTGAAAGAACAAAAATTTTGCTATTGCCATTTTTATACCCATTTTAATTATGTATATAAAAATATCATGAAAAAATTATAAGCAGAAGAATATATTTTACTTATTAACACTGTCATTAGATCATTTTTTAGCAACAGCACACACCTTTTTTTCTTTCAAATATATATGACTTATAAAATATAATGTTCTTTTCCACTAAATCCATTCAAAAAGTATACACTCTTCTTTTTTTTTTCCAAAAACTTTATTTTTTCCATCACTACACGCACACACCCATATATATATATATATTGCTTACACATCCAACATTTCGACCACTTTATTTGTAGTCATTTTCAAGAGTTTTTTTTACTCGCAAACTTTTATCTTTTTTTTTCTCTTTTTAAAAAAAAAAAAATTAAAGTTTTTGTCTTATAATGTAATGTATATCTTCTACCATGTTTTTTTTTTGCATGTAGATGAAACTTAATTTTAAAATTTGTAATAGTAAAATTTTTTAAAAAAATAATCTTAGATGCGTGACTTACACAGTAAGATGGCTAATTCATTTCGGAATAGAAAAGTTGTAATACAACTGGTTACTTGGAGTAACTGTAAAAATAATAAACTGCACAAAAATATCACATGTAAAATTTTGGTACGTTACTTTTGGCCAAAGTAAAAACAAATCTGCCAGATTTAGTTTGCTTGAATTATAATTAAGATATATATTACATTGTCAGTTTACTTTTATTTAACTGGATGCAACTATATAATATTTTCACACAAAAGAAAATTGCAGGAATAGAAAAAAAAAGGAACATGTACTTTACTACAAAAGCATCAAATATTGAAATAGATTGAGATCTCACAAATAATGTGAATCTTTTCCACAAAATATATTATCAACTTATCTTTCTTTATGCATTGATAAAATTATTAAAAACACAAACAAATTTCTCAAGCATTGGTGGCCAAGTGGTTAGCACAGTTGCCTTACAAGCAGTTGTGCCCCTCCCCCTGCTGATGCTTTGACATATAAAAAAATCCCCCTTTCTTTTTACTTTTTTAATGCTTAATTTATTAAATTAAAATTAATCCATATGACTGTTTCAATTGTCCAGGAATCTACCTCAGAGCTACAAAACGTATATAAATACATAAATATATAATCGTATAAACATATAACATTATATCCATTTTTGAACTTTTTAAATTTTTAAAGATAACAATGAAAAAAAGTTTTAATAATGTTGATGATAATTGTAGTATTTTATAAAAATGGCAGACAAGTTTGTGCACTCCAGAAAAACTAGAATTTATTTGAGTGTTGTTTTTAGATCGCGCTCTGATAACTGAGGAATTTAATTAAGGCATTAACGTAATGGTGAACGTTAATTCCAAGAAATATTTGCTGATTGCAAATATTTCTAGATAAAAGACGTTACCTTATTGGACAATGGAATTAATTGCTGCGGTTATCAGAAAGCTATAAAAAGACTGTATAACAACTATGTAGAGTAGTATAGAGAGTATTAGAGGGAGTTATTTGAGTACAATTCCAGTAGAGATATCTCGCATCAATGCTTGTGGTTGATGAACAGCACCCAGTGAAAATGTAGTCCATGGGTATGGTTGAAAGAGCGCATAGAGATGGAGAGACTGCAGTGGAGATGTTGAGAGCATCCGTTGCAAAAGAACAGCATGGGAATTGCAAATTACCCTTGTTGAGAAAGAAGAGATCAACATAGTGAATACAGAGTGTATTCAGTGAATTCGAGCAGAGCATCCATTGCAAGAGAACAGTGTGGGAATTGAACATTAGCAAACTGTAGAGATAGAGTTGTTGCAGACTATTCACTATTCTGATTACTTAAAAAACATTGTGTCTTAATGTATATAATCATACATATGGATACATCAGTAATAATAAAATTAATTACATGGGTATAAAACTTGTAATAATAATAGTTAAAAATTTAAATATTTTTTTGCTAAAATTGATAAAAAGTATAATAACATAATAAATTTTAGAATAATAAATAAAAGAAGAAAAAATATAGTTAACATTTTAGATAACAAATATATTAAAAAAATTACATAAAATACCAATAATGTTATAAATGGGATATATGAAATTAAATACAAAAAATGCCAACTTGATAATAATAAAACTAATTATGTTGGGAAAACAAAAACTTCAACTTATAGAAGATTAACACCACATAAACATGATAAAAATGTACCAGTTTATTTACATTCCATGGTTACAGAGCATGTGTTTGAGAAAGATAATATTAAAATAATTCAATATACAAATAATATAAGAGACATAAAAACCAAAGAAGCTACTTTCATAAATAATATTAAACCTATATTAAATAGAGATTTTGAGATAAAAACTCTCTTGATTTAATTAGGATTAGAATAATAACTTCAAATTTTCAATTTAGAATGGATGGAAATTAGTTGTATAAAAAAGTCAAAAGAGGGAGATAATATATAAAATTAAAAGAAGGAGAAGGTTTGTACCAGGACTAGTTAAGTATAATAAAATGAAATAGTTTATAATAATTTATAATGATTAATGAATTTAAAGATATTTTAAATTTTAAATTTCATATAGTAATATTTAGATTGATAATAAATAATTAATAAAGAAATAATATAAGATTATAAGTTTCATAGTTTGATTATATTTAGAGTATTTATATGTATGATAATATTGATATAAAATAATTAATAAATATTAAGGACTTAATGATTTGATGTGTGTAATAATAATAATTAATTATATTGGTGTAGTATATATAAGTTGGGAATGGTTTAGTGTCTGTATTTATGGTTAAGGTATATATGTGTATATATTTAATGTAGGTATATTGAAAGTGTTTTTATTTATGTATTGTATATAATAGGGATAATGTATATAAGTGTAATATATATATATATATATATTTGGTATGTATATATATATATATATTTATATATATATATATATACATACCAAATATATATATATATATACAATATATATATATATATATATATATATATTGTGCCCTTTTGTATGGGTCTCCATAAATTGTTGTATCCATTTATAAAAAAATTTTAAAATTAAGATATATTTAGCTATCTGATGTTAGTTTTATTTATAACAATTTTTTAAAAAGTGTAATTAAAGTAATTCATGAGTATTTGACATGTAAAATTGTGCTGATGTTTGAGAGAGACATTTCAATGGGAATGATAATGATATATGGTTGGGAAAACTGGCCATGATCAATACTGCATTAATAAATTTAATAAATAAATTTTAAAGTTAAAGTTTTAAAAGACAAGTTAAAATTAAATGCATATATTTATTGTTGATAAAAATTAATATTTAATAAATGAATATAAATATTTTAATTATTAGTATTACATAATAGAAGATTAATATTTGATTTTAATAATATCGAAGTATTATTTTAAAAGTTGTTATAAGATATTATTTATTTTAAAAATATTTATTTTTAAAAAATGAATTGTTAGTTTATTTTTAGACTATTACAAGCGGCTGTAGCTCTGTTGTAAAACAGATGTTAGTTAGACACATACACACATGCTTGGGAGTTTTTTTAGTAAAGTTGCAAAGCTATTTTAAAAATTCTGTTATAAAATTTATAAATATTATTTTGGCTATCATGAGATAAAAATAAAAATAATTAATGTGAAATATTAAATCTGATTTTTAAAATACTGCATAAAAAAACGTAACGAATAAAAATAGACTTAATTTATTTATAAAAATAATCTTATAAAAGTTAAAAGTGAAATAAAGTAAGAAAGTATATTTTAAAAAAAATGTTTAATGGATTTAAATAAATGATAAAGATTAATTTAAGAATTTAATAATGTGAGAAATAATAAATATTAAATAAGTCATTATTTATTTTTAATTCTGTCTTGTTGGTAAAATATGTAAATAAGCTAGCAAGTCGATTGTTTAATTCACCAATCAAGTGGGAGTTTTCTTCCGGTATAAAACCAAGGTTCAATTGTTTGGAGGGGACTTGTGATTGAAATTCTTAAAGTAAAAGGGTGCTATTAGAAATAGCTAAGTAATTATAGACGCTCTCAAAATTGTTTTAAAATTATAAGAGAGTAGTTTTTTTAAAATAATTTATAAAAGTTACCAATAAATATGCAGTGTTGATTTATTATAGTTCCCTATTGATCGTTTTCCTATTGAAGCTCAATTTACTATCAAATAATCATGAAGACATCGTATAAGGATAGAATGTATTGGAGACTTTATACTAAAAATTTAACAGACGCTGTATTAACTAAGAGAGTTATTAGATGCATAAAAGTAATACGTTGGACTTTATATAAATTTAAAAGCTAATGGTAACTAATTTTTATAAAATAGATATTTAAAAGAATGAGAAATACTTCTTTATGAAGAAAATATTTGTGAATTATAAATCTGAGTATATAACTTAGTAAAGATGATAAGTAATAATGATTACATAAATACTTGCCTTGTTAAGTCTTTATGGTTTAAAAGACTAAATTCTGACAGTTTTAAAAGGCAAATAAATTGGAGATTTAATAAGTAAAGAAATACCTGTATAAAAAATTATTATATTATTAAAGTCTGAACGCTGGTCGTATAGAAGACTTTAAAAGTAATCTTACCTAAATATCTGTTACGGAATGCGCAAATCAAATATACGTGGATATCCAAATCAAATCAATTAAAATAATTAAACAAGAGCTTTATAAATTATGGACTAATGCTAAAAATAATAACTTTTAAATAATTTTTCTTTAAAAAGAAATGAACCTGGATCCTATAAACTATTTTTAATTATTATTTTATTTTATGGTGGAACTAACTTTGACTTTTATTTTATTTTTTTTAAAAAAGAACGTTTTCATTTATTCTATATAAAACTTTTAAAAAACATGTGATGTACCGGAAAAGGAAGTAATGTTTGGTGAAAATTTGTGCCTAGGAAAAAGAACAATTATAGCTAGAAGAAGACGCCGTTGGATGTTATGTAATATGTTTTATTTATTAACTAACATAAATATTTCATTAATTATTGATTTATTAAAGATAGGAAAGGTACATTTACATTTTTTTTTTAAAATAATAACTAAATACTAATATAACTTTTTATTGCATAAAGTTTATTTTATAATTATACAACACGTAATATTTTAAAGAATAATTGTTGAGTGTAAATGTGAAATTATTTTGTAAAACTGAAATCTTGGAGGACATCATGTGACGGACTGTACATTGAAGTATCATTTATGGTAAAAATTGTGTAATAATAATAATAATTTGATGTATTTACTATGTTTTCTTTAGATCAACCCAATGTTATATGATTATTGAATGAATGTAGTAATATTTAAATAATATACACGCATAACATTAGTAATAGCAGTTTTATTTTAATATGCATATTTTAAATTGATGATATAAATTTAGTACAACGTAATATGAGAACCTAGAAATAATTATATGATTCTTTCGTGAATAAATTTTAATGTTTTTTTTTGTTACAATATTAGGAATTAGATATATTATTATTGTAAGTTATTCATTTTTCTTTTCAAGTTAGTAAGAAGTATATAAAGTCTATATTTTTATTTATTTTATTATATAAGTAAGTTAATTTTATGTAGAAATTTATATCTTGATTGAAGGCTTATTGTATATAAAGGATGAGGTATAAGAAAGTTTGGATCGTTATTATTTTTGTTTAAAAATGGGTCATCTATTTTTCTAAAGTTAAATAAGGTTAAAATGGTATTTGTAGATAGAAGTTTATTAAGAGGAAATAGGAATAACAAGTAAAAGTGTAATAATTAAAGTGGAAAAGAATCATAGAATTTTATTTAATATAATACGTTATAAAATTTGAAATTGTTGAATAATTTTAAAATATTATTTTAAAAGAACATATACGTATTGCATATTTTGATAAGACATGTAGTATGACATTATATCGGAAGGACATAAATAATTATAATCAATAATAGTTATTATATTACAAAATTATATCAGTTTGTACATTAATTGATCTTTGAGTAATATTAATAATAAATGTAGTACATACTAGTACATTATAATCTAAATAACAGTAAGACTTAAGTGAAATAATATTTGAGTATTAAAGTCTATTTATTTACATATATGCTACATGAATGATATTTCACATAAACCTTTTCTTATATTAATTGATAACAAATGATGTTTATTTAAATTAAAGTCATAAACTTAATTGAATGTTATTGATAGAACATTTTCTGAAATGTATAAATTATCTACTTATGATTATGGAAATAGTAACAGTGTAAAAAACTTGTATTATTATTTTTCTTATTTTTGTTTATTTTCTTTAGTTCCATGTGTAATGTAAATAGTGTAAATAAGTTACTTGTTAAAGTTGATGTAAATAAATTTGTTTAAGTTGTTTAAAAGTGTGTCGAATTCATTATTTTACACCACAGCATTTGATAACAGATAATTTGAATGTACATAATATTTGCACAGTATGAATTTATTATTTTATTATTTGAGAGAGAAAATACAATATTTTCTTAATATAATTTATAGAAATTGATTGACATTAACATATAATATTTCAATAGTCATAAAGTAATTATAATGCACAATATAAGAGTATAAGATTATTTATTGCCACAGATTATTAAATTATAAGATTTTAGTATATTTTTTTTAAAATTAAGATACTATATGGAAATGAAAGACGTGCATATGATTTACTTATTTTCTTAGTGATTATTGGTATAATCAAATAGATAAGATTAAGCTATACACTAAAGATTATTATTGTCAGTTATTGTTATTAGAATAAGTTAGGTGTATTTAGGTTTGATATTAAATCCCTTATCATTCCTATTTACATGAATTATTATTACTTAAGATAATTAGAAGAACCTGAGATCGTTTTAATTATATTTCCTTAACAAAAGATTGAGATTTATTTATCTATTGTTATTAAAGATAATAATTTATAAAAGTCATAAGAGTGCTGTAGAGTTAGGAATGAGATAATGAAGAAGTAATAGTATTCTTATGCCATTGAGACAGTGTCTTGGAAAGACATTGACTCAATGTAAGTCCAATTACCAATTGTAACTTCACTTCACAGTCTCATGATTTTAGTAAATATTTATTTAATTAATACATAATATTGAACTATATTAATTTTTGATAAGTTTGTAATAAATATGATAAGTTATAATATTATAAAAATACATTAAAGATAGTTGTACATATTTTAGCTGAGCATAACGATTTAATTGAGCTAGTCATATTTTTTTAAATTATATCATATATCGAGAAGTGAGGGTACAATATATATATATATATATATATATATATATATATATATATATATGGTATGTGTACATGTATATATAGATATTAAGAAATATTAAAAAATTGAATCATTTAAAAATACATATAATGTTATATGTTTATAACATTATGCATTTGTATATATGCATATTATAGCTTTAAAAACAATTGCTGGACAATTGAAACTGTCAGATGGATTACTTTTAATTTAATAAAATAAGCATTGAAGAAATAAAAAGAAGGGGCGATTTGTTGTTTTTTTATGTGATTCTTCATAATCAAAAAAGATATTACAGTGATTGGTGAAATACCAGACAGTGCCAAGATTGATTACTCATCTTAATAATTCAGAAAATTAATTTATTTCCATGCCAGATTTTATGACATAAAAATAATAAATAATATTTATATACACAAGTAGAAAAGTTTCATCAAGTCAAATAAAGACTTTAAAATTTTTACAAAAATATTAATATTAAATTATTAAAAACCAATCAAAACTTAGACAATCTTAATATCAACATCAATCAACAATTTCAAAATGTTGTCAAGGCAATCTCCTTTCGACAATAATATTAAATTGTGCATCTATTGAAGAATAAGTTTACAGATTTATTTAATGTTCATTAATACACTACTATATATAAATATTAAAATTGTAAAGCTAAACTAGTCAATAAAATAATTAAAATTACCACAAATTCAAAACTAAACAAGACTAGCCAAAGAAAATAAATTCTTTCAACTAATGGTTTCCCTGCCAAAGCAGACCTCTCTAGTGCAAAAAAACAAAAACTTATCACCAAATATATACTATTACTCACAACTCCCAATTACATCCCATTTACCTTTAATATTAAAAAAAAACATTAAATACGTTAATTGTTTCAAAATTATAAATGTTTAATAATATTATTTAATTCTTGTTTTATTTCATTTCTTTTAAAAAAAGTCAATCATAGTCTCATCAAAGTAATATTGTGGCCTGTATCTTTTTCATGGATATATAAAGCAAAATTAAGCTATTTATTTTTATCCTTTTATTGTTTCATTTATGCTCAAACTACTCTGACCTATATATATATATAAGATAGCAATAAAAATTTCGTATATATCTAATTACAATAACAGTAAGAAATAATATATATAATGAAAAAAAATATATATAGAATAATAATTAAAATAAAACAATGAAGACAGAAATAATATATATATATATATGTGTGTGTTGGAACAAATAAATAATAGAAAAAGTATAAACAAAAGTACTAACACAACTGGAAAATTAAACAAAACACATACATGAATAATTATTATGAAATTAATTAATAAAAACAATAATATTAGCAATATTATATAATAAATGCATAATAAAAACAATAATTATATAATTAATTGGATATATAAAATAGCATATAAAAGTATACAATAATAAAATTACATATTCTATAAAAAAAATAGAAATTTCTATTGCACTAAGACTAAAACAATACTATTATGATAATTAAAAAAACATCAATATTAGATATTTTTGAAAATAAATATCATGAAAATGATTTACAAGACAGGAAGCCAAAAAGATAAGGAATGTAAAAGAAATATTGTTTAACTAAAAAGTAATCCAAAATTAAATAGAAATAAATGATTAATATAAAAATAAAGAATCAATGTCAATTAAATATAATTAAATTATAAAACATTGATAAATATTATTTATGGAAATATAATTTGAAAAATTCAAGGAGGGAATTAGATGCAAAAGGATAAAACTGATTAATATGTTATCTATATAAAAAATAAAATGAGTTAAAATTTTATATTAATGTTCTTAAAATAAATATAATTGCATTAAAGTTGTTATATAAAATTGGTAAAAATATATTATATGAATTTTATAGTTATAAAACTATGATTTAATATAGGAGATTTGAAAGGCTGTGTTCAAATCTTCTATATTACATCTAGTCCTCAGATATATAAAATACACTTGTATTTAAAAAAGTCAGAATAAGATTTATATAATAAAAATATATAAAAGTATAATAAATTATATAGTTATAGAAAATAATAGATAGTTTTCTATAATTATTATGATGTAATAATATGTAGACACATAATGTATACATCTTTTAAATCTCTGGTTTATTGTTTAGTATTTCCATATATATTCCCTGAATGATCCTATTATTTTTTCTATTGTATTTTCTAACAGCAAAAAATAATGTAAAAAAATATACTAAAAGTTATTTTTATAATTTATTAAAAATTCAGATTTAAATTCTTTATGAAAAACTGTAGTGTAAACAACAGTTGTATTATCTTCGAATAAGATCAAAATCATTACTATATGTGTCATCTAGCATTATATTTTGTAAGATAATAAATTAATTTGAATTTATAAAATATTATTAATATTTTTTTTTGACTATATAATGTTTATAGTTTTATTTTAGTGCAATAGCTTTTATATATCAATTATTGAAGTAAATATTTACATGACATCAAACTAAATCTGCCTCTTATCAACCATTTTACTTGTCATTAACAGAAGTCTGTCATTTCATTCATAGACATATAATTAATGTTCTCATATATATATATATATATATATATATATATATATATATATATATGATATATATATATATATATATATATATATATATATATATAAGATTTTAGATTATATTCATTTTTCACTTAATTTTATGATGAAATGTAAAAAAAAATATAATGTGAAATAAATTTTATTTTCTTTGAAAATAAATAGAAAGAAAAACACTAATTCTTTATTAATAAAAAAAAATCATAACTACTGAAAGTTGTGTTTATTTTACAAAAAAAAAATTGTTTTAATAGCATAATTGTAATTTATTAAAATACAAAAGTAAGATATTTAACATATTGCATGAAGGCTTCAAGTTTATTTGAAACATTTACAACTTCAAAGTAAAATAAACTTGTTAAAATGGGCAAAATATAAAGTGATATTATTATGATAAGTACTGCATATAGTAGTATACCCAATCAAGTAGCCATCAATTCATGGGAATCATCTGATTAGTGTTTCTTCAAAGTAAACTTCTCAGTTATTTAGTATTTGATATGCTCACAAGCACTTTCTTTAAAGTGATAATGGAGCAAAAAATTTTTCTACTTCATCATATTTTTTGCAACCAATATTTCTGAATATTACTTATTTTGGTAATGAATTTGATTATCTCACAATATTAACAAAATAGGTGGATTTCTGACTGATTATCTTCTTTTAAACAAAAAATTTAAAGCCATTATTTTCAAGCATATAATAGTTCATTAGCATCTTAATTCAAATTCATCACTACTTTTGCAACTTTATTTCTAATATCTAACAGATTACAAACATAACGTCACACAAAATCATTTTAGTTCAAATAATTATGATCTTTATTTTTAAAGGTAACTCCACATAATTTTTCTCATTTTACTTCATTTTTAAACTCCTTTTTCTCGTTTTGAATTAAAATGCAACTCTTAAAATTCTCACTGTTCTTATATAGCTATAACAAATATTGGTCTTTAGAAAAAAATAATAATTTGCGTTATACTATAATTTCGTGTAAAGCTAAGAGTAATACCCAATTGTTTAAAAAGCAACCATTTCTGAAATGAAAATTTTGATCCAAACAGATACACACACACATATATATATATGGAAAGTGGCATGTTACTATAAATATCGGTGATCTCATCATTTAAATAATGTGGGTTACTAACATTATTTTAACTCCCAGCCACAAAAGAGTTTCCTACACTAACGACTATTAGGAAATATATATTAATTAAATGTAAAATGTAAAAAATCAAAAGCTGGTATTTGTGAAAATGATATTCAATTTCAGATTCCTGTTTATTGCGTTTTTTGTTGTTGTTGTTATTGTTTAATGATCCTGTAAAGTAAAACTGCAAATAACAATTTTAAAAATATGTTTTAATATATAAAAAATTAAAAACATTTCTACCTTTAAATCGTTTATATAGAAAGATTAATGGAGCATTGAGATGTGTAACAGATAAATCTTCGACAATTGCATTTAACAAAAAATGTGATAAAATAAATGTATTCCAGTAATAGTTTTCCTTTATAATTTATTATTAATCAGTAATGGATTTATATGCACATATATAAATCTTTTAACAAACTCACAGTTAAAATACTTTTACTTACTGGTAAATTTATATATTGTACAGGCATACATATAATATTCTAACTTATTCATGAACATTAGATCAACAATATACATAGTAAAAAAACAAGACATTTTATGTAAAAGCATAATTTCAATACTATTTTATTTTTAAGATATAATTGATATTGTTGTCGTTTTTTTTTTCTCTGAAGAATGTTAGATGACTTCCGCTCAATTAATAAGTCAATAATTATTATCACACAAACAACTTTATCTTTGAGTAATCCACGATTATCAATAAATATAAAAACGCTTATGTTTAGAAAAGCATTTAATCAATTTTTTCTTACTACAACAAAAACGAAATTATATTATTAAAGATAATCAATATTAAAACACACACACATATCCGTGTATATAGAGAAAAAAGGCTGTTAAAGAAAATCTGTAATTAACTAATGTATGATACTTTGATTTCTCTCTGGAATTGTTAAAAACTAGTCTTAAAGTTCACTTAATTTGTTCTTGACATTTCAATAGTTACTACTATACTAAAAATAAATAGACAATGGGCAGTGTAGTGTGATTACTAGCTTCAGGATTAAATGATTTTTTTTTTGTTTTCACGGTATTATGACTTGCTAGCATTCATTCTTTCTGCCTATGAAAAAAAATCTATCCATTGCTTTCAAATTAAAGTTTACGTCTTTTCTTTGCCTTCTCTTCATGCTTTTTCTTTCAATCTCTCCATTTTCTTTTTCTTTTTAATTAACTTAATAGCACAGAGACATTAGACATTTATCTGCACCATTTGCGACAATGGTATTGTTTGTTGTGCAAAAACATTTCCATCGTGTGTGAAGTAACTACATCTCCATTTTTTTTTTATTTTGACTTCTATATCAAATACGTGTATGCCATTGTACTGAATAAGTAAGGTAAGCAACACATATGTACTCAATTGAGACCACAATAATATTATTTATTTTAAAAATTGGGAGTTCTTAACTATGATTTTGGGAAAAGCAATATGGTCACAGATTCACTTTGGATCTATATTTGGAATTATTCATTTGAAAAACTGATTATATATTCAAATAGCCTCAACTGAGAATTTTTTTGTTCTAGAGAAGATATGGTTTAAAGATATATGTCTCATAAATATAACTAAGTTGTTTGACACAATAGAAATTTGCAATATCAGTAATGATAGTGATGAACGGTAGAAAGTACTGATAATAATAAAATAACATATTTCATTTTCTTAAGAAAATATGTGCGTATGGAATATAAGAATCTAGCTCAATGCAGATTTTTAATCTCTGAACATTAAAACTCATTTTTTACAGAAGAAAAGAGTGACCAAGAAGATAATGTAATGAAATAATATTGCTTTGTATGGTAGTCTGCATCTAACATGATCTGTTTTAAATGCCTAGATAAATTAATTCATGACCAATGATATTGAATTTTTTTTTCATTGGCCCATGTGTCTATTTTGTTAATGTATCAAAAACAGTTTTATTCAACTATCTTTACAATAAAGAAAAAATTATAAAATAACATTAAATTTGGCAATACATTTATAAACCAGTAAATTACTTAATGTCCAATATTAATAAGATTCCATGTGGAATTTGTTAATGTATGTAAAATATTTGAAGAAAAAATGCTTTTACATTTTCTTATATAATGTCATTACATCACTACATATGAACAAAAATGCTCTTCCTTTTTTGGATATATTGATGGGCATACTGAAAGAATAATGAAATAATAATAATATTTCTAGAAATTTGAATGGCCTGATATTAGCAATTTTTGCACAACACTATGTTGATTGTGCACCACTTTGTTTAGACAACATATCTTTATAAAGAAATTCAGATATTTCTATGTTCAAACTAATGGGATTTTATAAATTATAATATGAAACATCAACATTCCAAGAACACTATTTTAAATAGATTGTAGATTAATAGATTAATAGTTTTATAGGCATATTAATATATGGCATATTCCAAATTGATGGAAAAATTAATGTTCTGCCTAAAGAAGTAATTACTACTTTTTCTAAATTTTAATTGTGATTAAAGATTAAAATGGATTAAGTTAGTAAATCTATTCTTAAATTCACCAAACAAGAAAATACTGAATATTTCTCAGACAATAAAAATATTGTTAGTGGCTTACTTAAAGTGAAATTATAGTAGAAGATAAAAAATATATAAAAAATATAATATTTCAAAAAAATAATGATTAGCTCAAAAACAATGTAAAGACATAGCTTCATAAGCAAAGTAAAGATTTAAAGACATAATTTTGATTACTAATATCAAAACTTAATATTTGATGCAAAGAATATATAGGTTTCTTATTATAATCACTTTAGATTTTTATTTCAGACATAAAAAAAGTACATGAACCCTGAAAAATAAAAGATAGTGATGATATTTTAAACAAATAGATATTATAATTTGAATACTTTTCTGAATAACGATACAAACATAATCTTATGATTATTTTAATGATATAATCTGCTATCAAATCATTTATATTCTGACATATAAATATATTGTAACTGTCCAAAATATACAACCTTCATGAAAATCACCTAAGGGCAATCTGCATGTGTGTTTCACATTCTGACATCACAGAAGAGCAATTTCTTTTTTTACACCTGCTAAAACAGTTTAACACATGAATCTGTCAACTTATTCTAATTAAATTATTATTTTTTTCATATGCCAATTGCGTTAGCCAGCCCAGGCCAGTTGCTTGGAAGGCAGCTCTGCTAACCACTAGGCCACCAACGATTGACTGCAAAATAATGACAAATTGCTAAAAAATAATGAGACATTACAATTTATTTACTATATACTAAAAGTAAACCTATACAATAGTGTAACATAACTGGCTTGTAAATTTACAAGACAAGTGCATACAATTATTTATTTATAAATTCTATTATTAATTTTTTATACGATTTTGAAAAGATATCAATCTGCTGCATAGACTCATTACCACAAGTAATTATTATCACAGTTTTAAGATCTAATGACCTGGAAAATTGAAGATGTATTACTAGAGATAAAGATAAATCATTACTGAAACTAGTTAAATAACTGACTGCTATTCTTAATTCCAGGAATTAATATAAGTAAGTAACTAAAATAATATCAAAAAAATATAAAATACTGGAAATAACATCTGTATTACATTAATCTATGGAACACTACAGAATACATGTACCATATATATGTAAATGGTAGGAATAAGCTTCTACTGTATACTACTGCTGTTTAATATGTAAAAGAGACTGTCAGACATGTACATATTACATCAAGACATGTACAAAGACAAGGTAGATAATATAAGGTAGAATAATCTGTCTACAATATACTATCATACTAAATAAAATAATGAATGTAAGAGGCACAATCATATAAGATAAGTAAACAAATGGGTCACATTCTGAGACAATGACAGCCTAGATTAAAGCAGCTAACTTCAGCAAATAATCTAAATCATGTTTTCTCAGGCCTGGGGTGATAGTTTGCTTAAAATTGAGAACTATTCATGTACATTCAATGACAACCTTAATCTGGCTCGTCTATGCAGTCATATTGAACTCCATTAAGGATGTTTTAAATTACAATTTAAAATTCTGTTTGTACTTGGAATGAAGTGGAAGTGATGGGTATAACTGAAATTAATAAATCATAAGCATGCCCTAAGATTATT
The DNA here is from genome assembly GCA_028023455.1 of Epiperipatus broadwayi. Classification (NCBI taxonomy): domain Eukaryota; kingdom Metazoa; phylum Onychophora; class Udeonychophora; order Euonychophora; family Peripatidae; genus Epiperipatus; species Epiperipatus broadwayi. Next base: position 8,963,996 of record JAQFVV010012395.1, on the reverse strand, counting down.
ATAACAAACTTCAATTGCTTTATATAAAATTATCGCAGAGTAAATTGTATGATAAAGAGAACACAACAATTTCTTTCAATACACACTTATAAACATATTTAACAGACAATTAGTGACCAAAATATTTTCATTAGAGAGAAGATAAATAACAGTAATGCTCTAGCTAGAGATCTATAATATTCATTTGAATTTCAAACTTATTCCTTTCAGCAGTAAAAGTTCCAGTTCATTCTTTAGGTATTCATATATTTCAGTGGACTGTATTTGTTGAACCATAGCTATGGTGATGGTCAGTTTTGATCATCATTTAAAATGTATGAGGTATCTCTGGTGGTAGTTTATTATTTGATTGATCTCTTATTTTTCCCTAAAGATTTGGACATTTAAAGTTTATGCATATATAGTGTAAACATACAGTGCACAACATTCAACATGTTTTTCCATTAGTTGATAACTTCATTTTTTGGTCTCAGTGAGAGACGATAGCTTGCACTCCAATTATTGGTCAGAATAAAGCAGATGGGAGTTTCTCTACTCCTGAATAGCATTGGAAACTAAAATTCATGAATAAACACAGTAGCAGGATAGGTTAAGCTGGATTACTTAATGCACACAACAAAATAAACAGAGTAAAATCAGAATAAGAATAATCTAAATCAGAATAATCAGAATGAGCTTATATTCCCTATTTATATCTTTTTGTCCTGACTTATCAACAAAAATAGAATTCATTGGTAGTCATTTGAATCTGTAGATCTATTGGTTATAAATAATATCTAACCACTGCTTTGATCTGAAGTTCAATTTGCCCAATCATACCATTTCCAAATTTTCATTTTTGAAAGGGATTAATAAAATAGCAGACAAAATTACATCAGATATTTATCTCCTTATTTAATTAATTTGTTTACAAGCATTTTAAATACTTTTTCTAAGAACTTCATTTCCACTTCATAATTGTTAATAGAAACACATTTTGTTTTAATCTACTTTTAAAATACAATTATCATTAATTATTCCATATATATTTGTCGTTGCAGATAAACTATATTTATAGTCAAAATTGTTTAAATCCGTTATTTTTAAAATTCTTTTATTTTTTTCATTACAGACATGAAGTATATATAAATATCACATCATATCAGTACAATCCAAAAAAAAAAAAGATTGTACTTGGTTAATAAAAATTTATACACAAAATTAGTTATAAAAACAAACCTATAATAAAATAATTTAGATATATCAAACTCTTTTATTTAATATGGCATAATCTATCTATTTGCTCTTTCCATCCTTTGATGTAACTCTCTTCATACAGGAGATAGTTCTTCTCCATTAGGTAAAAGAGTAACTGCTGATTGGTATTTCTGGCTTATCCTCCTTTGACTACTTGTTTTGGTAGCTTCCTCATATTTCTATTTTACTGGTGTTTGATTCTCCTCATTAAAATATTTTATGGTCATTGTATGCAGTCCAGGTGAATCAATCCTTTTAAATTTGTTCAGTGGTTTGTTTTGCATATTGCCAAAGTCCATGGTGGTTAGAAATTCTGGTATCTTCTCAATATTCTAATAGTTTTGATGCAGCATAATTTGCTTCACCATTTCAGGCATGTTATATCTAATTGGTTTTAATTATTTGTTCCTCCATCAATGAGAAAGCAGTAAGTAATCTTAGCATAGCTACTTGCTGGTAGAAAAATTGGGTATTGGTTTTTCTCAGAACCCCTGAATATTTTTCTTATGAGACTTTATGCAGCAGCCCAACTTGGCATTCTTCTCTCCAGAAGCTATACATAATTGCACATCTATAATCTTTAAAAGTCTTTGGCTTTGTTCTCAAGATATTCCATGAGGTTTTGGTCACTCCATGGAAGTGATTGCAGGCCACTGCAATCTTTTCATCTTCTTGTCAATTACTGAATTGAAACATTTCTTGAAAAGTCCCTAAATGTTGCAATGGGCTCTGCTCTACTTCTGCTCTGAAAGCTTTTATTTAAAAATTTCTCATAATAATTTGCCTAGGTTTCCCATTCACTTTTCCATTCTTATCTATTTCTTCACATTCTGTATAGTTTATGCCATGTTCCTGCATTCTCCTTTTTATACTGATAGATCTTTGTTTCAGTTACCTACATTCTTTGCTCAAGGCATATTTTTATTTATGCACATGCTTGCTCTATTTCCATTCTTAAGGTATTTTTATTTATTTCTACTTTATACTGATGTGCTCTATACAACTTTTCTTTTCTATTATCCACTCCATATTTTAGTTTATTAATAAGCCTTTCTTCTCTAAGCAATACAGCTTCTTCTTGCACCTCTAATTGATGGTGCATGGCTTTTTTATCTATGGTACTTCTTTTTTTACCCTGTTCACTCTTATATTGTCTAATCTTATTTTTTCTCTAATTTTGTAAATCTTTTCCTTCACTACCTTTACTTCCTGCTCTACTTCTTGAATATTTTAGTTACTTTTTTCTCCACTGCTTCTACTGCATTTAGAATCTGATCTGCCCTGCCTTTTATTTCCTCTTTCTTTCTTCCATCTCTTGCTTCATTTCTCTCCACTTTTTTCCATAAATCTTATTGATTTTTTTTAACATTTCAATCATTAGCATCATCATCATTTTCATCTCTGTTGACTCATTTGTTCTTTAAACAACTTGGGGATTTTTGACAGAAATGGAACTATCTTCCTCTCCTGATATTAGATTGTTTTTCTATTCCACTTCCATATTTATAACTAATATAACTATACATATAGAACAAAATTTTCTTTATTTTTTTAAAGTAACACAAAATTCTGCTTTCATAATAATTATAAACTATTAATTATTTATTCTTTAATTATCTACTTTACTCTGTCACAACTTTAGCTGAGCACATACCAATTTTACACCAATGTCCTCCCTTTTCTATCCATGTTACATCCTTTGGTGATATTACCTATTTTTAAACTTTTTACAATGTTCAAGTAGTTTTATATATGTATTTTAATTTCATTAACCAAACTATTTTTTCACCCTGCATCGCTCGTTATATGTATATGCTTTTTTAAAAAATTCTCATTATTATTATTTATATATATTCAAAGAAACTTTATTAGTGAAATATATGGTTACAAATTGTGATGTTCAGATGAGAGCATATGTCAGCAATATCTTCTTACTTGGGAACTAGAACTATCAGTATTGACACTTTTGTCAAATCTAGATGAAGAGAAAAAAATGTTTATGGTTCTGCAGAGAGAGCATGGCAGAACTGGGAACTTTAATCACTGGGAATCTTGAAAAGTTTTCATGTATTCTCATAGATAAACTTAGTAGAGAGAATTTTGTCTTTACTTTGGATTTTTCTGAGGGTTCCAAAGAAAATTGCAAGGGGAATCAGTTGTGGGATGTTGAATATCATTTTACATCAGGTGATCCATATGGAATATGGAATGAAGGTCAAGATTCTTATGATGGAAAAATCTCTCTCCTTAATACAATCTTTAATGGAGAGAATTTTATAATAATCAATTTCTGAATTTTGGGCTATGATTTGCTTCACTGATCCAAAGCCTGTGCAGGTTAATATAATGTCTCAAAAGGTCTCATCCTGGTTGTGGCAGATTGAGCAGGAAAGATCTATGCTGTTCAGGAATCTTTTCTGATGTAAGAACCAGTTGGTGTACATAGCATCAAGATTCACCTTTATTAAATAGTCCAGGAATTTGGGCTCTAATAGTAAAAACTTGAATAATTGTGATCTTCTGATTAGACACACCTAGTTTTGTTTTCATTTGGAAGGGTTGAGGGTTTATTAGTGAGTGCACAGTCCATATTGTAATCTTTGTTTTAAAGGCATCTTGGTTATTGTTATTGAATTGATAGAGGTAGGTAATAATCTGATCAATCAAAAAAGTTTTATTTGGAGGTGGCTTATCAGTAGGTGAAATGGGATTAGTTATAAGTAAATTGTCATATTTTTTTGCAAGGTTGAAAACCAGTGAATGTTCCTTTTGGAAAGAGATTTCTTGAATGGAATGAAGAGACAATGAGTTTTCTATGAAGCTGCATTTTGGCTATGCTAATAGTGGACATGTGGCCCTTCCAAACAGGCATGCACATAACCTATTTATCTTGCTGGTGAATGGCTTAGTGACCAACATGATGGGAAGATAGTATGCTATCTTGGCCATGACTTTCATGTTGAGAAGAGCCACTTTACCTTGTAAAGATAAGTTAACCTTGGAGAGGCCCTGGATTAGATGATCAGCAGATTCTATTATTGAATTTTGGATATGCTTTGACATGGTGAGCTGTGATTTATATATAGGGAGGCCCAAGAAGTTTTGGGGTTCATCCAGAAATTGGGAGGGGATTTTTTTTCCATTTAAAATCCTCCGTGTTGCAGATTTAGCAATGGTTTATGAGATGTGACAAACTTGAGTACTTGTCAAGAATTTGGTAAAGTGAGCTGAGGAACTTTTTAGATGGCAGAAGGATGACCACATCATCCATGTATGCGATGGCTGACATGGTTTTTTTATTCAGGGAATATATATATATCTGGAATAGTATCTTGAATGGCTTTAAGTAGTGGATTTATGTAACAGAAAAACAGTAGCGCACTAAGCGGAGACCCCTGTGGGATGGAGTGCTTAAGCAAAAAAAACTTTTTCAATAAAAATAGTTTTGCAACCAATCAAATTCATTTTCTAAATCTAAAATTAACTATTCTCCCAAATGTGGAATCGACATGAAAATCACCTAAGAGCTACCTGAATGTGCTTCCACATTCTGACATCACAAACAATATTTTTTCTTTTATAGCCTGGTAAAATCAGTTAGATTAATAAGACTTTCATCCTTATTCTAATTAAAGTATTGACTACAAAATAATGACAAATTGCTGAAAGATAATGAGATATTACAATTTACTTGCACATATACTAAAAGTCAGCATATACAAAAGCATAATTGTCTTGTCAACTTACAAGACAAGTGCATACAATTATTTATTTATGAATTCTATTATTAATTTTCTTATACATTTCTCAAGACATATCAACCTGCTGCATAGACTCATGATCACAAGTAATTATAAACACAGTTTTAAGATCTAATGAACTGGAAAATTGGGGATGTGATACTAGAGATGAAGATCATTTTAGAATCTAGTTAAATAAGTGACTGCTATACTCAACTTCAGGCATTAATACAGATAAGCAACTAAAATAATACCAAAAAATGTAAAAATACAGGAAATAACATTTGTATTACATTAAACTATGGAACACTAAGAAATTCATGCACCAGATATACACAAATAGTAAAAATAAGTTTCTACCACATACTGCTATTCAGGGTAAATGTGCAATGCATCAGAGTGACCAGCATATTCATCTGTATCACATCAAGACATGTACAAAGACAAGGCAGATAATATAAGGTAGGACTTTCTACCTATTGCATACTATTTGCAGCAAATAAAATAATGAATATAAAAGGCCAGCAATCACAAATGGTATTACAATTATCTAAAATAAATAAAGTAAACAAATGTGTCACATCCTGAGACAAAGACAGCCTAAAGCAGATAACTTCAGTGAATACTCTAAACTATTCTTTTTGAGCCTGGAGTGATGGCTTGCTTAAAACTGAGAACTATTCACATACGATCAATGACAACCTTAATCTAGGCTGTCTATGCAATCAGATCAAACTCCATTCAGGATTTGTTAAATTACAGGTTTAAAATGTTGTGCATACTTTGAATAAAGTGTAAATGTCAGATTTAATTCAAATTAGTAGATTGTAGGTGTGTCCAGAGATTACAGCACTAAACTATAATTGCTTTATATAAAATTATCATCAACTAAATTATGACATGATAAAAAAAACACATCAATCTCTTGCCATAACTGATTACAAACAGATTTAACAAACAATTACTAACTAAAATCTTTTTTTTTTGGAAAGAAGATAAGTAATAGTAATGCAAGATGTTTAAAATATTTTTTTAAAGTTATTACCTATTTCTTTCAGCAGGTAAAGTTCAAGATCATTCTGTAGATATTAGTATATTTCAATGGACTTTATGTGGAACCAAAGCTATTGTGGCAGTCAGTTTTGATCAGTATTCAAAATTCATAAGTTATCTCCGGAAGTAGTTTATTCTTTGCTTGATGGCCTATTTCTCCCTGAAGCTAGACATTTGAATTTTATGCACATACAGAGTAATTATACTTGACACAATATTCCAAGATGTTTCTCCATTAGTTGACAACTTTTTTTTGGACTCAGTAATAGACTATAGATTGTACTCCATAAATTGTACAGAGTGCAGCATGCAGCATATGCTCCACTTCTGCATGACATTGGAATTCCAAAGTACAAGAACAAACATAGTAGCTGCATAAGTTATATGAATTACTTAATGCAAACAGCAGAATAAGCAGAATAAAATCAGAATAAGAATAATTAGAGATAACATATGATTACTACTTATAGTTTTTGTCCTGGCTTATCAGCAAAAATAGGATCCATTGACAGTCACTTGAATCCTCCAATCTATTAGTTGTGGATAATGTCTGACCTTTGTTTTGGTCAGCAATTTGATTTGCCCACTCATATCATTTACAATTTTTTTCCTTGAAAATGATTAATAAAATAATAGCCTAAATCACATCATATATTTATCTCACTTACTTAATTCATCTATTTACAAGAATTTTAATTACCTTTTCTATGAATTTCATCAGATAGGAGGTAAGGCACATAAGTTATATGGATGACGTACTAGTCTGTCTCCCTTCCAGCAAGTAATATCCAAATTAGAACAAATTTTATCCAATTATACCAACAATTTCAAATGAAAAATTTAACATGACCAAATCAGCCACATGGAAATTGCTGAACCGAAAGAGAATAGAATCAAATTTCATGACAAATCTGCAAAAGTTTCTAGGTTTTGACTTTTATGATGAGGCACCAAATTGAAGAATCACTACTAAACTCAATACAATGGATAATCACTTCACTTACTGGGCTATAGCTCATTACAAGATGAGGTCACACTACACAACTCACTGGTGTTCTTGAAAATCACCTATTTCCTGGCTGGATATGCCCATCCAGAAAATCCACTTAAAAAGTAAATGCCTTTTGTATTAAACCATTTTGGGGATGAAAGGTCACTGCTATCAGTCTCCAAACATTACAAACACCAAGATGACTCAATGGCCTTTCACTCCATTCTATTAAAACACTAATTATGCAAAATAACTATAACTCACTACTTAATATAACAAACAAATACCCAACAATATCACTCAAAAAAGACATCACCCCTATGGATTGCCCCCACCAGCTAATAACAAGTGGAATAGTTCTTTATATACAAATATTCAAAAGGTAATTGACATAAAAGAAAGCCCAATCATAAATAAAATAAAATACTGGACAGCACACAAATTACTAAATGGAAAAAAATGCATAATTGATAGAAAATTGGATATCACCAATCAGCAACATATATAAATCTTGTTATTGGTCCATCAAACCAAAGTACCAAGACTTCATAATCAAATATAATCTGCATTCCTTTCTCAGAATGGCTACCTGGCGCACCGAATAAATATAAAGAAGATAGACCCTATGTTCCAGATTTGTGGCAGGGAAGAGGAGTCCATTCATCACATATTTATAAGATGTAGTAAATTAAATTACCATAGAACACTCTCACAAGATTGACAAACAACCCATTTGGGCAATTTATACTTATTAAACGATGCATCAAACAAAGCATTTATGCAGAAATAAGGCTTACAATCTTCATGTACTTTGCATTATGATGCATACGATGTAAAATCCCTATTGAGAAATTGGGAGATCCACAGGGAATGGAACTAAAGAAAATTATAGAAAAAATCAAACAAAGAGATAATTTAATAGCTCAAGATTATTTGGTAAGCGCCACTTGGAGAAACTTCAAATAAAGAAGACGATCGCTAAATCTACAGAATTGAACTGCTGCAGAAGCAACTACATACATAGATGTCAATACGTCAAGGCTGAATGATTTACATCTGAAACCGTAGTGTAACAAAATAAACAATTTATATTATACTGTAATAGCATGTAATAGAAAAATTTAGGTTTGGATCGTATAATAAATTTCTCTTAATAAAAAAAAAAATGTTTGTTTGTTTTTTTAGCAAATATTAACAAGAACCGATCTAATGGTTTTTAAAAAATATTTTTTTTTTTTTTTTATATATATATACTTTCTTTCATTAAACTGATCGTGCGTGCAATATTTTAATTAGCAAATGAACATCAGAATTGAATGTTGATAGATTAAATTATTTCATTTATATTTAATGTGAAATGAAAATTTAGTTTTTAAATACATGTATTGTTAATTTTTGAATTATAATTTGTTTGAAATGAATTATTAACGTTTCGCAGTAATGTGTGAATATCTGCTGGAAAATATATTTAAAGTTCAGTTATATTTTTAGAATTATATATTCAGTGTACAAAACAGATGAAAATATGTTTGTGCAAATAGTATTAATTTTTTATTGTCTCCTAACAACTTTCATAAAAATAATCCTTTCAGAAAAAGCTTCTTCGCATTGAGTTCAATTATTTAATTTACTGAAAATAATAAAATAAAATAAAAACATTCTAGTTATAAAGATAAATTTATTAATTAATTGAAGTAGATTTATCTTAACTTGAACTTTGTAATACAAATAATGGATTTGGATTGTATAATTATTGTATATAGAATTTTTTTTTTTTTCCAAAAAAATAAATGGGTAATAATTTTAGCTCAAATTTAGTTTTTAAAATTGATTGAATTCTGTTACTATTGTTATAATTTAGCTTTTAATATTTCAAAGTTCATTCAATGGGTTTCAAACAACTAAGGAAAAAATAATTTAATCATGCTGTTTTTCTTTATTAATACTTAAAAAGATAAACAGTTTGTAAAGTAACATGTTGCTAAGATAATATATTTTTGTAATTTGTGTGTATACTTACATACGCGTATGTGAGTACATATATATGCTAGTTTATTAACACCTAATGCTAATCATATGCTATATCTTCAAGAAGTGAGCGTTTTAATAAAATATATCTTTAATTACAAGATGTAAAAAGATAAAACAGACTTTAAAAAAAAAGCATTTCTCCAGTTCTTCGAAAGCAACAGTGAAGGAAAAAAACATTATTCATTAGTTTGCCATATGCTAGGTAATGAAAATTTAAATAATTGTTTTATTCTTACTTTAGCCTCTAGATAAAAAATAATCCTTATACCAATCAATATTAGATGGTTACTTGAGTCTTATGGGCTCATTAGTTGAAAAATAAATCTTACAACTGATTAAATTCTTGAAAGTTTTCAAGTTTATGCAGACTGATTTGAACTCGGGTTGTAAAATAAGATCGGGAAATGTACAATTACTTCATTACAATCTTATTGACTTATAATTGTATAAAATATACTTCGCAAATTATTACAATTTTTGGATTAGTGAGAGTGCTTAATATCTTAAATCAGAACATATTAATTGCTAAAAACTGTAAAGCATCTTTTAAAGTTTAAAGTTAAAACAAAATGGAAAGAACATCTATCATATTAGTAATATATTTTAATATCTTTGAGAATAGATATGATATATATATATATATATATATATATATATATATATATATATATATATATATATATATATATATATATATAATCAAAACAAAGAGAATCAGTAAATTGTAAAGATTATTAATAATAACTGCAGGAAAATAGAGACTATTTGCTAATAGGCCATTAACACTTCATTGGGCAACCATGTATTATCTTGTTTGATTTGCACTAAATTGTTCATTCCAAAGTCATTTACGACACACTCGAACGCTGAATATGGCTGCTCTAATAACAAGAATTAAATTTGGCAGCATCTCAGAGAAGGTAATTATTTTTTTAAATTTTGTTTCATTACTTGAAATTTAATCACACATTAATGGGGGAAATGCCAATACTATAATGTAATGCTAGTATTAAATGCAGCAGTTTACCTAATCTTAATGTGAGCTCTGAAAGTAAAGATTCCCCGCAATGAAGACAAACGTTCTCAGGTAGAAAAAAAAAGCGTTACAAAAAGATAGAAACAAATACTGATATTCTGGGAAAATCTCAAGTTCTAATAATAACACCATAAAAGTTTCCATATCACAAACTACTTCCCTTTCTTCATCCCTTCAAAATGCTACTTGGAGTGAACAAATGGAATTGACACAAACAAACAAGGAGAGTGTAATAACTCAACAATTATTCTTATTTTGATTTTTACCAGCACAGATTAAATAAATGTATGCCTTTATCAAACATGTTCTCTTAAATACAACTAACCCATTAGAGCTACAAAAAATACAACAACAATCAGGAAATACAAAAATTCATGACCAAAATATCCATTAGATGAATCAAATAGCTGCAATAATACCAAGTTTATCAACTTAAATAGCACCAAGATCAACAGCACAACTTATATAATTAAGCCTATTTCTTTTGACAAGTGAAATAAATACTGGCCAAAATATTAGTCTTTCGTCCACTGCATCAACTATCAGTGTCATAGAAAACTTTGATTTGGATATGGGACAACTAATATTATGTTCATCACTATCTGATTACCTAGCAAACACAATATAAAAAAAGCAATTAAATTTACTGCTACCTTAGCAGTCAGATCATTAATAAGCAGCAGTGAGAGGGGGTGGCTGAAAATATGATCAAACTTATAAATCTAATATAAGTAAAAGTAGAAAATGCACTTGTACATGGCACATTATTCATGTTCCACCCTAACTTTATAGGTGAGGTGCTACAACAAAGTATAGCAAATATCACTGTTTCTTAATATATCAAAGAAATACATACCAAATATATCTTTATTTCAAAACAAACTTTATTCACACTCAAAATACATTAGGTTAATCCACATTCACTGTTTCATTAGACAACCAATGAATGGTGGATCAAAGTTACAAACAGTGATTGATTAAAGGAATTTATACACATAAACAAGGAGGTGAGAAGGTTTACATTAAATATAGCAGCATTCACATAAATGTTAATACTGAATTACATTATACTCGATCTAATGAAACACTGTTAATTAATGGAAAACAACTTATAAGAGGGTTACAGAATGTAATATAAGTGTGAATTGCCTTGTAAAAGGTTATTAAATAATGTTTCAGATAGGTGGAAATGTTTAGGCATCCTGATTATATGGTAGTATGTTAACAATAGGCTGAAAAGTAAGTCAAGTGTAATCAAAGCAAGATGGGTCTTGAAAGTTCAGCCAGACTAAATAAAGATCAAGTCTGTATTGAAGTTCAGTGAAACAAAATAAAGTTTAAGTCCCTATTTGGGGGGATGTGAAATTTAGAAACAAAGTAAACTAGAACCTCATTGAGCTTCAGGTTTGATCTACGAGTCATGGCATACAAGTTTTCTTGTCTTTGTCCATCGATTTCTGCAGTAACATTGCATGTCAATGGAACAGTCCAGGTCCTTTTAGAATACCTGACATCTAATTGCCCAGATTACAAAGTTAATGTGAGTATCTAATAGAATAGAGCCAAAACTTGAGCCGGATTAGGCATTATCATTTTTATTTGGGAAATGTTGTGAAGGTGAGCCACACTTCACATTGACTAAGGATGTGAGTCATTGACTCATCATGCTTTCAACATAAGGAGCAGATAGGATATATTTTGTATCTCCTTTGGAAGCAAAGGAACATACCAGAGGGCAGGGCAGCAAGATTGACCTTCAAAAGGAAGTGCACAAACTTTGGTTCCATTTTGAGGAACTTGGTCAACTGGGTAAGGTGGTGGATCCCAACTGGAAGAATGTTTTGAGTCTTGGACAGCAGGTAAGAGTCCAAGTAGGTAATAGTTTTTTGAAATAATGAGCTGGTGGTTTTAATTGTATTGAGGACCAGCATTTTTATCAGGAAGGTTAAAACCCTGTGCAGAAAATTGTACTGGGGGGAGGGGCAAGCTCCTGTCATCAGCCTGAACTTACTCCAAAAGCCCAAGTCCCTTAAATGGATTGTGACTTCACTCTACCAAATATATTTTGTGAGAATTTTCACAAATTCATGGAAAATTACCATTAAGATTATAAAATATCACACATCAGATGAACACCCTAATGTCAACTTTATGAATTCCATATAAGTCACCAACAGAATTAGAAGCTGCTCACCTCTATGTTTAAAATGTTTTAGATTGGGTCATACTGCTTCCCAATGTAGCACAGGTGATAGCAGAAAGTGTGAAAGAATCAATGAGCTTAATCAAGATTACCTGTACAGTAATAATCAGAAACTTAGGTCATAAATAAATGTATAAAAGTACTTCATCCATTTCAGAAAAAAACATGCATTCTATTAAGCTTGTCATGTGTACTGACAGTATTTATTTGGAAAGACATAAGATACTTCAAACAAATCAGTAATCTTGAAAATACAATTCCAAAAGTTATTCATGGAAGTACATTCTCACAAAGCCAATGACCAATTTGTGATCAACACATAGGATTTAAGTCTAATCTCTCAAGTCATGTATTAAACTTAGATTGAGATACAAGATTTAGTTCTCATTTCTCACCATGATGCAACATAAAGAAAGTTTTTCAATAACAAAATAAAAATCCACCTGTTATGCAATGGATCAAATCATCTCTTCAGCTTCTGAAAACGGTAAAAAGACCAAAATATTTGATCTGAGCTTTAAACATTATAACAAAAGGTAATGGCCCAATAACTCAAATACATAATATGAACAATGTAAACAGTGCTGCAATTAATGTGCATGGTCTAAATTCACACAAAAAGAATTACACATCTAACTCAATATTTAAAGAATGACTAATGCGACATGTTTTTCTTAAGAAATAAAAATTTCATTATTAACTTTGCCAGCTATTATTATTTCTCTAAATAAAAACTATATTTTAATACATAAACCCAACATCAGATCCATGCAGATAAACACAAAAATTCCATTAACAAAAGTAACTGTAGTATACATATCTGTTAATTAAATTATCCTTTTCTTTAATCATCAATGAAATCAATTAACATTCTAACATTATTGATTTTTTTGTAATACTTTTACAAATATATTTATTAAAAGAAAAGGGAGCATTTCTTAATTTAAACAATTTCCCCCCTCTAAGTTGCATGAGAAATATTTTTTTGCCATATTACAAAGATTAAAATATATATATAACCAGTGATAATCGAAAATTGTTTCATTTATTTATTTATTACAATACGATAAAAGACACATGTTTAACCCCACTTCTGCCTTTCTGAATACAAAGATATGCAGGTAACAAGTGTCAATAAAAATAAATACGTGAATAAAGTTTTTTTTTTTTTTTTTTTTGCTAAAGGTTTGTAAAGTGAAAATATTTAATAATGTATAAATATTGTGAAAAGATTTACTAACATACTTGTATCTATAACAGCAAGTAAAAACAATTTTCCATATAAAAAAATTTTAAAACACATTTATAAATGACAGTAAGTGTGAGCAGTTAAGTTATCTACAATAATGCTTAATAAAAAAAAAAAGACTGTATTACTGGATAGACAGAGCACTTGCATTGGGCCCAGTACATGGGATTTTCTGAAATTTGTAACAAATAAATTAGTTGAGGAAAAAAAATGTTTGAACATATTTTTAAAATAAAACAAAGAACCAATACTTTTTTTTCCATTTATTATTTGCAAATTTACTTGTTTTAAAGTAGTTTGACATTATGCTTAATTTATTGAGATTTATGCTTAATGTCTTAAGCATGATTTTTAACGTATTTTTATAGCAATTTGTTGTAGGTGTGCAGATACAAAATATTATATCAGCCATAACAAAGAGATACTTTGCAAATTATCAACTTACAATTTGCATATTTGGCTATTGTGCTTATGTGTGTTGTTTGTTTATTTATTTACTGTGAATATCCGTGCACAATTTCAAGATATGTCAAGCTTTAATGTATTTGGGTTTATTGATTTTAAACATTGTTTGAGAAAAAAATATGAATCACTTGAAGATGCAAGATATTTAGCTAAACAACGATATCCAGTCAAATGCAAAAACAAACAATAATAATATTTTTTTTAGTTACACATAACATTTCAGGAACAAAAATGTTAGTATTTAAATGGTGTGGATAATTTTTTTTAAGGTGAAAAAAGAAAAATAAATAGAAATTTCCATCAGCTTTTATTCTTTTATTCTCAAAATTTAATATGTTAAAAGCAATTTAAAGTCTACAAAAGAACTATCTTTATATTGGATGTAATCTTGACTTCTTTATTTATGTATATACATATATAATTTTCAACTACTACCAATCCATTGCAGGATGAAAGTCTCTTCAAATTGAATCCATCTTTACTGATCTCTAACCTCTTTTTTCCACTAGGATCCATCGATATCACATGTTATTATTTCTAGGTCTTTTACAATCTTTTGTAATCCAGTTTAAGATTTCAGTTTATCATCTCTTCACAATATGTTCAGTCTAACTCCACTTTAGTCTTTTAGTTCTTTCAATGAGGTCAGTAACACCTATTTGTTCTTTTACTCATCTATTTTATTTTTGATCTTTCTTGTTAGTGCTAACATACACCTCTCCATATTTCTTTAAGTAGACTGAAGTTTCTATATTATTATTCTGTTAAAAGAATTACAAATTTCTGGTAACAAACTAGAACATCTAATTTCATTTAAAAATCTAATAATAATAGTGAAATAAATACTATATTTTTAAATCAAATTAGATATTCTAGTTTGTAATCAACAACTGATATTTTTTTTTTCATAATATTATTATAACAGATTTCTATCAAACCTAAGTAGTCTATAAAGTAGACAAATATTCTTTTGTTTGCAATTAAGTGTTTTGAATAGTATTAACTTTTGCTCTAGTCTTGCAAACTCTATTTGCAACTTTGTCTAAAATACTAAATTATAAAGTGAAAAACTTAAAAAATAATTTAACAAGTTGTGATTTATTTTTATTTTGTGAGTTTATTTATCATAACTTATTTTATTGTACTTTTGCATATATATTTTTATTTTTGAGTTTTTTAAGTAGATATACATCTAATTCTCTTTTTACACATTTTTTTTGCATGATTTTAAAATAACATGAGTTAAAAATAAATATTTCTCTTTCTGCATGAGTTATTTTAAAATAACGCAATCAGTATATATATACACACACACTTTGGGATTACAGCTGCTGTAACATATTCATGATTTGAATGAAGAAATGAATATTATTGTCTGGAAGACTTAAAAAAAAATCACCTTACATTCTCAAAGTAATTTTTAGATTGTCTTAAGGTGTTATGAAACATTTTTTTAAAATTGTAAATAATTTTATATAAGTAATATAAAATAATTTATTTTTCTATTTAGAAGATTGTAAATATTTTTAATTCAGTGTTTATTTACAGATTTGTTTATGAATTTGAGTTCATCATGCTTATGTTACAAACTAAAAAAAAAAAGTATTATTGTCATCTAATATTTTTTAAAAAAAAGTTTCATCTCTTTATTATTTTATTTTAAAAATATATTTATTGACATAACAAAATTTGTACAGATGAATACTAAATACACTCTGCTAATGTTGGCTCAAATCCATTGCTGGTATTGACTTTTTCCAAGGCTGGCTTGATAATATGGATGTCCTAGGTCTGGTAGATGTATGGCAGAGCCATTAACTGTACTAACAGGTTGATGTACAAGTGGCATTCCATTTTGTTGGCATTGTCATCCCCTTTTGAATATGGCTCTATAATGCTGACATATCAGAACTGGTATCCATGTGGTGTGGAATCATCACCTCTCTAGCAAGATCCAGCATATTGCATCATAGACTACTTCATTTACAATACACTATAATGTGGATATATCAGGTCCAATATTCATGTAGAGTCCATGGGCCATACTAGCAGGTTCCATGTTAAAAACAAAAACCTGTTTTGGCAATATTCCTGCAAATAGGGATTTTTTTTTGTCTGCATTGCATTGTAACATTTTTGACATTTTGTTTTAAAAAGAAAGTGTTTGCATTTTGTCATTTGAATTTTAAAAAAAAAAATTCCTTGTTGGTGTCGATTTTTAAAAAAAATTAATTTTGCTTAAATTTAATTTATTAATTTTGCCAAAAATCAATAAATGGTAAGTTAGACAATGCAAGTTTTAGTGATAGCAATGATATTCTAATCATGTGGAAATATATACATTTATTATCAGAAAGTGACAACAAATAAAATCTTGGGTACTTTTCTGTTTTATGGGCAAGCAAAATGTTACCAATATTTTTGATAATTATATCATTTTGAGGGCCTGTAATTTATCTTTTCGAATTTGTTAGTTGCTAAATTAATAAGTTAAATGAAATAAAAGTAATAAATTTCAATAAATTGCATTAATAATATTTATTTCATTTTTTTAAACAATTATAATGTGCAAGTATCAATATGCTCTGAACTTTAAAGTTTTTGGTGGCTTGTGTGGAAAAACCAATAAGTGCTTCATCTTTTTATCTTTTTCAAGTTTTTATTTTTCAAAGGAAATTTATATTCCTATAATTCATTTTTTATTTATGTGCAATATGTATGTGTATGAAATAAAATTTGATAGCACAATATATTCTAATAAAATTTTACATATGTATAGTTATTTTTGTGGATTTCTTAAGTGTGCACTTTTCCTTTCATACATACAATGTATTTTTTTACATGAATTTATTTTACAAGTAATTTTCAAGAACCAATATATCATGTAAAAAGAGAAGTAAGTGTACTTACCTTTATTTAATACCTATTTTTCTTGTTACACCTATTGCTTTGATTAATAGGCCATTTAGAATAAATAGGTACAACAGCGTTTTTAAATAAATTGTCCATTGCATTAGGAGACAACTTTCCAGTGAACCCTTCATAAAATAACCAGGAAATAAGAGACTTCAATAATTAACCAGGATTTTTATTGGCCAAGTGATAAGGGTTGAATGTTTTTTTCCATTCTTATTTTATATACCAACTAAGGACAATGTTAAATGGATAGCTGTGTTGGCCATGAACCATTTAACTGAGAAAAATATTCTTAGTCTCTTGGAAAATATTGTTTTCAGCTCATGTTGAAATCGAAGTTTGTAAGTTATTAGTCATTACATTATGATACTCTTTACATAAGTACTATTAGCTGTTTCAATAATTTTAAAAAAACATAGTTTTTTTTTTTAATTATCTTAGGTAGCAAAATTGATTAGCCTGGCTCAGTATATAACATACTGATATAATCAGATCATAATGCTAATAGAATTAAAATTAGAACATGACAAAAGTAAGCAGAGATGTCAAGTTAGGAAAATAAAAAAATTATGTTGTCACAAGGCAGTTACAAAATGTTTAAGCAAAATATAAATAAGATAAATAAAATTGATCAAAATAAATTAAGTAAATTTCTTTAATAAAATTTTATATTCAATACTAATCATTAAAAAATCATTATATGCCATCTGAGAACAAAAATATAAACTAAATTATAGTGTTAGCATTGTTAAAAATATACCATTTAATGAAAAAACTATGCTCAATGAATGAGTAGTGCTAACTTGAATCATTTTGAAATAGACAGCACCAATCTGATCCATAATTGAAATATATCTTGAAAAGACTAATACACAATCCTAAAACTTAATGATTTTTCTATATATTTTCATTTATACTGTTTTCTGTTTTGAAGCTCTGAAAAAATGTAGTCACCCTCAGGTACACTTTCACCAAAAAAGTCACCCCAACATCTAAAAGATTGGCCTCCCCTAATATAACACACATATAAGTTAAGCTTCTAAATTTTATATAAGTTGTTAATATGTGGAAAAGGCAAAAAAATAATGATAATCATGTAATGCACACATATAAATTGCCTAAGTCTCAAATACCTGTAATTAATGATGTAATTATTTTCATTAGTCTCATTCATTCATAGTAAAACTTAAATTTGATTACCAAAAATTTGATTTTATGTAGATTGATTTATATATGTAAGGTCATTTGTTCAATGTTTAATAATTCACATATGTATGCATCCATGTGGGAGAATACATTTCTATCACTTAATGAGTTATAATTGATCTCAGAATGAGTCATCAATCCCTGTATATATTGTAAATTCAGTTTAGGGCCAAATAGGGCACTCATTATTAATGTATAGACAGTTTTGTAAGTTAGGATTAGGACCAAAAAGTCATCCCTTTATAGTTATTACTAAATAAGTGGTTATGTTTAGGATTAGAGTTGAACTATCCCTTATAATTATTATGATAGTCTTGATGTCTATCTCATATAGAGCATATGTATATTACATAAGTACAACGAGACATGAGAGTCAAATAAATGTTATATTTATGAATTCATACATGTGTAGAAATATATTTTTAAAGAAATAAATTTTATATCAATTAATGATTGTACTTTGTAAATAAATTACTGTTATATGATTTGTTAATTTTATTAAAGAAGCAAATTATACTCAAATAATAAACACACTTGTAAATAAATTATTATCACATATTGTTACATTGTTTATGTAAGATTACGTGATCTACTTAATTTCACACTTCTTGATTAAATAAGGTTGAATTTATATATATATATATATATAAAGGACATTTTGCGAGTTCATCCATGTTAAAAATTTAAATATTTATATACCAATGTTTCAACTTGATCACACAAGTCATCTACTGCGTGATAAAAGGTAGAAAGATGGTTGTAGAGGCTACAATCACTGATTTGAAAACAGAAACATTAAAGTTTCACCAATAGCAAAAATGTTAAATTAAGAATGTTTTTTTAAAAAATCTTTCCAAATAAGAGGAATTTTGCATGTATCATCTCACTTATTGATACAATTTGGCCTTTTAAGTATCTCAATGGCTTCTCTGATTTTACACTGGTAGAGATTATCATATCTGGATATGATCCTAGTACTAGAAAAATCAATTTTATGACCTGAATCTATAGTATGGAGTGAGAATGCTGACGATGATGAGTGTTGTTTAACTGCATTAGATGTTCATCTCTCCTAACACTGATGCAATGATTACTCATACCTATGTAAGAAGCTTTACAATTTTCACATGAGATTTGCTAAACACCATGACATTCAAGAGGGATTAAATCCTTAGGCTTGGTTATTATATTGCTGATATTTTGATGAGTAGAAAACACTGCATTTACATTATAGCATTTTAATATACGTCCAATACTGTCTATAGTTTCTTTTACATATGGAACACAAATCCTAATAGCTGATTTATCATCTTTTTGTTTCCTATTTTATTCACTTTGGGCTTGAAATAAGGCTTGTTTAATAAATTTATAATTATAACTATTTGCTAATAAAACACTATTAATATGATTTATTTCTTCTTTCAGATATGACTTATCTGAAAGGTTAATTGCTCTAGTTAAAAGAGTTTTGGCTACAAAAACTATCTGAGTTGGGTGATGTTGGGAATGTAAATATCTGTCTATGTGTGTATTTTTTTTGTAAATCAAAAAAGGTAAACTATTTGGTGTTCTGGTGACTAGAACATCAAGAAAAAGGAGTTTTCCATCAGACTCTGTCTCCATTGTAAATTTAATATGATGATGCATATTATTTAAATGTAAAAAAAAATCATCTAATTTATTTTTTCCATGTTTCCATATGACAAAAGTGTCATCTATGTATCTGAGCCAAATGAGAGATTTAAAGATGATGATTCTAAAGCACGAGTTTCTATATTTTCCATGAATAAATCAGCTATTACTCCTGAGATAGGTGAGCCCATAGGAGTACCAAAAACTTGTCTGTAATGATGTCCATTGTATACAAAATATGTGTTCAAGAGACAATGTTTAATCAAAGCAATAATATGCTTTGGTAAATTGCAGCGTTGGGAGATTACATTTAAAGCTTCATCAATCGGAATGTATGTAAACAAAGACATGACATCAAAACTGACCAGAATGTCATTAGCATTAATTTTTAAAATTTTTAAAACAGAAACAAAGTGAAAAGAGTTTTTAACATATGATTTAATAGATGGAATTGTAGGTTTAATCAAATCAGATAAATATCTAACTAAAATATGAGTTGAAGATTCTATTACACTTACTATTGGATGAAGAGGGGTATCTGGTTTATGAATTTTTGGGAGTCCATAAAATTTTGGCCAGACATGTGATTTTTCACGAGGGATTATTTTATTTTTTACCTTTGAATGGACTGCAAAATTGAAGTTTTCATTATTTAAAGGGGGAAAAAAATAAAATAATATTATTATGGTATGTTTAAAATATTTTATACAGACTTGGGGAGTAAATATTATTATTATGCATTCATTCTGGGTATATTTATTTAAACATGTTTGTTTATACGGAGTTTAAGATCCTTTTTTATTCAATTTCATACTCCTTGTTTAAATTAAGTTGAATTTTAATATATATATATATATATATATATATATATATATATATATATATATAATCAAAACTACCCCAAATTCAAAATTCAACCAGACCAGCATAAAAATAATATTAAAACACTACCAAAGGTTTCACTGCTACAAGCAGGCTTCTCAAGTGTAAAGAACTTCAAAGCTACACAATATATATATAATATTAAACATTACCCACAAATCCATTCACTTCTCATCCACCCTTAATATTAAAAGAACTCTTAAGTATATATATATATCATGATAGCAATATACATTCAAAATGACTGTTAGTGAATAGGCTGCAAAATTCAAGTTTTTCTTTATTTAAAGAGTGAGTATGACTGAAAGAATATCGTTATGGAATGTTTAATATATATATATATTGTAGATATATGACTCATTTCACATACATACATATTATTTAATTAAAAAAAAATTTTTTCTTTTATATATATAGATTTATGTGTACATATATTGTATGTGTAATATATAGTTGATAAATTAATAAGTGATGAATGGATATAATGTTGTAAGAAATGATATTTTAATATATTATTTTTCTTATTAAATAATTAATATATTCAGTTATTTAGTTTTATTCTTGGTTAAAATAAAGCAGATCAGAAAGAAAGTGTCAAATAAAGTGATCTAGATAAGAGATTGGGATTTGAAAATGTACACGTGCAAAAGAGTGTGAAAGAATAAGAACGACTGTATAAACACAAAAACGTTTTTAACATCTATTTTTGGTGACTATAGATTGCCAGCTTTATTGTTTGTTATCTGTATCTAAGGTTATTTTTATAAAGGGGTTGCTTTGATGTAATAAAGCGTGATTATTAATTTTCTTGTAAAATCGTGATAGTACATCAACTTGTCAAACTCTGATTTTTTTGTCTTTTATCTCAAGATAAGATATGCAGGTGGTCAGTTTCTTTTGACCAAAGATTCGCAATAAAAATGAATAAAATGTTTAAAAGTCACTCAGTATCATTATTATTAAGGAGAGATGTAATTATTAAAGAGAGATGTAACTCTCACTCAATTTTTTCCTCGTTATTAATGTTGATAAGGAAAAAAAAAGAAAAGTAGGCGATTTGATTTTTTTTTTACTCTTTAAAAATTGAACAAGGGAAAAGAAGGAAAAGACTCTTGTATAAAGTCAAAATAGACGAAGATGTGCGGATATACAAGTAATCTCCAGAAATATTAATATTGAAAAAAGAGGGGAAATGGAACAAAATTGAATTTATAAGAAGTTATTGACAATTCTATGAAATGAGATTAACATATTTTTCTGAGTATAATACCATGACTCTGCATTGCTAAACCATTTTTTTCTGCTTCCTGATTAATACAGAATGAGTTAAAATCACTAATCTACTGTGGTCTCATATACCAATCAAATAATAACCAACAAAATGAAAGAGTTTGAAGCCAACCACACAAGCTATATGAAATTCTTCTTTCCTGGCTCCTGGTCTATTCTAGGCTCATTACCTTTGGATGGATGGAGAAGAGGAAGGAAGAGGAAGAGAAAATGTATAAATTCCATATATCGCCAAGTTTGAAGCCATGAATCAAATTTTTGTTAAAGTTTACCTCATTCATCTAAAGTGTCTACAGCGATTATTTTTTTAAAAATAGGAGAGACAAGCAAATCCACCAGTACACACTTATTAAAAAGTTTTTATAATAACTCTTTTTAAAATGGTAGAAGGAAGCCAATCAACAATAAATAATTTTAGAATTAAAGAAACCAGCAAGTCAATTGATTCATGTTTATCTTAACAGTGTCTGCAATAACTTTCTTTTTTATGGAGCAAAGACAAGCAGTCTGAAAATTCAAACTCAGGACATTTATAAGAAGTGAAAGTTATCGGGTAACTATGAACTTTCTTTAACAGATTTTTATTCTTACTTATTAAAAGTAAACCTTCATTTACTGGTCAAAGCAATTTTCTTTTTTGATACAGAAACATTAAAGACTTGTTTATCTATAGTTATTTGCAATATCTCACAACATAGCACAAACATAGTTTAAATCTTTAAACTTAAATTTTTCATTATTTTTTTTATTATTTTTTTTTATTATATATTGTAATGTTGAAATGTTTTTTTTTAATTGTTCTTCAGTTGTTAATGATAATGAGCAACCTATAAAAATATGCATTTATAATGTTTTTTTTATTTTATCTTGTTGCATATTAAAATTAATATCATGTATTTATTTTCTTTTGCTAAAAGGTTGCAAAAATATTTTTATATATGTAATTTGTGGGTATACATTTTAAACATATATGTTAACATTACGAATGTGTGCATGTGTAACTGCTTATACAACGGTGTCAAGGAATAGGTTATATATAAATAGTTTAATTGTGAGAAATTATAAAGCAAGGCTTACATATGAATGGAAGTGAAATAAAACACACAGGATACATATGAAATTTATTTTATGATATAATAAGTTAGGAAAGACTTAAGTAAGCATTCCATAAAATGTATTTTTTTAAGCCAGCTTATTTTAAAATATCCAGAAATGACAAACCTATATATTAAGTTTATTTGCTTGTGCTTATATAAATTTTTATATTAATTTTTGTATTGAATTAATGTCATAATAAGCCATTTATTTAATTATTGATTTGATTCTAAAGAAAGAAAGAAAGAAAGAGTAATAGTATTAATAAAATATAATTATATATATCTTAATGGGTTTTCCGAGTTCTTATTAAAAAAATATTGTTGTGTTTTTCTTGTCTTGGTTCTATCATTTTAATTCATCATCATTGCTCGCAGTTATTAAGTGTTATCATTCGTAAATATTGAGCAATCACTTGCAAATATTAAGCGCTCGCAAAAGGTTAAGTAAACTAGAATGTTAATTTATCTTTGGGTATTTAAGGATTAGGCTTGATAATAACCAAATTTTAATAATTATAGTTCAATAGTAGAAAAGCTAAAATTGGGTTGTGTCCATGAATTATGATCATCCTCATCAAAGATGGATATCGTGTTGTTGGTTAAAATGTTTCAAATAATACTATATAAGAGTTATGATCGCCATCATCATCATTAATAAATTATAATCACTCAATCTAACGGTTAACAGAATTAATATATGTAGTAAATAAAAATTTATAGAAAGTTGAATATTATGCAAAGAGATTCATGATGATCAATCATCATCACTAGTATTATTAAATCCTAATCTTAACAATAAAAGTATTTTAGTAAATAACTATACACTTATATAAATGCTAGTGAATGTAATATTTAAATCTTAGTTTGAAATAGGATAATTTTAATAGATGCCTATAGGTTTATAAAGATAAATTTATTGTTGTGAGTTTATTAATAAGCTATGGCTGGTATCCTCACTATCACTATTATTATCATTATTATTATTATGATATCACTATTATTATCATCATCATTATCACCTTTATATTGTGATAAATAATCTAGTTAAATGGCCATCAATATTAGTAATGGTCTTCACATGCTTGTTTAGAAGCCATTAATAAGATTATACTTGTCTGTTCATCAATATACGTAAATGAGCTAGCAATGTCTATAAGAATCTTTAATCTATAATATAAATTTTGGTAATATTGGGATCTTGTAATTTTATCGATATAGATAAAATGTAAGAATGTCATTTTTTCATTAGTCATCCAAGTCATGTGTGATAAAAATGTACCGAATGAGTTTGAACTCAGTACACTCTAAACAGATAATTATCTAGATTTAAAACAATCTAGTGGCGCTCGTGGGAAAACACATATACTTAGCTAAACGGAATAAAGAGTGATATAATCCCTTTCCAACTTCATAATATTAGCTTTATAAAATATATATTTTATAAGTTGTCATGAATAGCACCAGTGTGTGCATATGACCATGAATGGTCTTCTATAGTTGGAAAGACGAATAAAAGGGATTCTTTATTAAAAGAACCTAGTATTGGAGATAAAGCATAAGGCACTCCAGGAATCTCACAGTGGATACTTTTATTCAGTTGCTATATTTAATATTCTTTTATTTGATGACAATGGCCAGTATGTTTTATTGTTCAAATGACATCCCCAATATTTAGATATTATTAAATCTTTAATGATGATATTTTAATTTTCATTGTTGTTATTTTATATGGAGAAATGAGATAACTTATTGATTTTATTACTAATGTGACAGAATTAATGTTTAGGATAGTTGCAATCGGGCTATAATGTTATATTTAGTTATTGAATTATGGCAACTATCATTTCATCACGCATCTATTTATCTATACTGTGACAATGTTTACTTACTGTTACAAATAACAGATTGGATAAACATATATGTTAATAATGGATCATTTTCTATCAATTTATTATTATTTCTGTCGCAAATGTCCTTCATTCAGTTACAAATATCCATTATTATTTCAGTTACAATATATATATATATATATATATATATATATATTAAGTTTTCTAGTAAAGTCAGATTGCAATTTTTTTTTTTTTTAAATTTCACATGATAAATTTGTTCTTTGTAAAATACTGTCATTAATTAGTTGCTTGAAGAATAATGTCTAATAATATATGTCTGTAAAAAATATTTTGGCACAAATGTATTAAGTGGACAGCCAAAAGATTAAATAAAATTTCTTACCTAATCTTTTTTGAATATAAGCATAATAACTCAAAATATAAATAATTTATTTATCAATCTATCTCTTTCTATATATTTATCCATTCATTTATTTATCTAATCATACAAACATTCGGTCAATCTATCTATCTATCTATCTATCTATCTATCTACCTACCTACCTACCTACCTACCTACCTACTTATTTATTTATCTATCCAACTATTCATTTATCTATTGATTCATAGATATATAAATGCATACATATAGGTATAAGCAGATAGATAGATAATCAGTTAGAATGGATGAATGGTTAGACAAATAGAACTTATCTATCATCTGTATTCACTCAATCTCACTTTGTGTGATTTTGTTAAATCTCTCAAATAAAAAAAATGTCTCAATTTTTTTGGGACTTAGAACTGGGGGCAAAAGGGATGGATATCTTAAAATGGATAACTTTGCAAGTGTTTATATATTTCAAAAAATGACAAACAGGTTTAGACCAGTGTGGTGCATTAGGTAGACTATACTTGTTAAAGCAATTCAATTTGCATTACCTAAAAATAAATATACAATTTTTTAATATAAAATTTTTCAGTTATTTTTGGATTTCCCCTTGTGCATTAATTTTTTTTTCTTTTAGCATAAAGTAAACAATATCTGTCAAAGATTTATTAAAAAATATTATTTATAATGATACTCTGTGACAGTAGCATTATACAGAATTGTAATATTTTAATTATCTAAAACATAAAAAATATTTCTGTGTCAATTCAAAAACTAATCTAAACTGCTTTTGTTTTTATGAATGAAAGAAAAATTATTAATATATACCATGAAAAGAAAAATTAGTTTGCTAGCAACACTCGTTATTAGCCAAATTTTATGGTTCCAAATGAAACATGCTGATGGTATTAATATTTTTTATTAGGCATTTATAAGACTAGACATTATCCATCAATAAATAATATGTCAGTGGCTTAATATTCACTACATCACTCTCAAGCAAAATAGAGATTGGTTTCTATCCCTTCTTAATACCTTGTGGAAGGACGTAATCATAAACATACGACCAAAGACAACTGAAAAAGGTTTATGCTCCCAATATGTGCATTTCAAGCTGAACCATTACTCATCAACTGGTCCACACCACAAGCACTTACACACACACACACACACACACACACATATATATATATATATATATAGTAAAATTAATAAATGCCAAATGTACTGTTCTCACAACTTTGACACAAATCACTCATTCATTAGACTAGAAATTATTCAATAATAAGTAATATTTCTGTAATGCAATTTTTACTGCATTACTCTTATGTAAGATAGTGACTGTTTTTTATGTGTTTTTAACATTTCTAGAGGGATGTAATCATAGACATATGACCAAAAATATGTGAAAAAGCATTTATGCTAAACCAGCACTTATCAATTGGCCTAGAATACAATTTCTTACACATATCTCTATTATTTTTCAATATATATATATATATATTGAAAAATATATAGAGATATGTAGATATATAAAAATATATGTCATATATATATATATATAAATATATAATATGTCATATTATATATATATAAATATATATATATATAATATGACATATTTTTTAGATTCATCCATGTTAAAAAATTTAAATATTGATATACCGACATTTCGACTTGATCACACAAGTCATCCACTGGGTAATAACAGGTAGAAAGATGGTTGTAGAGGCGCTACAATCAAAAGAGATCATACTACATATTTGGATAAAAACAACAAAAGCCATTATTAATAAATCGCCTATTGAAACAGAGATAAAAAATAAAATAATCCCTCGTGAAAAATCATGTGTCTGTTCAAAATTTTATGGACTTCCAAAAATTCACAAACCAGATACTGCCCTTCATCCAATAGTAAGCACAATAGGATCTCCAACTCATATTTTAGCTAGATATTTATCGGATTTTATTAAACCTACAATCCCATCTATTAAATCATACATTAAAACTCATTTCATTTTATTTCTGATTTAAAAAAAATTTTAAATTAATGCTAATGACATTCTAGTCAGTTTTGATGTTTTGTCTTTGTTTACAAATATTCCAATTGATGAAGTTTTAAATATAATTTCACAACATTGCAATTTACCAGACCATATTATTTCTTTGATTAAACATTGTCTCTTGAACATATATTTTGTATACAATGAACAGAATTACCAACAAGTTTTTGGTACTCCTATGGGCTCACCTATCTCAGGAGTAATAGCTGATTTATTCATAGAAAATATAGAAGCTCGTGCTTTAGAATCATCATCTTTAAAAACTCTCATTTGGATCAGATACATAGATGACAATTTTGTCATATGGCAACATGGAGAAAATAAATTAGATGACTTTTTGTTACATTTAAATAATATGCATTCTCATAGTAAATTTACAATGGAGACATAGTCTGATGGAAAACTCTCCTTTTCTTGATGTTCTAGTCACCAGAACAGAAAATAGTTTATCTTTTTAGATTTATAGACAGAATACACACATATACAAATATTTACATTTACATTCTCATCATCATCCAACTCAGATAGCTTCTGTAGCCAAAACTCTTTTAAATAGAGCAATTAACCTTTCAAATAAGTCACATCTGAAAGAAGAAATAAATCATACTAATAGTTTTTTATTAGCAAATAGTTATAATTATAAATTTATAAAAAAAACCTTATTTCAAGCCCAAAATGGACAAAATAGGAAACAAAAAAATGATAAATCAGCTATTAGGATTTGTGTTCCATATGTAAATGGAACTACAGACAGTATTGGATGTACATTAAAATGCTACAATTTAGATAGAGCATTTCCTACTCAGCAAAAGATCAGCAATATAATAACCAAGCCTAAGGATTCAATCACTCTTGAATCTCATGGTGTTTATAAATCTCATGTAAAAATTGTAAAGCTTCTTACATAGGTATGAGTAATTGTCACATCAGTGTTAGAAGAAATGAACATGCTAATGCAGTTAAACAACACTCATCATCATCAGCATTCTCATTCTATACTATATATTCAAGTCATAAAATTGATTTTTCTAGTACCAGATCATATCCAGATGTGATAATCTCTACCACTGCAAAATTAGAATAGCCATTGAGATACTTAAAAGGCCATATTCTATTAATATGTGAGATGATACATGCATATTTCTTCCTATTTGGAAATATTTTTTTAAAAAACATTCTCAATTTAACATTTTACTATCGGTGGAATTTTAATGGTTTTTTTTTTTTCAAATTAATGTTGTAGCGCCTCTACAACCATCTTTCTATCTTTTATCAACCAGTGGATGACTTCTGTGATCAAGTCGAAATGTTGGTATATCAATATTTAAATTTTTTAACACAGATTAACCTGCAAAATATGTCTTTTATATGTGCAACCCATGAAAATCTTCCTATCAATATATATATATATATATATATATATATATATATCTTATATATATGCAACCCATGAAAATCTTATATATATATATTAAAGTAGGAAAGTAGGACAAAAGATAAATGTTAAACGTCTAAAGTAATGTTCAATGGATTTTCTCAAAATATGAAAAATAAGATTGATTCTGACGAGTTAGAAGAAGTTAACAGCTATAAAACTTTGGTCAGGTTATTAATATAGATGGAAACATAATGGATGAAATTAATCATAGAATTAAACTTGGTCAGAATGCTTTTGGTAGAAATATAACTTGATACTAAAAGGATATATGCCTATATGTTTGAAAAGAAAGGTTTTTTTTAATAAATATGTTTTACCAGTTCTTACTTATGGATCTAGGATTTGCACACTTAATAAAAGAGCAATACAGAGACTTCAGACGACTCAAACAAGTATGGAGAGATGCATATTAGGAGGAACAAGAAGAGATTGAAAATGCAATATATGGGTAAGAGAATAAATAACTGTTACTGACCTCATTGAAAACAGTAAAAGACTGAAGTGGAGTTGGGCTGGACATATTGGTAGAAGAGTTGATAATAAATGGACAATTGAAATCTTCAACTGGATTCCAAGAGATTATAAAAGGCATAGAAAGAGACCACATGTGATATGGATGGATGAAATAAGAAAGTGGCCATTGGTAATGTGGAGAAGAGAAGCTAAAGATCAAAGAAGATGGATTGAACTTGGAGAGACCTTCATTCTGCAGTAGATTGATAATAGTTGATGATATATAATATATAAACCAGTTTCTACCATGCATGAGAATGGTATAGTCAAAATTATACTACAGAAATATTATTCATTACTGGATAATCTCTAATCTAATGACTGACTAATAAAAATTATTAATATACATTTATTAAGTGATTTGTGTTAAAGTTATGAGGGCAACACATTTGACAATTAAGCTGTAATAATTTTCTCTCTATATGTATACTGAACAATGATAAAGATATGTGTAAGAGAATGTGGTCTGAGTCAAATGATGTATGCTGTTTGAGGAGGCAGTGCACATCTTGGCTCATAAATCTTTTTAATATGTCTTTGGTCATATGTTTAAGATTATATTCCTCCAATCTTAAAAGCAATAGAAAGTAATCTTTATTTTGCATAACTACAGAAGTATGATCCATTATTGGATAATCTCTAGTCTAATGAATGGCTAATAAAAATTATTAATATACTTTCATTAAGTGATTTGTATCAAAGTTGTGAGAGTGCAACATTTGATACATATCAATTAAACTATAGTAATTTGCTCTCTAAATATATACTGAATAATGATAAAGCTATGTATAAGAGATTATAGTCTGGGTCAACTGATGAGTGCTAATTCAGCATAAAATGTGCATCTTGGGGATCTTTTTTTTACATATTGTTGATCATATGTTTATGATTACATCCCTCCACAAGGTATTAAAAGCAGAATCCAGTCGCTATTTTGCATGAGAATGGTGTGATAAAAATTACACTACCGAATTTTTCATTATGCTAATGGTATTCTTTTCATTTAACCCATGTGGTTTAAGAAATCCAAACATTTTTGGCTTTTCACATATTTTAAAGACATGTAGATATTTCAATAAGCTTATCTGCACACACACATATATATACAGATGACAGAAATTTAATGTTACAAATAAGAATCAAATAACTGTAATATATATATATATGAAAAGAAAGTTACTGTTAACACTAACTGAAATAATTATAGAAAATATACAAACTGGATATTTGTAATTGTATAATGGTTTGTATATTATATATATATATATATATAATATACAATATATATATATATATACATGATATATATATATATATATATATATATATATATATCAACTTGAGTATAGCCTACATTAGTTAGATTGAATTACAACATAAAAATAAAATAAAAAGAGAAAAAATATTAAAAAGGTACAAACTGCCTTTGTTATGTGTCATTGGAATAAACTGCCTAAAATAAAAGTGATATATGCATTTGACAATATTATTAAATTGTGTACTTGAAAGGCAACCTATGCATAACCTTATATGAATTAATTAATAAAGATTTGAAGAACAATGTGTGTGTATTTACGCATATATCGTGCATTAGAGAAGTTGCCCATGAGACTAAAAGAGAGATTATTAATATACATTTTGATCACATTAAATGATTTGTCAATTTATGCAGAATGTTATCGATCACTCACCCTGTAATGTTTGAGTAAAAATATAATAATAAATAATAGTGTAAAAAAAGAAAAGAAAATGCTGTTGTTCATGGATCAACTTAATATTTTACTCAGAAGTCCATAATTTTCAAGTGGTCTACATTATGGTTCAATCATTGGTAAATGACAAAAACATATATGGATGATCTACATTATGATTTGATTATTAACAAAAGACATAAACAGTAGGTAGAAAGATAACTGAGATGGATAAAAAGGGTCATTCAATATTTATAGACAGTAAACAGTCTTTCATTCTAATAGTGAAATTTTTATTCTGTTCATGATTTTCCATGATAAATTTACTCTGAATGCAAGTGTAATTTAAAAGCCATGTTGAAATGAGTATGGAGAAGAGACTCGACCATTAATAAAAAAAATTATAACAATGCTTGCGGCCGAAGGTTATTGACAATGATAAAATAATTTTCAATGATGTCTTAACAGTTACAAGGATGTTTTATTTCCATAGTAGATTATTTATAATTCAAGGCTAGACAAAAAGATAGCACATCAGTTAGCAGATCCACAGTATGCAATCTGATCCAGTAAAGATTGTCTAAGTTTATGGAACCAGCTTGCGATATCCACTAAGATGCCAGTAAAGAAAGAAAAATTAACTACACCAATAAAATGCAGAAGACCTGTTGTCATTTAACTTACTTTCCATCACCATGCTGTTATAACTATCAAGTCTCCAGTATGTAAAGAAAAGAATTCAACTTGTCAAGTGAGTATATGAAGATGACCATAACTAGAACAATAAAATTAAAACATATTTGAAAATCCACGATTTATGACTTTAAATATTCAAACATATATTTACACAAAATAAGTAATATATTTACATTCTAATAATAAAAATGCCTTAGACATAAAAATATTTACATTCTAACAATAAAAATGCCTTAGACATAAAACTAAAAATACATTAATTACTATGATGTGTTTGATTTTTATCGACATTCATAATCAGTAGTATATATTATCAACTGATATTTTTTGCTTATGTTAATAAATTGTTAAATTATTGTTTTGATAATCCATTTGTTGATCTGAATACTTCAGTTCAAGCATTATAAATTAAACACACATATGTTTGTTTATAACCCATCCACAACTTTGAGATAACATGCAATCCATTGGAGAATATGCTGTGATGTCATAGTAACAATTTGCATTGATGATGATTGTTATTTCATTAGTATTGTAAATAGACCTTTTTTTCAGGAGATTTGGAACCTGAAGTTTTTTATTGTTGAAACTCTAAACAAATAAAATACTATTAGAAACATGTGTGACTACAAATCCTAATCACCATCATCACATTGATTAGTATTATTAAATTTTTTAGAATTCTATTAACCATTCAACTTATTTACATATATGTCTTGAAGATTTCATTACATATATGATCGTATATATTTGATTTATATAAATTGGTTATGGGTTCAAACCCATACTTTATTTCAGTACATGCTATTTAAAGTTTGTAATCAAAAATTTAATTCCAATGTTAACATTACACGAATATAGTCAAATGCTTATATGTACATTTAATATTAAAATTATTATTTTTTATTTACATTTTATATTTATGTATGTACTTGTGATTTCAAAGCTTAAAATCTTAAGATGCTCACTAAATTTAACAAATAATAAATTCTAAGATGAGATTAGGCAACAAAAAGCAGAAAGAGTTTTTGAACTATTTTTGTTATGTTGTTATCTAAGAATATATTTGTACTCTGTCAATAAAATCTCTTCTAAATTACATGAGATGAAAAGAAATCTTTTTCATTGTATCGACTTATTCCGTAATATTTTAATCCTCATAATTATTATCTGAAGATCTGAAAATAAATATAAACATATTTATTTATTGATAAACAAAAAGAGGAAAAAGAATATATATATATTTAAATTCATTTTAGAAAAAGTTTACTTTTTATCTGCTCGCAGATTGGTTTGCTGTTTTTTTTTTTATTTATTTATTTATTTATTCACCCGTAAATCACCTCTTTAGTTCTTTTTTTATCTATCTATGTGTCTATATATCTACCTCTATTTCTATCTATCTATCTATCTATCTATCTATCTATCTATCTATCTATCTATCTATCTATCTATCTATCTATCTATCTATCTATCTATCTATCTATCTATCTATCTATCTATCTATCTATCTATATGAGTGGTTATATATATATATATATAGAGAGAGAGAGAGAGTAAATAATTAAAATATTTTCAGCTCTTTAATAGGTAATAATAATAGTTAGAAATATAGTTATTATTAAATTAAATTAAAAACGAAGATTTAGTCGTAACAAAGCTAATGAGAAAGTCGAATCATCTGAAATAATGATCCTATTACTTTTGTCTCATTTCAACTTCTCATATATTTAGCCAAAGATGTCGTTTCCAGTTTTATATCAAATTTTGCATATATAATATTTAATATCCCGCTCAATTTTATTATTAATTTAAATTATAATAATTCTATGAGAAAATAATAGCATACAATATTATTACACGGAATTATTTTCAAGTAGTTAAATTATAATCGTTATAAATGCCTGATTAAATTCAGTTAATAATGATTACAATTTAAGTAATCAAAAATATTGTTGTATAATAATATTACATGCTATTATTTATTTATATGAATTATAATATATGTATATATGATTAAAATATATTTATTACTTATTCTATTATTTATTTATATGAATTATAATATATGTATATATGATTAAAATATATTTATTACTTATTCTTAATAGTAGGCAGATTTTTTTCATTATATACATACATATGTCATATTATAACTCTATGCAAATGCTTCTTGCATGGAACGATAATTTTAGAAATATTTATGTTAAATACGTTTTGAATGCAGTAAACCATCTTCAACAGTTAACCACTAGAAAATAATGTCTTAAACTGTTACATTTACTACAATAAATGTCTATATACAAACCGCCATTGCATAATAGTTATAATGGTTAACACATTCAATGTTTTAAATCCATAATCTGGGTTCAAACTAAGACTGGAAAGAAAAAAAAAATCGTTTTATTCATTTTAGTATTTTTACATCGTCAATGGCAATCAAGATAAAAATTTAATATAGTTTTGTAAATTAATATCTAAATATTCTTTAATAGAAAGCATAATAGAATCTCACTCAAATACTTACTATCTGGCAATAGGAAATCGGTGATTAATATCCACTTTTTATTGTTTTTAGTGGTATTGACAGGGTTACTAATGAGCTATTTATGTTAAAATCACCAAAGTTGCATAAAAAATATTGTTCTGGAATTTATAAGAAACTTAAGCACTAAAGATGCCAATACTCGAATTAATTTAAATATCCCACACTCTATAATCTGAAATTTTCTATTGACTTCATTTAAAATTTTTATTTCACAATAAGCTGTCTAAAGCTTCTTACTAAATTAATGTGTGGTTGATATCCTATTCGAATATCATGAAAAAAAGTTAAAAACCTTAAATATTCCACATAAAAATATTTCTCAAAATTTTTTTGGAAATAAAAATTCAGTGCAAAACACAATAATTCCACTTTAGCTAAATGGCAAATAAAGAGTGTTTTGAATTGTTTTTTTTTTTTTTCCCCTAGATACTGATATCTAAATAACCATCTACTTTCATGCAAATAATTAGACTATTAGTTTGTATAGTTATAGCAAACTAGCTGGAAGTTACATTTATTTTCAGTTAACATCAAAATATTCATTATATTTCTATCTGTATTAATAATTTTAAAAATGCATTCTAGTTGTTAACGTGTTTTAATCTATTATTATTATTAATCTTTATTTTCTTTTATGCCAAAAACAATTGCTATTATTGTATCATTAATCATTAACCCTACGTTTTTGCCTTCATCTGATAATTTTTACAGCATTCCCTAAACTTATAAAGAATTGAATGTTACATCATCAGATTATCAATGAAATGGATGGCTGAAAAATTGTGGATTGGAGTAGTTTGAATTCTATTAAAGTATGAAGATTGGATATCTTAATACAAAGCTGAGCACTGATTGTATATATGTATGGAAATAGTAATCTGGACCAACTGATGATCGCTGGTTTAGCATGAAATACATATATTGGTGATTATTTATCTTTTCAACAAGTATGTGATCAGGTGAGTCAGCAATATGAGATGATATGGAGAGTTGAGGGTCGTGTGAAAGTCTGAGTTCGAATCCTTATATATTACATTATATATGTGCAGGTGTGTGTAAGTCTGTACAGGGTATTAAATTATAAAACTGATTACAAAATCGAATATCTTAAATAATGTGCAATTATTTTTATTCCCTTAGCTTTACTTTTGCTTATAAAATTGCTATAAAATATTTTGAAAATAGGGAATTACTCTGAAATAAACATTTATAAATGTTATCACATGATCACATTTCCTATACTAGCACATTAATTGTTGATAAACAGAGCAAAACTCTCCATACAGTATTGCCACCTGTGCTAAACAGAGTAATCAATGGATGCCAGAAGGCTTGTGCATAAAATCCCTATCTAATGCCTACTCATCCAATATCCCCAGACTCACAAGCCAGAAACTAATCTGGGGATACTGGATGAGTAGGCATTAGATAGGGATTTTATGCACAAGCCTTCTGGCATCCATTGATTATTCTGTTTAGCACAGGTGGCAATACTGTATGGAGAGTTTTGCTCTGTTTATCAACAATTAATGTGCTAGTATAGGAAATGTGATCATGTGATGCTTAATGGTTTAACACCAATCCTGCCTAATAGGATAGTGGTGGCCATGGTTGTAAAAGAGCCAAAGACACCAAAATGTATGGATGCTGAACTGAGTTCAGACCCATATGACTATATAAGCTATTGAACTTAGATTGAAAATATTTTTTTGTGTTTTCAATTTTATTCTCATAGTTTTGTAGTTAAGTAGAGATAAAAGGTGGTTGCTAGAGGGTTGCATTAGATCTTAAGATCTAGATGTGGTGCTCTCAGATCCAAAGCTCCTCACTGACGAAGGCCACAAGCCAGAAACTAGTCTGGGGATATTGGATAAGTAGGCATTAGATAGGGATTTTATGCACAAGCCTTCTGGCATCCATTGATTACTCTGTTGAGCACAGGTGGCAATACTGTATGGAGAGTTTTGCTCTGTTTATTTATAAATGTTAATTTTCTTCATGTTATCCATATGTCCTGACTAATTTCTGGCTTATTGCCTTTTTATTAAGAAATTTGATTTAATGCATCTGTATTTTATGGGCCGAATAAATCATTCATCCTAATAGCCACCTCTTTCCCTAGTTTGATATTCAAAATCAATTTCATGTTTTAAATTCAAGACAATTTATTTGCTAGTTATATAGTTGTAGAATCAAAACATTATGACCAAAAGATCTAGGTCAGTGGTAGTCAACCTAGCCCCTACCACCCACTAGTGGGGTTCCAGCCTTCATGGTAGGTGGTAGGGGTTTTGTCCGACACTGAAGCACTTTTTTTTAATTTGACTTTTTAAAAAAATTTCATAGCGGTTTATATGCTTTAGCTTGCTGTAACTCTGCTTTATAAATTTTATAAAGTAAAGTTACTTTCCTACTTTATAAATCACCATTACTGTGGAACCGGTGGGCGGTTAGAAAATTTTATTACTAACAGAGGTGAATAAAATCCAGAAACCAGGCTAGTTTGAAGATATGAATAGAAGGGCACTGGATTAAATTTTAATAATCACTATTGTCTAATATCTATTAAGTTCTAAATATTATATATAATATATGGTCAAAATGTAGTAAAAATAAATTCTTCAATGATTTAACTGCTTGCCTCACCTCTTTATTTAATATACTTGGAAATTTAGAAGCTAATAAATGGAAAGAAATATTTATTATTTTTTTATGAAGAATATAAGGCAGAGTGTTATGTGCAATAATAGTTAAGAGAGGTGATATTTTAAAAATTTGTGAATCTGCACTAAAAATTATTATCCCATTTATAAAAATTCATATTTAGCAATGATCGAAATTGCAAAGAGATTATATGGCACAGAAAATATGATAGATATGTGTGTATGATTATTCTAATTATAAAATATAGTTTTCTCTTCCAACTTTTGAAGTAAGAGTATTCTGCCAATATCTACTAGGTAAGTGCAATAAAATTTTATAGAAGATTCTTTTTTCCTATACTAGGAAATATCTGCAATTACTATTCCACTGCAAATGCATTTATGTGATGAGTTCTACATAACTAGTCTTTCTCAAATAAAATACATTAAAAAACTATTGCAGTTCTCTTATAATCATTTTAAATTGTATTATTTTTTTTCTAAAGGCTTCAAAATTTTAAATGTAAACCAACTGTTTCCAATATCTATATAGATCTATACTACGTTAGCAATTATATGTATATCTGTGACATCAGTTATAAGGTAACTGCAGACATCTTTCATTTTTTCAGATAAATATGATATATATCAATATAAATTTTACTCATAATTTAGCCCAAATTAAAAATATGCTAGAGAAATCAGTTAAAATTATGTTGCGATTATTTTTTAAAAAAATACCATGTGTTGCCATATTTAGAAATACCCAATACATTATCTTGATCTGATATCATGACTAAAATAGAGAATGTGCACGACTACTTTAATTATAAAGCAGTTTGATAAAATTGTCTTATAGTAACAAAATTGATATTTTCTATTCTCTTTGTAACTCTGGCATTTATATATTTTTTCTAAAGTCATAAATATTACTTTTAATCAAACAAGTAATCTATGTGATGTGGCTGTGGGCATTTTATTCTTAAATATATTTACAAATCTAGAGTTGTTTCAAGGATTGCAAGATCATTCCCTCCCTCTTTCCCACTTTTAATTATTCCTCTAGTTATAAAAGCTCCACTTATTTTTATCAGAAAGTGAGATACTAAAATATCAACAAAAAAAAGTTTAGGAACTAATCTTCAAAATGTTTGTATAATAATTTACAAAAGTATAGTGATTAATTATCATATTCTTTGCTGATGTAATATTTTATAGAATGCAAATATTAAAAATCTCTTATCAGCTTATCAAGTCAATCACTGTGAATATTTTATAGATAACAGACAAAACTCTCTATACATATTGTCACTCAGTGCAAGCCAGAGTAATCAATAGATGCCAAAAGGCTTGCACATAAAATCCCTATCTAGTGCCTACTCATCCAATATCCCCAGAATAATTTCTGGTTTGTGACCTTTGTCAGTGATGAGCCTTGGATCTGAGAGCACTGCACCTAGATCTTAGGATCTAATCGGCAGCCACCTTTTATCTCTACTTAACTACAAAACTATGAGACTTAAATTGAAAACACTATAATATTTTTAATCCAAGCTCATTAGCTTATATAGTCATATAGGTCTGATCTCACTTCAATACCTATACATTTTGGTGTCTTTGGTTCTTTAATAACCATATCCATCACTATCCTATTAGGCAGGATTGGTTTTAAGCCAATAAACATCACATGATCACAATTTCTTATGCTTGCTCATAAATGTTATTCAAACTGGCAAAACTCTCTTTACTTGGTTGAATAACAGTTATGAGCAAGCATACTAAATTGTGATCATGTGATGTTTATTGGTTTTATAGATAGTGAGAGCATTTAAAAAACATATTGGAAACAGAATTAAATTTAAAAGTAATATGAAATAGAGAAGAAGAGCAACAATTGTACTAAAATAAGATGTATTTATTCTCTTTTTTAAATAAATTTTGTTATCCTTTGATTCTTTGTTATTTTTTTTAGTAAAAATCTTTTTAGGAATGATGTTATCAGGCCACAGTAAAAGTCAAAGAAGTAGATTCCTGCATCAGCAAAAAGTCAAGAATCTTAACTGGTATACTAAAAGAATAATTAAGATAATTTCTATACATTGAATAGCTTAAAAATTATAGTCCATTTTGTATATCATAGAAAGTCACCTTTTTAAATGTTAAAATCTTTATTTAGGAGCAAAATGGTACTTTGAAATGACAACTTATAATATATAATAGTGAGATTTAAAAAAAACACTAATTACTGAATGGTTTTATTGGTTTGGAGATGGTGTTTGAGTGCAGGAATTGGATTTGCTTGAGAACATTAAACCCCAGACTCTAGCACTCTACCACTATATATATATATATATATATATATATATATATATATATATATATATATATATATATATATATATATATATATATATATATATATATATATATATATATATATATATATATTAGTTATAAAGCAATAGCAGATACTTTTATTAAGGAATTCTTACAACATTAAGCCTTGGATCTGAGAGCACTGCTGTATGGGGAGTTTTGCCTGTTTTAATAACAGTTATGAGCAAGCATAAGAAATGATGATCAAGAGATGTTTCATGGTTTAACTCACATGTCTGTGTGTAACATTCATATAAACATTACAACAACCAATACAAAGTCAAAACTCATTGCCTATGATCCCAGAACAATTCCAATGTGATCAATGCATCTGATGTTAGTATACCTGTCCTTTTTTTTAAATATCCCATTGATGTCAGGGAGATAGAAGAGACCCTCAAAACTATGCAAATAATAATTGTAGTAAACAAGTCACATGTGAGAGATAATGCGTACATAAATAAATTTATAAGTTACAATAATAAAACAAAAAAAATTGAATCAAACAGAGTTTAAAGCTTAGTTAGATTTAAATTTTCATATTATATTGACTTTCTTATAGATTAAAAACTTAATTAGCAACCTAACTGCTTAATTATCAACTAATTCCATCAAAATGGAGGGATAGATATCCTATGATGATTTAATTTTTTAATTAACGAATAATCAAGCAGGGTTAAGATAGAAATATTTATTTAAATCTATTAAAATCATAATCATTAATAAATGATCACAACGGACTTAGAATTATAACTGACTACATGCTTGTACAGTCAGGCTTTAAAATACATAAAAGAAAATACTGAACATGGTATTACTTTATCAAAAACAGAAGAGTTTATCAAATAATAAACAGAGATGGGGTATGCCCAATTTGGCAAAGCCATACCCAGGCATTTCATTGGATCAAAGGGATATATGAAACAGAAATTGATGTCTTCTTCTACCACCATTGACAAACTGATTACTACTAGGCAGGAAATTTATCTGCATTTATAATAATACAGTGGACAATAGCACAGCCTCTCAGAGTATGAAAGTGTGGGATAAAAGCAGCAAATTTATTTCTTTAAAACAAGAATGAATGTCTGCTTAAAGAATAAAAATCTACAAATGAAGTAAATTATATATGTATAAGCTAGCAATACAAACTAAATAAAGAAACAAACAGTAATTAATTCATTATGAAATCCTGGAATTTATGATTGTCATTACAAAAGTCTTCAATTCAGGTGAGGGAAAGAGATTAAAATATCTTACAATTTTAGATTAAATAGATTTCTTTTAAGAAAAGAGGAGTAATAAAGATGACTCTTGGAATTTTAAGAAACAAACATGTGTTTACAACTTACAAAATAGCCCTCCGTCACATGATTCTCAAATAATAAATCTAGCACATATTGATTGCAGATTTTCCTTAATTTGTCTGCTATTTTTGGAATGTATTAATACACTACCGTACCAATAATTGTCTGTTCTCTTGATTGTTCTTATTGTTGTCTAATTAATGTTTTCTTAATAACAGCTGATTTATAACCATTTTTCATAAGAGTTTGTTCTATATAGATCTTTTTCCAAACTGCTGGTTTCTGAACAAACTTCTTTTGCTCAGTTCCGTAGTGATAGTATAACTCCATGTTTTGTGCTCTAGTGTGATTGGATGTATAGGCTATGTATTTTTCTGTA
This sequence comes from Epiperipatus broadwayi, assembly GCA_028023455.1. Taxonomy (NCBI): domain Eukaryota; kingdom Metazoa; phylum Onychophora; class Udeonychophora; order Euonychophora; family Peripatidae; genus Epiperipatus; species Epiperipatus broadwayi. Next base: position 8,923,093 of record JAQFVV010012395.1, on the reverse strand, counting down.
TGTGTAGGTTTTCAGTAAACTGTAGTTTGGATTTTTCCACGAGGAAGTCTTGTCACAATAACATCTAAGATTGTCAATTTTTGTTCCTGTTCTGATTCTATTGTGAATTTAATTGAAGGGGATATATTGTTGATATGTTTCCAGAAAGTTTGTAGAAGTGCTTCACCATGTGGCCATACAACAAATGTATAATCCACATAGTGAAGCCAAATTTTAGGTGAATATGGGGCACTTTTTATGGCTAAGGTTTCAAATTCTTCATGTAAATGTTGCTAATCAGGGAAGATGATAATGCGTTCATAGTTATTCCTTGATTTTGTTGGAAGAATTCTATGTTATATTGAAAGTAGTTTGTTTTTATACAGAATGTTAATAGTTCCATTATACTATCAACAGGAAGAGCTGTCCTGGTTTGTAAACTATTATCACCATTTAATCTTTTCCTTCCAATAGGCAATGCTTCTTCAAATGGTGCATTCATAAATAAACTTTCCATATCAAAGCTTACCGGTAAGTCAGTTCTTTCAATTTTCATGTTTTTTATTAATTCTACAAAGTGTCTAGAATCCCTGACAAAGGACTGGGTCTTGTATGCCAAAGGACTTAGAACTTTGAGAAGAAATCTTGCCAAATTTTGGCAAGATGAATCTCTAGAACTAATGATAGGTTTTAATGGAACATGATAAATGTGAATTTTAGATAGACTATAAAGATGAGTAATTTTTCTGAAATATGATATTATTTTACTTTTTTCTGAATCAATGAAGTATTTGTGATGCTTTCTGAGTAATGCTTGTAATAGTGTTTCTGTACTCAGTATTGGATTTTTTGCTAATTTTCTATATTGGCATGCTGAGAGGAGTGCTTGTATTTTGTTGTCATAATAAGTAGTATCCATTATAACTGTTGCATGCCTTTGTCAGCAGTGAGAATAATTATAGATATAACTACCTTGAGAGATTTAATTGCTTTTCTCTCATCATAGGATATGCTTGACTTGCTTGCCAGTGTAATTCTGCTGCTTCTTCTAAAGGCAATTTTTGAGTACCTTCCTCAGTGGCTGCCATTATATCTAATAAAGGGGGTATTAAACAGTGTTATGGCAAAGTTTAATTCTCTTTCAAGAACAGAAATTTCAGTATCAGTTAGATGTTTAGAACTGAGATCTATATAAAACAAAGTCTTATGAAAATTGGTTATCCATCAACTGTTATTAAGAAAACATTAAATGGACAACAAAAAGAACCATCAAGAGAAAAAACAATTATTGGTACTGTAACAGTCAGAAAACGTGTGACTCATAAACATAGTGCAGAATTCGACCACCACACAGAACAGCAGCACCATCGAGGTAGCGAAGCCACCCATTGTTACTGAGTTCGAACATAGTTTATCGGTTCCACAATACAATCCATGAAACAATGCATCTGATGTGACATTAGTAAATATTTCCTTAGGCATGGTGGTCAGGGATATGGAAGAGATTCATGATTTTATTCTTGAGATAGCCAATAATCAAACTAATATTAATTAAACATTCATATTTACATAATCGAGGAAATATTATATAGAATGGGTATAGAATAAATGAAACGTAACTGCAGACATATAGTTTAAAATTATTTATTAATACATTTTAATAAAACAAACATTTACTAATAATATTTTGTGGATTTAAAGCTTCAGTAGCGGGATTTGCGACACTGTAATGTTTAAAAAGGAATTCACTTATTTCAAGGTGTAATCCAGCTACCTAAAATTCTCGAGTAAGTATTTCTAATGCATGCCTTGGGGAATTTACACCTTTGCAATGCAAGAGTCTAAAGTAAGATTTGAGAGTAGTGGCGGACATATATTTATTTAATTAAAATATTTATTTTATGTCTAAGGGCAAACATTTATTTGAGAGTGAATTATGAAGATAATGCAGAGGCGGAGTGATATATATAATAATAAAATTAAGTAAAGGAACACGTGGTACATTTTAGAAAGGCGATATGGAATGGCAGTATATTGAAACTGCGATGCCGTGAATGGGTTTATAAGAATGTTGGGCTGGTCTCTGCCTCGGCCCGATGAAATAAGGTGTCACATAAGCATAACCATGGACAAGCGGTCCGTGTCGCAGTTTTGCCGGCTGGCTGCATGATGTTGTCAAGTCCTACGGGAGCACCCATTATGCCCGCTTGTGTAGGATGACTGGGGTTACTTTCAACTCTGAAGAATCCGGAATATTTACGGTGGAATAGATCATCACATCTTTAAAACGTAACATATGTATAAGTATAAACGATTATAATAAGATTTAAATAGATTTCTAATTCGGCCCTACATTATCAACAGTTACTAAAGAATGTTGGTGACTCTCAAAGAAATGTAATTTTTTGGAATTATTCATGATGATTTAATAAATACAAAACCTATATAAATTGGGAATTATTATAAATAATACGTCAGCCATTTGTGAAGTAGTAGACCCTGCATTACAATAAGTGATGCACTGAATGCGTGTCGATTTATATGAAAGTTAAGTTAGTTATGGTTTATAAGAATGTTGGGCTGGTCTCTGCCTCAGCCCGATGAAGTACATATTAATGAAAATGTGACACGCATTCACGGTTTCAAACGATCATAGATTTAAACTTTGAAAATAGAGACAATTGTGAGCATGCAATAATTAAATAATAAATATAGATAAAATGTAGATTTTAGAAATACGCACCCAAGATAGAATGAGGTAAGCTAGATTATTAGAGAGATTTACACATTAAGTTAATTATTCAGTTTTAGTTATACATATGGTAGTTTTACATTTTATAATTTAGATAAGTAGTACGAAGAAGAGCTATAGCATATTATTAGAGTACTCTAGAGTTTGAACACAGACAGGTACCTGTTTTATAAGAAGTTTTCTGATTCCATTAGTTTAGCAGCAAAAAGTTCACGAGTGGCAATTCTTTCTTGTATTTAGATATTTCATTTACTTTCACAGCAGCAGCAGCTTTCTCATTTATTTCAGGCAGCAGATCATCATGGTGAATTTATGACAGGCAATGGAAAGTTTGGCATCCGATAGGCCATCTTTCGATGGAGAATAATCTAGGTGCTTTACTCGGTCATACCTTGGCAGGAACAAATTATTTTTATATTTTGGAGACTCTCAGTGATCGAGAGCAAAGCTAAAGTTTAAGTGAATGTCTCAGCAAGTCTAAGATGGCCTCTTTTTTATCTTGATCTTTCACATTTTTGTTAAGGTATTTTTAGGTTCTATTTAATCTGCCCTGAGGATAAGCAATGCATTTTGTTGGGTTTTAATTATAGAAAGCTGACGTTCTATTGTTTACATTTTACATTTACTAATTACATTTTGGGGAATTTTTCTTTAATTAATCTATTATCTATCACTGACTGATGCTTTTAAATTTCAAAGACAAAAAGGGAACATAAGATTATTTTAACTTTTAATTAAATATTACATCAGATTTTTTTAGAATTATTAAACAAAATTTAAACAAAGCAATAAATACGAACTTTATAATCCAAAATAAATGATTAAAATTATACAAAATTATATAACTAAAAGAAATCTAAATGATATTATTTTATCCCCATTTATTACCTTTAATTTGAGATCGAAATGTGTGCGTGTTTATGCTGAATTCTACATATACTTATATATTTTTAATATTGTTGCACACACAATTTGATACCAAAAAGTTTAAATTTGGGCAGGATAGACCAGTCAGTGAGAGTCGACAGAAAAAGGTGAAACTTAAGATTCGAATACGAATCTTACTGTTTCAGTACTGCAGTGTACTCATGCATTCCAAAAATAGCAGGCAAGCTAAGGAAAATATGCAGTCAGTATAACCTCAGAACAGCTTTCCAGAACCATACTACCCTACAAGGAATTCTAACATCTACAAAGCTTAAACTTTAAATGTTGAAAAGGAAAACTGCATCTACAAAATAACATGTAAATGTGGAAGAACATATATTGGTAAGAGCAGTTGTCCCATGAAAAGTGCTTGCAAGAACACAGACTGATGATTAGAAGAGAGAAAACAGATGTGTCTAAGTTATCAGAACATGCCAATGAACATATGTTCAATTGGGAAAATACAAAAATATTCGATAGAGAAGCAAAGGTACAAAAAAAGAAAATTTAAAGAAGCTGCTCATGTGACAATGGCAAAAATCCCATAAGTCAATCTAGTGTGACTATATATAATGTATGGAAACCACTAATCAACTTTGCTCTTAGGTAAAAAATGGAAAAATCATGAGGAGCCTCACAGATAAGTATATGATATTATTACAGACTGTTGCCTTTGGCAGGGTGGCTCAGTTCATTAGAGCATTACCTTAAAATTCAAAACTCAAGAGTCTAAAGACCCAGGTTCAAATCCCAAGTTAGTACTGTCACTGGTCAGGCCAGCAAGACCTGAAGAAGAGGGAAGACCAATACCTCTCCAAATATTGCAAAGACTAAACTGTCCGATGTGCTATTACTAACAGTTGAATGTATTTGGAATATTTAAATAAAGTTACATTTTGCTAAACACATTTAATATATATATTAGATGATGGAAATAGTCCAATATAAAAATACAACTAGAACACCATCATCACAAACCTTCAGGGAAACTGTTGTATATGTTGAATTAAATATTTCTATGAATTGTTTTGTTATTATAATAATGAATAAAATAAAGAGATAATATCCATGAAATAGAGATAAAGTTTAACCTTTGATGTTAAAAGAAAATTATCAATTAATACTAATTGACATATCTTGAAGTCAAGTATGATTTTCTCATAATGCTATAATAGCACTTTTTTGGAAGGTGAATTTTTATTAAAGTAATAGAGGTTTTTTTTATCTTCAAACCTACATTTTTATATGGAATTAAATCCAGAAAGCTATTTTATAAGGGTGAAAATGTGAAAAAATAGCATCTTTCTTGACATTCAGCATCTGTCAATTATTCCTTGGTAGCATCAAAAGATTAGAGTTTATTTCTATTTTAAGAATAGTACCTTCACATTTCTATTCATTATTATAATAACAATTCATAGAAATGTCTAATTTAATATATGCAACACTCCTGAGTAGTTAAAAATACTACTTGCAGAATGTCAAGAAAGATGCTTTGCTTTCACATTCTCACACCTATTAAAAATAGCTTGTTGGTATAGTCCATATAAAAACCTGGGTTTGAAGTAGCAGAAAACTTCTTTTATCCCAACCAAAATTTCCAACAAAAGATCTATTTTTTAAGTTCATTAGGAAACCTTGTTGGGACTCAGGAACATTAAAATGTTAAAGTTCATTTTTATTACATGAATATTACCACTTCACTTTGATTTATTATTATAATAACAATCCATAAAAGCATTTAATTCAACTTATATAACTCCCTGGAGAAGTTAAAAATATTATTTGCAAAATGTCAAGAAGATGCTATTTTTTCACATTTTCCCATGTATAAAATAGTCTTTTAGGTTTGAATCCATATAAAGCTTGGGTTTAAAGTAAGTGAGGATTATTTATTTCAACTAATGACTCACCCCATCAAAAAATTACTTCATAGGTTTATAGAAAACCTTGCTTGATCTCAGAAATTATCAGTTATAAGTAATTGATAATTTCTTGGTAGCATCAAAGGTTTAAAGTTTATCTCTATTTTACGAATATTATCTTTTCATCTCAATTTATTATTATAATAACAATCCATAGAAACATTTAATTCAAAATAAATTATATGTATATATTGAAACCATTATAGGTTCCATGTCATACAACATAGTAGTGTATGTGCATATATATATATATATATATATATATATATATATATATATATATATATATATATATATATAAAGTTGAAAGAAAAAGTAGAAATAAACACAGTCAAATTTCTGGTGTAGATATGCTCTATAGTACACTGTTAATAACAGAAAAGACTAAATAATTCTAAATTTAAAGTTTTTTATTCAAAATTAAATGTTTAAAAAAGTCTAATTAATATTTTATTAATTCTGATTTTGAAATTGAAACAAGCATGTTTTATATTACAATAGATATCATAATAGTTATAAAAATCCACTATCCAATTTAGAAATCTTTTATTTAAGTAAAACTTGTACAATATATTTTGAAAAAAATTCACTAACTATTTTAGAAATCTTTTTTAATGTAAAACTTGTATAGCATATTTTTATAAAATTCCATTATCTGATTTAAAAATATTTTTAAGTAATGCTTGTATAACATATTTTGATAAAATTCCACTGAAGTGGTTTTTGAAAGGAAAAACATTTTTAACTAATGTATTTTTTCCATACTGTAGTATATAAAAAGGATAGTTCTTAAGTGGTTCTCAGTGGCTGTTAAGAGTACCAGGAGTTGGAGAAATTATGAGAGAACTACCATAAAAAATAACACTATGGTAAAGTTTACATACACATAGAAGCATAACCCAACTTCTCTGTGTTTGATAGCCCATATGGTATGAGATAGTATGTCTGATGTCTATCCAACCCTAGATAAAATGGAGGAAATTCCAATGTCAATGGTTATATGAATTATAGCTTTCCAGGTTATGGAAATATGCCAGTTTACTGTTTATAAGGGGTTATCTTACTTAGAGAATCCATCAGCTTGCTGAAGAATTAGTCTACACATATGCTGATTTATCTATATGAAGAAAAGCATAAATAAACATATCTATATGAAGCATAGCTGGTGAGTAGTGTTATATATATTGTAACAGTCAGATTTGAGTCTTACAGTATCTGCTGTATAGGATGCCACCAGGCCATTCAAACCTGGAATAATTTATACAGTAGGCAGACACATATGGCTAAGATCCAAATTTTATTTTATTGTTGACTGTTAGGCCATGCCACTAGCTCAAGGAGATACAGAGATTTAATATATAAATTCTTATTTAAAAGAAAACAATAAATTAAGCTGCTGCCAGTAATGTCACACAAAAAAACATTTATTAATGCACATATACGAATAAGCATTTATTTTATAACATCTTGCGTGTGATTATTAATTATGATAGAATGACAGCCTGTTAAGCTAAATTGCGCAGACGCTGTGAGAATGTTGTTAATAAATGAATACCTTCGAACAATCACATGCTTATATAAATACTATATCATGTGGTTGTTCGAAGTATTTTTTTATATAAATACTATATCATGTGGTTGTTCGAAGGTATTCATTTATTAACAACATTCTCACAGCGTCTGCGCAATTTAGCTTAACAGGCTGTCATTCTATCATAATGCACATATATAAATATTTAAAATTGAGGAATAAATTTAGACTTTACTATTAATTTTAAATTTAAATTATTTGAGTAAGTTTGCACAGATTGACATTTTTAATATTTTTACTTTAGAATGTTGAGTATAGATAGGCTACATAGATTACACAATTAAAAACTTTCAAAAAAAACAAACAAACATTTAATCTCAGGCTAAAAGTTCACAGCCAAACCAATGCTTCCTTTTTGATATGAAGATGCAACCAATGCAATACAAAGATGCTAACAAAATGATGCTGACAGGAAGGTGCATTTATCTGGTGAAGAAATCCTGTATATAAAATATTTAAAAATAAATGCTATGTATGGGGGGTCTATCTGCCAACTTATAGTCCTATCCATAGAGCTAAAGGAAGTCAATGTCACAGTAAATACATCTGTGTACATTGCAATGCAATGACTATGCCTTTGGGTCATGCATTCAGTTGGCTTTGCCCTGTATGCTATCATGCTTCACATTGCATTAATATAAATGCCCATATATCTCTCTACTAGCATCGACTTAACTACAAGACAAATAGTCTCAAATTTAAACCTTTTAAAATGTAAACGATTTTAATTATAAAGTTATTGATGGAATTGTTGAGGGAAATTTACAATAAAGTAAACCCAATGACATTCATCCTAAGGTGCCGCATTGACAACAACAACTTAAAAGATATACCAGTAAATAATACATTTAGACACTCAGCATGAGGGGGTCATATTTATTGATATATTCACATATTTTCACATATAAAAATATTAAAACATTATCACAATAATAAATCCATGCAGCCATCTACACCCAACTTAAATTTAATACATTTCTAATAATTTAGTTATTAAATGAAACATAAAATAAATTATAACTGAAATGCAAAAATAAAAGTGATTAGCAAACATTATACAAAAAAAGTGACTAGTTTGAATTTATGTTCAGTCAGATAAGAGATTTTCTTAGAGGTTTACATATTTGAAAAAGTTCTTTAGATAGTCAGATTAAAAGTTCATTTAAAAATTATGTTTTGTAGGCACATTAAAAAAACTTGTTTGAGAGATCTAAAAGTTCATATTTATAAAATTCTATAAAAGTCTATACTTTCCATTTGATCCTGGTTATTCCTTAGACTTGCCCATTTTATGAATTCCCTCACTGATTATATTATTTGCCAAAGTTTCTTGGAGACATAATTGCTGCAAGCCATTCATTCTATTGAGAGTTTGTCTCAGTGGCACATATAAAGAAAACAAAATCTATTGCATGATCCTTACATCATGGAGTCCGCAATATAGCTAGCTATAAGATGTTTTAACTGGTTAGCATCATTCTATGAATAGTCAATAACTCCCTTTAAATTCAATTATTTTACTTTTTATAGTATCTGGCCTCCTTATCTCCAATCCTCTGGATCAATCTAACATGATGTCACTGATTCTAATGTTCCATTTTTAGTCCATGCTGTGGCTTCGTGCTTTCATTGGTCAATCTATTTTTTCTCTTATCTGACTTTTCTATTATACAGTGCTCAAGTGCTCATCTGCTTAAGATTTAATTATTAAAACAATCACTTCCATTTTAAAATTCAAATATGACTTTTGAATAAAAATTAATTAACATTTATTTCTATTTTTTTATACAACTTTTTCTTTTAAAACTATTTATCTATCTTTAGATCTTTTTTTTCCAAAAAAAGTACTTTTAATTTTGGCTTTTAGTTTTTAATAATTCAATTTTATTTAAGATTAATTTTACCCTTTTATTTTAATTTTAAAATAATGTAATGGCATATGTATACTGTTACAATATATATATAGAGCGTATATATATAAATAAATATATTTAAAATATCATTCTAATTTTGGTTACAATATATATATTGAGAATGATATTTTAAATATTTTTTTTAGTAAAAATGACATTTAAAATCTATAATTTAAAAGTACAAGGAAATAATTTTTGCTTGAATTAAAAAAATCTAATAGTAAAGAATTGATTCATCTCCAAAAGTATTTCTACATTGGAAAACAATAAATCTGCTGGAATCCTTTTTTAAAAGATGTTTATCTTTAATCAAGAGTAACCATCAAAGATGTGATATTACTGATTTAAAAAATGAAAAAGAAAATTTTTATGAAGAGCTGTCAAAGAATTTAAAAACAGATTCATATTTTTTTCTAAATGCAAGGATTATAATATTATGCCCAATTGTTGTGTGGTTAAAATCAATAGAATAATACAATAATTTAAAAATTAAGAATGAATTTCAGAAACAGCTTTTGGCGCATATAACATATGGATGTAGAGATGCTTTTAAAAAGCAAACAATCAGATGGAATAAAATGACTGCGAACTACGTAATTCCCCAGTGGATGCAAGATAAACTGCATAAAATTGAGAGATTTCATACAGCAAAATTTGAAAATAAAATACATTTTTTGTTTATCAAGCAAAACAAGTATCGCCATAGGATTAATACAGACATGTTCGTTAACAAAACTTCAATTACACCACCATATGAAATCAAGAAAATTTTATCCTTTGGACCGAAATATGTAGGAGGAAGTTGGAGATCTCCTAAACTCGAACTAATAGCAGACATTGAAGCGAGTCTCATTAACAATATACAAAGAGATGCTATCATCACCGATATATCTAAACTATTAAATAACAATTTCATTGATAAAGAAGGAAAAGCATGAAATAAAAGTATATTAAATACCAAACAATATTTCAAAACACACAATATTACTTGTCTCAAAGAAGACAAAGGCAATCGTTTTGTTTTGCTAAATAACACAGACTATAAAAATAAAATGCATGACCAAATTAAAATATTAAAGTTGGTGCATGATAACTCTTTTAATATTAAACTAGATCGAGATAAATTTATTAACAATGTGCTTCGGACTTTCAAGGATAAAGGGATTACTAAATCCGAATATTACAGGATTTACCCTTCTGCCACTAGACCCCCCCCCCCCAATGTTTGTCAATTTAAAACTACATAAAACAGGCGAACCACATAGATTGATGATGGATTTCGGTGGTGTGATTATTTTGAAGCAGCCAAATTAATCAATCAATTACTTATAGATTACCTTAATTTTGGCTCATACACGATAAACTCGTCTCTCCAATTCTGCTCCAAAATCAAAAATACTCAAATATCTCAGACTTCAATTATGGCTACAATGGATGTGAAGGAACTATACGGATCAATTAATAGAAAAGCATCTATCCAAATAGTACGTGAAGAGCTACTGCGAGCACATTGCTCTAGTGAAAGAGTTAAATTCATTATTGCTTTCCTGTCATGGCTTGATTCACATATATTTACACTATTTAAAAACAAGTGGTACACAATGCAAGATGGATGGCACATGGGCCTTCCTGTCAGTGGTGTTTTATCTAGCATATATTTAAATAAATACAAGCTATCGATCCTTCCAAAATATCACAATATCAACCAAGACGTTACATATATTCATTATGTAGACAATATCTTTATCATAACCTCTAAAGATAATACTTTAAATATACAACGTGATTTACAAAACTTAACCAAACTTTCATTCACCATCACATATGAAAATAATAAAGAACTTAAATATCTCGACCTCTCTTCTATCGAGAAATCGCCATGTAATAGATTACAAAATGATTGTTAAACCATTTGAAATTTGCAGCTGTATCCACCCTAATTCTAACTCACCTGCATCGCATAAATTTGCTGGCCTTAATGCATTTTTGTTTAGAAACTTTTATTTATGTAAATATGAAGCAGACAGGAAAGAAAACATAAACAACTATATTAAAGATCTATTATCAGCAGGGTTCAATTCAAAGCTATTAAAAATAAAATCATAAAATTTAATAATACAATAAACAATAATGTACCTCGCACCAATCTACCTAGAATAACAATCCCCTACATTCCTAAAATATCTAACAAACTAATGAAAGCATTAAACAATAAATTTAACATAGCAGTTAGAACTCCACCTAATTCTAATAGATTACTTAACAACTCTAAAGACCACATTAATCGATCATTCACCCCACATGTGGTGTACTCTATTGCCTGCCCTCAGGCTGGATGCCATACTATATATTATGGTGAAATGATGGCTACAATCAATACAAGACTGGGTCAACATATTTACACATTTAACAGAGCTCAGAAAAACAGCAACATGTCCTCTGTATTCTTGGAGCATGCTAAACAATCTGGACACAACTTCACACCTGCCAATCCCATAATATTGTGCTCAGAATCAAATGATCACAAAAGAAAAATAAAGGAGGCATTTTACATCAATGGAAACATCCATGCCATTAATAGAAAGGACACTTGCTTCGAGATCTCGAAGAAATGGGCTACATAATATTAGCTTATTTGAATATTTGTATTTGCATATTTTATTATACATTGTATGAAGGCTATGAATATGAGGCATGGATCCTCAAAAACGTTAAGCCGATAAACTTTAATACTAATTAGTATCTTCTCTAATTAACAATTATATATTTTACATATAGTGAGAAGTAAAGCTATATTTATATATATACATGTATATGTGAATTTTATGCATATTTTAACATAGAATCAATTATAAAAATATATTGTTTAATAATTTTATTATTTTGATAAATTTAAATGTCATATGATATAAACATCAGTGTGCACATACATTTTATGCACACACATATATATGTTAAATTGGGCATTAACTATGTCATATAAAAATGAATGTCATTTATAGATTTATGACAATTCAGATATGTTCATAAATTATACTGCACATTAGGCAGACAGATATATGCAAAAACTAATCAGTTTTTTATTATTATATGGCAATTTAGATGTTCACAAATTATACTGCACATCTATGTGCTGATATCAATGCATGAATATGTTCAGAAATTATTATACTGCTTATCAGTATGCTCATATATAGGTATTTTAAGTAGATGCAAGGGAACATAAATGTAAATTATAATATGATAGTATATTTTTGGTATATTAATCAAAATCAGAAGGCTTAATTTGTACATGTATAATCATATTATGTAGACCTTATCTTTATTTTTTTATTGTTAATAAACTGATACTTAATTGTTAAAATTGTTCCAGTGACTTTCTCAGTTCTAAATAGTTTTTAAAATATTATATGTTGCATCATCTCTTGTTCACAGTAACAGTTATAGAGCTTGTATTATCTGTGATAGATTCGTGCATAATGCTATTATATAAAATAGATTATATTTAGTGTTTAGGGGCATCCAGTTGATGATTATGATTCTGGATTGATCCAAAAGAAATATCATTTAATGTTCATGCACTACATTTCATTTAGTTTAATATTTATTTAGAAATTAAGTTTATAGTTGACCAATACATTAAGGGTACTAAGGGGCCAGAACATTGATGATGGTGAGCCTGTTTTAATAACCTAGCATTATTTTATTATTTTATATTCTGATGGATTAGCACTTAAGTTTGTGCAGCTAAGTTAATGTTTAAATAATCTGCTACAAGCTATCAAGAGCTAATAATTAGCCTGATCTACGGTAGATCCATTTTAAATCCAGTTACCTGATTGACTGTTGATTTAATGTTATCATTAATCACTTATAATGATGAGTATTACTTACACATATTTATAGTGTAAATGAACTTATAGTTAATACACTTAATATTTCTGAGCTGCCAGAGTGATCTCTCAACATCTCTCATTATTTTTATATTGATTCATGTTTAAACCTTATTTACATTACTTTGATATTAAATTAATATTTAATATTTGAGACATTGATGTGCATTATTTTGGAAGGATTATGGTATTCTATCATCCCAGGTGTACCCCTATTTCCATCCCATTGTAATATATTTATGCTGTAGACAATATGTAATGGAATATTATATGGGGCAGCCTGCACCTACTATTTTCTATCATAGGGCATCACTATAACTGTAGTCTAAAATATTTATAATTTGCAAATGGTGATATTCATTCAGGTCCTTACTATGACTGTCTACCTTATATATACATTAATTAGTGCATAATCTTTTCAAAATAAGCAACTGGCAGGGCAGACAATAGTAAACAAATGCCAGACAAATCTAAAAATTAACAACAATATTTCATTAAACATCACATGATCACTATCTCTTATACTATCACATGATTGTTATTAAACAAGGCAAAACTCTACATACAGTAGTGCCACCCTGTGCCAACCAGAGTAAGCTATTGAGAGTAGATTGAAAATAGTATTGTGTTTTCAATTTCATTCTCATAGTTTTGTAGTTGAGATAAAAGGTGGCTGCTGGAGGGTTGCATTAGATCCTAAGATCTAGGTGCAGTGCTCTCAGAATCAAGGCTCTTCACTGATGAAGGCCACAAGCCAGAAACTAGTCTGGGGATATTGGATGAGTAAACACTAGATAGGGATTTTATGCACAAGACTTCTGGCATCTATTGATTACTCTGGTTGGCACAGGGTGGCACTACTGTATGGAGAGTTTTGCCTTGTTTAATAACAATATTTCATGTTGCTATGAATATGAGAATGCCTGAAGTTCTTAAAAGTGCTAAGCCATATTTAATTTATATAAATAACAAGCTCATCCATAATTGCACATAAAAGCACTTATTACATTTACTAATAATTAAAGAACAAACTTATATTAATGTTAAAGTCTAAAACACTTGGGTTTCATTGTAAACAAAATATTTAAATGACTATTACTTCTTTTACAATAATTAAATAATGTAATTGGCATCTGACAGCTTGTTATATTATTTTCCCTCGCAATATTAACTTTAGTCCTCTTTATAATAATAAAATTTTTATAGATTTCACAATTTATAGGTGTGTGCATGTATATTAATAATAATATAAATTTAAAATCTAAAAATCAGTAGGTTTAGTTACTATACTGGCACACACATGTGTTCTATACTAAATAAAGCTCATATGCAAATGTAGAAGATCCTGACTATGAAGAGAAATATTTGGAAAACAATAATAAAGTCCCATAAGTAACCCATGTTAATTAAAAAGTCAATAAAAATAAATACATGCATATGAATATTTATAGCACTTGACCCAATATAAAAATCAATAAGAAGTGCAAATTTCAAGTGATAAATAAACTGCAAGTTCAAACACAGAATATAACAAAGAAATAATCATGGATGGAAAATTGCTGAACCCAATCCAAAATATCAATCCCACTTATATATAGCAATAAGCAGAAGAATAAATAAATATAAATGGCTAAATATATAAATAAACATTCACATGGTATCTAAAGAATCATTTTATGTATGCATGCATATATATAAGCAAAACTTTCTATTTTATTTTTAAATGTGTATGACATAAATAACAAGGGAAAAAACTGCCAACCAATCAAACAGTTCAACATTTATATAAAAAAATATTTTTGTACATCAGATGTTATTATAAATGGGTAATGATGGTCTTATAAGTTCTAAGACATTATTAATTATTAAAAAAACATCCATTTAAATTTTTTTAAAACTTAGTATTTTACTCTTTCAGATACTTATCAAGTTACCTTTGATTGTCTAAACAACCATAAAAGTGGAGGGTAAGCAAATATACTTTATATTTCTTTTAAATAACTTTTCTTTTAAAATTTTATGAGGGGTAAGGGATATCTTTAGAAAGCTATTGCAAACTATTAAAAGTAGTTATCAACTGTCAAATTTATGCAAATTAGAGGGTTTAAATAAAGCATTACTAAAACAATTATAATATATGATATACATAAAAATAAAACAAATAAAATCAATACACAAATACATAACATTATCACCTTATGTATATCACTGGATTATTGGTATATCTCATAAAGAATAGTTCATGCAAAGATTTTAATACATAGTGAAAATGGTTGTAGGGTTATTATTTTCAGAACATATGGAATATTGCATAAATGCATACTACATTGACATATTGGTTTTTGTCTCTTCATTCCTTGATTTCTCTTGATTGGATATGTTACTTCTCATGAAGCTACTTTGTTGGTATAAAGGGATGGGTTTTTGTACAGCCTCTTTGATAGCAGTGGTTGGCTGAGTTGATCTGGTAACAGATAGGCTTAACATATACTGACTACAGGTTCATGCTGGAGAGTGGAGTTTCTTTCTGATGCCTAGCAGCACATATCTCCAAATATAGTAACTGGAGCAAATTCTGAATTCATTATTGAAACAGATAAAATACAGCAGAAGTAATAGTAAAGAAGAAGAATCAGCAAAATCAGAAGAGTCCGCAGCATCAGAAGAATAAAATATACTTTTTAGCTGGTTTTGACTACAGTTCAGTGTTTAGACCAGTGGTCTTCAACCACCAGTCTGTGGATTGACACTGGGCCGCAGAAGTTTTCTGCCGGGCTACACTAGACTGGCAAAAAAGTTAGTAATAAAATAATAAGATTTTAAACTTTTAATTAATATAAACAGTTTTTATTTATTTTTTCATCACCTTTTTACCCAGTTAAAAAAAAAGAAACAGAACAAAAACGAAATCTAATTAATCATACATAAATTAATTTGTTTTTCTATTTATCACAGATGTTTATGGGGGGGGGGGTAGAATTAATTTTTTTATTATTTTTCTAAAAAAATTTAAAATTTAAAAAAAAAAAAAAAATTATTATACAAACTCCAGTTGTCTTTTGATAGCCAATCATGGCCGCTTGTTGGCATTGTTTATGCGTTAAAACAATAAAATGTAACATTACTGGGCCGCAATTTTAAAAATATGGTGACTTTTTTTGATCTCTTAAATTCTTTTTACTACCTCTGTTAATACAATATTTTATTTTTAGTGGGTTTTTTTTTTTGGCTTTAACTTTTATTTTTGAAATCAATTTTTTTTACCTTTTTTTAAAAATAAAAACCAAAAAAATAACTTCTGCCTCTAACTTTTACAAAGTATTTCTCAATATACCCCCCTTCCCCAAATAAAGTAAGATCAAAGCTTTTGATTTTTTCAAGTTTCAGTTTTTTTTTGTTTAAAAATATGGCCATTTTTTTTTGGCCTGCAAGGCGATATCTTTTTTGCCTTTATTTGTATACCACTAATATACTAAAACTTTTATTTTTAAAACCATATTTTATTATCTTTTTTAAAAAATAAAAAAAAACCAAAAATAACTTGTGTCTCAGTGAAGTCAAAGTATTTCTCATCCCCACCCATCCCCAAATTAAAATATGATCTTTTTTGGCTTTAATTTTTATTTTTGAAGTCAATATTTATCACCTTTTGACTTTTTCAAGTTTCGTTTTCTTTTTTTTTTGGTTTGTTTAAAAATATGCCCACTTTTTTTTGGCCTATAAGGTGATATTTGTTTTAATTTTATTTCTATACTGCTAATATACTAAAACTTTTATTTTTAAAACCAATTTCTGTTAATCTTTTTTTAAAAATAAAAACAAACAATAAATAACTTTGCGATTTTTTTATTTTTGGCTTTATTTCTATTAAGCAATATCTATTTTACCATTTTTTAAAAAAAAACTTTTTCTATTAATTACGTTTTGTGATCCTTTCAACCCACCAGCACAAAAAAAAATTACAATGACATCAAAACTTCAGAATTTTACACGTTTCGTTTTATTTTTTCAGATTTAAAATGTGGCAAATTTTTTTTGGACTGTACAATGATTTTAATTATGCAATTTCTATTTTGCCCTTTCTACTATCAAAAGACAACCTCCATATATATATATATATATATATATATATATATATATATATATATATATATATATATATATAACCATCTTGTATATTTAACATTAAAACCAGATATTACATTTATCATAATCATTGCTGTGTAATTACACTAGCTATGATATTTCCCAACATTCAGATGAATAACATTTTATTCTTGAATGTTTTAACAATGAAATAATAAACATAGAAATACAAGCACATTAATGAGAATGACTGCTATTGTACTGTTTTTGTGTTTAACATGTGAAGGTAAGCAATACCATTACAATACACAATAACTAGTGTGCTGTTTTGGTCAGTTATAACAATTATGCTTATCTAAGGCTAAGCAGGTTACATCTTTAAGAAAATTTTTCTGTAAACTTCTGCTGGTCTGCAAAATCTTATCCTTATTTTTGCTGGTCCACAGGTGTGAAAAGGTTGAAGACCACTGGTTTAGACCATTCAAGAATTTCAGGAACTTTATTAATTATTAAGCCTAGTGATTATAATTTTGAACCAAAATAAGCCAGAAATTCAGAACAATACTTAATGAAGGAAAACATAGATGGTGTTAAAATTTTCAATTAATGACAAACTGATTAGAATTGATAAAAACACATTTTGAAATCAAGTATTGTTTGTGAAATATAAAAAAACATATTTTACTGAAAGATAACAAAGTGGCTTTAAAGTACACATTTTTAAAAAAAATACATTTAAATAAACTGAGCCAACATTATAAGCATATATATATAGTAACAGTTAATTACTTAGCTGTAGTAGAAAAATAAATAATTAGATAGTTGGCAGCATGTTCCTCATGTTTGAGAATTAAAAAAAATTAATTAATGGGGGAAAATATTTAAATTTTCTTGGACCTATTTTTTAAGTGATTATTATTTAACTAAATGTTTGTAAAATCCCCACATGACAGTATGAAAATTATCAAACATTAAATATATTTAAGAGTTTTTTTTAAAAAATAATAATAATAAAAGAGGATATTGTAAATTTTATTTTAATTAATCAGAGTTGTTTTTTATCTCTCTTTAATGAAATAGAAAAATGAAATCAGTCCAATTAACTCATTATTTTATTTTTGTTGTTTGTTTTTTTTGCAAGATTTGTTTTTTTTAATTATAAAGGAATGTCAAGAATTTTATGTTGCTAAATTTAAGTTCTTAACTTTTTTTCAATAACTATGATTTAAAAAAAAATTGACTGAACCAGTGTATATATGAAATTTTATCTAATTGGTTATCATGAAAATTATCATGTAAGAGACAGATTGTAATTGGCTTATGGGCAAGATTATTCAAGAAAAAAAAATATGAGGGATGTGAATTAGTAATTATACTCAAGTATCTGGAGAGAGATATTGCTAACTTAACTGTTGAAGAGAGAGCAGTCAAATCTTAATCCAACTGCTGAAAACATATAAAAGTTATTGCTAATTTAACTGTTGAAGAGAGCAGTCAAATCTTAATTCTGCTGCTGAAAAAGATAGTAAAAGAAAGTATTCCTAATGTATGTGGTGAAGAGAAAGCAGTAAAGTTTTAATCCAGCTGCTGAAAAGAAAAAAAGTAGAAGCATTTACCAAGCTGTGGCATAATACAGCAGAAATCTTAACCAATCTATTGAATATAATACCAGAAGTTTTTAATCCAGCTTTCAGCATACTCTGAGTTTAACACTAAAAATGGTTAGTACAATAAAAACCATGTGCATTGTTCTGCTAAAAGCTAAGCATGACCTTTCTCCATGTAACCTACCTTCACTGGAAGAAAATGTAGGAAAGGTAAAAAACCCTTGAGTAGTCTGTAACATCACTTTCAACCAATAACATGAGTCTCTATCTACATCTGTATCACCTGGAACTTTAAGAGAACCAAATGGACAAAATGTGCTATTTTTCATTTACATAGAATTGCTACAGACCAAGAAAAGAACAAATTTAACCAGGCTAATATTAAGATACCGTCAAGGAGACGTTCAATTATAAAGAAAACTGGAAATTGCTAATGGAAAGAACTCCATGTACATTAAAGCCATGGTTTAAATATCTATTATTTCTTTATGTGTGCACAATTTTTTTATTAATAGAAAAAAAAAAATTTTGTTTCATAAATGTAATTAAATTCATTAGATTCTCTCTTTAAAAATAAGTAAGAGTTTGTTAAACATTTTCAAAACTCAACAATAGCAATCTTTGATTGTACTCAGAATGCAAATTGAGAGAGAAAAAACTTAAGTCAATCCATGAATAAGAATTAATTGGTTGGTTTGTTTTTTTAAATGAGTGTTTGAAATGTCATACTATCATGCCATCGTTGTTTTTGTTGTTATTAGTTAGATATTAAATAATTGTTTTTAAAAGCATATTCTTTCTAGTCTTAATGACTTTATTCAATACAAATTCCTGTTTCATGAAGTGCAATGTGTGTGACCTTATATCATGACAGCTTACATTCTAGGATTTGTTTTTTTTTTGATGAACCCAGTAAAACTATTTATTTATAAGTATGGGAAGCCATGAATTGTTTAAGATTATTTATAATAAGCTAATTTATTTATTTATTTTCCCTTTTGTTAACAGTAATAAATTATAGAGTTCTTGCTTCCTGAGATAGATTTGTGCATAATAGCTATATGGGATAGGGGGTTGTGTTTAATGTGTGGGTATCCAAGTTATGATGATGATGATGATGATTCTTGGGTTAGCATGAAGTGGTTATTCTTCAAAGTCCATGCACTACAATTTATTTAGTTTGGTCTCTATTAGAAATTAACTTTATAGTTGGCCAATACATTAATGGTACCAAGTGACCAGAGCATCAATAATAATCAGCATGTTTTAGTATCCCAGCATTATTTTTTTATGTTTGTATTCTTCTGGATTAACACTTAAATTTATGCATACAAACTATGGTTTAAATAATTTCTCAAACTGGCAAAGGCTCAATAGTTAGCCTGGTCTACAGGAGACCTATTTCAAATCCAATCACAAGATTGACTGTTAATTTATTTTGATAGATCATTCATGATGATGAATGATTATTTCTTTTGGGGAGTGCTGGTGATTCAGTATAAAATTATAATATGGTTTCCCAAATTATAATTTTTTCTACTTCAATGGTTCATAGTCAGAATAAGATGACTTGGTGTATAGGCTTGTCAGATACAAAGTGTTCCGCTTTTTACCCTTTAATGCCACATAATATCATATCATATTATTGGCATAATAGCCAATGGTTTTATAAACAGAAATTTGTCATCTCAAATATTTTACCTATGGAGTTCACTATTTACTAGAGAATGCAAGTATAGATTGATATGTGAAGCAACTTTATCTATTGTAATATTATCTTTTTTTATCTGATAATCTCTTGTTTGTTTTTTTAATAAACAATAATTTATGTTGCATGTGCATTTGAATGTGTGTTTTCCTCCTTACTCATAAAATATAAACTAATCTATCTTAAGACAAGCATTCAAAAGATGCATAGAATATTTTAAATATTCAGAAGCAAACAAACTTATCTAAGTCTTTTTTAAAATTCTTAAAAAACAAAAATGTATACAATGTTTTAAATATTCAGAAGCAAACAAACTTATCCAAGTCTTAAAATTCTTTAAAAACAATCACCTTCTTGTTAGATGCTCATGTTAACTTCTTGAAGTCTTATCTATTATAGACAAAAAAATGTAATAGTAGGATATGTATATAGTTAGATTTATGCGAAATAATATTAAAAGTCTAATATGAATATAAAAAAAATTCCTATTATTTTCTAAACTTAGTAGAAAGATTGAGTTTTCAATAATATAGTAGTACATTGTGCAGGCTTAAACCTGCATTTATATATGTAATATATGTGGTGTTCGAACTCAGACTTTCACACAACCCACCACTCTCAGTGCCATCTCATATTGCTGACCCACATGATCACACACATATTGAAAAGATAAATAATCACCAATATACATATTTCATGCTAAACCAGCAATCATCAATTGGTCTAGATTACTATCCACACACATATATATAATCAGTACTCAGCTTTATATTAAGATAGCCAATATTTATACTTTAATGGACAGGCTTCAAACTATTCCAACTCACAACTCTTTAGCCTTCCATTTTCATTGAAAATCTGATGATGGAATGTTCAATGCCCTTGATTGTGTCAAGGTTGTCATCCTACCCATGTTAACATATTAGTCATTCTGACCCCTCATGTACAGGAGAATAATCCATTTATATACGCATATGCGAGGGATCGGCAGACCTTTTACACACTATTTATATAAATTAATACATTGTACAGGCTTAAACCTGTAATATAGTAGATAAATGCATGTATGGATAGATGGGTATAAAAAAAACAGACTGAGAAATATATAAAAGTTTACAGTTGTAAGGAAAAAAGATAAGAGAAATCAAAGACAGGATTTATATTTATCATCCATTCATCTCATAAATGTTTTATTTCTAATAATAAACTCATATTTATTACAAATTAGTTCCTCTACTTAATTAGTCAAAGGATAATGTTAATTAAGTCATTTTATTACAACAATTTTATTTCTGAATAAATTACATTATAAAATGTGGAAACAATTTATTTTATACAAGTATTTTAATGACATTGATGTAGTTTCTGTTTTTATTAACGCGATTTTGTTTTATTAATTTTTTTTGTATCTTAAAAAAAAATAAAGAATTATTTATATTTTAAACGCTAAATTATCAAAAAAATAAATTATCAAATTATCAAAAAACTCTATTAGTATCATTATTATTATTGGAATATTATTTATTTAGTATTTTTTTCTTTTAATTTAGAATTTATTTTTTACTCGAGCAAATCCACTCCGAAACAGCCTTCTAAATGGAAATATTGTTTATTGATGTGCAATAAAGATTTTGAAAGCCAAAGATCAATGAGGCATCATAATACTTCAATAAAACATATTTTTAAATATATCAGATTTGGCTGTAATAAAGAATAAAAACTTTATCAGAAATAATTTTGAGCTAAAGTTATGTATTTATAATTACTGAGCCAGAAAAAAAAGTTATCAGAAAAAACTTCTGTATTAATAGAAGATAAGAATCGATGGTTTTAATTTTGCAGGAAGCTCATTTTTAGAAATATTAGTAATACAAAGATATTTAAAGAATGCAACATTAATTTTTAGAAGATGCCTATTTTCACCAGGAATCCAAATTCTAGAATCTTCCTTATCTTCATCCCCCAAAAAATTTCATACAATGAGAAAGAAGAATATCAAAATTTTGGACGTTCAAAATCACCTACAATGTTTTTAGTCGGCAGATATATGTTGTAAAATTGGAATAAGTAAACCTAGTAAAGAATTCTTAGATGATGGTAAAACAAACAAATAGATAAGATGATGATGAATTTAGCAGTAAAATGTAAAATTGCATTGTCTACCAAATTCTTAAATTGAGAAAAGAAAATATTACAATTTTTAACTTTGGATTTTAAATTTTATACAACTAGCCATTGTCCGAAGTCATTACTTTTTCCTAAAATATTATCCAATCAGTTTGGTGCCCATGTTAATGTGCATTATTGTATGATGATGTAAATGTTTTTTTTTTTACATTGGTTTCTGCTATCACCATAGCAATCTGTACATATATGGAATATTAATGATTTAAGTTTTAACTATTCCATTACTTATTTTTCTATCAAAAAAACTGTCATGCTGGGGTTTTTTTTTTTAAATGTAATTGAACCAATCCCTGTTAAAGATTATTATCTGTAATATTTAATAAATAAAATTATTCTGTAATAGTAAATATTAACAATATAATTATAAACTCTCAGAACTACTTTCCATTCCCTTCATGCAATCACACCCCACATAACGCTAGAATATTTTCAATTTATATGGGTGCATGTTTATATTTATTGTTAAATTTATTTTAACTACTATAAGTTTTAAAAGATTATTAAAATATTTATTTAGTCAAACAGGAACTATATTACTCATTTTTAAATAGAAAAGAAAATGGTGATTCTTTTCTATTTAAAAATGATTATTAGATAAAACTTATATTGTCAATATTTTATTATAATACTAATGATACTATTTTAATTATTTTAAGGTAAAAAAGTATTTATAATTTTATATCTAAGTTTGAAATCCGATATGAAGCTGGAAAATATGCAGCTAATATAAAAATTAAAGGCAATTTCTCTCCGAAATTTTTTCCCCCCCTATATTTGTATATTAAATTATATATTCGTACAAAAATAAGAGTAGAAAATAAGAGTAGAAACAAATATGATTGTTTCATTCTATATTGGAAAACAATAGTAAAGATAAATATGCAACTAAAAACAAAAATGAGAATTATTCACACGATAGGGTTTATTGTATGATTGTAAATTATCTTGAGACAAACCCTGGAACTTAAAAGATAAGGATCATATTCCCAGTCTCCCAAAATTTTTATGAACGCCTAAGGAATAAACCAATCGATTATTATTTTTATTTCCTTTATAACATGATAGACTAACGAATTAAATAAATATTATAGTCACTTAATTTAATGTTAACTTTGGAATCAAATATTAAAATAAAAATAACCATTTTTATCTATGAGGCGAATAGTTTAAAAAATCGTTAATATATAATAATGTTTAAAAAATAGAAAGCAAGAAAATCTATATAATAGAAAGCAGTAGACGCATCTCAAATAACTTTATAATAGAATAGAAGAATTGTTCATTATTCCTACTAGATGTCATCAAGAAATTTTCGATGACAATGTAAATAAATACAAATATTATATAATATATATAATTTCATAAAATATATATTTTGTATTTATATACATTCACAATATACAATAATGTATGCATATATATATATACCTTTTTTTTTAACAAATTGTAACAGTTTTCATGTTAATAATTTCAAAATTAAAAATAAAAAATAAAGACCTGCTTGAGAAATTTAATACAAATAAAATCCTTATTAATTTCTGAAATTAATTAAAAATTCCACTTTTTGAAGAATGAAAGTAATTCTTTTTGATGCCTGTTGAGATAAGATTTCATAATCTTGCCAACTTTTGTAACCCGTTAAAAGATGAAGTTCTTTGACATGTCAATCTACATTAATATTAATTATTTGTACACTTTCCAATCTCATTAATATTTCTTTCTACTATATATATATAAATTAAATGTCATTATATATATATATGTGCAATGTACGTATATATATATATGATTATTTAGATTTATATTCAACAAAAAAGTATATAATTAATTTCATTTAATAAAGACAGATAACGATGTCTCAAAAGACCAAAATAAAAATTATCCATCCAAAACAATATATATATATATATATATATATTAATATCCATATAACCCTCCATATAACCTCCATCTTCTTCACTTATTTACTTTATTATATTCATAATTGCCCAGGCACCAATTCTATACAAGATAGAATAAAATTTATACAAGATAGAATAAAATTTATAAATATAAATTATATTTAAACTTATTTAAAAGGTTTTATATTGTAATTATTCTATGGTTTAGCTCAGTTGAGATTATAGGATATGGTCTTTATATATGAGGCCAACAAGGATGAAAAAATAACGTCTATAAACAATAATACTATAAGGTTAATTTAAATATGTTCAGAGCATCTATTCAATACTAAAACTGTTGCAAAATTGACAATTATTACATTTATTACAGTATAGACAATGATGAGGATTGGGTACCTTTTTATCCAAATCACCACCTATTCTAAGCAAAGTAAAATATATATTATTAGCATTGTAATACTGAGATTTATTACCACCAGACAAATTAAATAAAACTTGACTTATATTGACAAACTTATATCTTCTATAACTATGTTATATTAACCAGATGTGTGTGTGTGTGGAAATGGAGAATCGAATGTGTATATAATGAAGCAATTCATATGGGCTATTTATTCAATATAACATTTATTAAAATAAAATCAAAAATAAACAATAACTAAAAAATATATTATTTATACACCTCGATAACCAATTACATCTCTTCTAAGATAAAATCAAAATTGACTACTATTTAAATGTCAATCATATATATTTCTGAATATGTGCATATTGGTTATATTGTAAATATAATGTATTTCTGAAACATATTTTATTAGATTATTTATAGAACTTGGATGATGCCATAAATCAATCATCTTTTATACATATGATAAAAATTTATACCACATATCTGTTATAATCAATGTATACAATCTATCACTAACTATACAAAACTAAAGACAAGCATGAAAAAACACTAACCAAACAGTTATCCTTATACTTATATACGTGAGGGTTAATTAATATCTCCAAACCCAATCTAAATAATTTACTCGTCTCTGACCATTTCTACCTTCAACTTATAACAGACACAGTTTTAATTCTTTATTTTTTTAAATAAAGTTCATTAGCGAAATTAAGCATAATAAATACAATTAAAATAATAATAATAATAATAATAATAATAATAATAATAATAATAATAATAATAATAATAATAATAATAATAATAATAATAATAATAATTTATAGCATCACGCACACACTCAAATATATATAACCACCTATAGTATAATTTTTAGATCATACAAAATATATTATCATATTATAATATATAAGAAGTTACATTGTTTTGTTCTTTTAAAAGAAAAACGAACAAAAAAAGAATAGGTTGTACATCTATTGTAATCAGTAAAAAAAAATATTTGTCACTATCCCATTATTACATGTTAAGTTTTTTAAAAAAATTTGAAAGTTGAAAGAAACATACATATTAATTTCAAAGATAATAGTAAATTATAACATAAAAAAAATGTCTATCCAATTGTTAAGCATAACTTGTTAAGAATGATAAGAGTTTTGTTTTTTTTTATCCTAGAATTCCGTGACGGGCGTTAAAAAATGACATTTGCATGCATTGAAATTATTTCACTATATATACGCGAATAGCAAAGTTATACAGTAGAAAATTATCTTCTTGATATAAAATTAAGTAGATAAATTTTTTCATCTTAAATTTTAATTTGCAGAAGATTGATAGGAAATGATTAGAATTGAATATTAAGCGTTTGATTCTAGCGTTTAACAAGAAAAATTTATCCAGCTTTACTTTAAAAAAATTTGTCATTTTAATATTATTTACTTTTGGCAATACTTTAAAATAAATTATAATTACTTAACTTATGTGACATCCACGTATTTTTAAAGGTAGTGAACTTGAACCATCGTTTGACAGAAATTTGGAGCTGATTTCCCTCTGGGTCTATCTCTTCATGGTTTTATTACTCCAGTAGTATAATAGAAATTTTCCATAAATATATCATTAGAATCCTTGTGATGTTTTTTTTTTTATTTGTTGTAATACTTTCAGATAGTTTTTTGATTCTTTTAAGTTTTTTTAACATTCTCTCCCTTGGAAATTTTTTTACTTTCTTCAAATTTTTGAAAATCTTTGTCTCCTTTCACTCACGCCCGCTGTGTTTCTATGACAATCAACTTTGGAAGCTTGCCAGAAATATTATTTATAAAAATTTTAACAATACAATGTTTGAATATAATAAACATAGTAATAAAAAAAATATTAAACATTAATTATTAATTTTAGAAATGTTATTTACTATTATAAATAATCTTTATCATTTTGAAAACATAAGATTCTAAGACAATATATAATCAGTAACTTATAAATAAAATATAGAAAAGAAAATTCTAATTAATAATACATTTATGCATCTGCCTATTATGACATGTAAATCCTCTACTATACACAAACATCTACCACTAAACATATAGTCCAAAACTCCACCAATCAATATACCCATTTAAAATTTTAATTTTGTTAAAATCCTAATTTTAACTAGCAAATTACATCACAATTTAAGTTTAGTTTTCCTAAAAACTCAATTTTAAATATTAAATTATATCACAATTCATTTTTCTCAACTAATTACCTTTAGCCATTGTTAGCACAAATGTGACCTTCCCATATATATATAACTGAATATTTGTAAATACAGTAACTAAATAATTAAAAAATTTTTATCCACTTAGGAGCACTTTTGATTATCCCAGTAATCTATGTCAACTAAAGCTTTGAAATGCTAACTTTCCCACAATTCCATGATCTTGATGTTTGCTGCTTGCCTGTTAATTAAATCATGTTTATATTTGTATATTAGCATAGCTTCCTTTATTTTTATTTTTTATTATTTTTTTCAATTTGCAATATTTTTACACTGTTAAAATTGAAGTTAAAACCATAAATACATGATTTATTATGGTTGTAAAAAACAGATGCTGAAATATTACTATCCACTATGCAATTTTGTTTCAATTTCTGAACTCGTTTTATTAATAGCAATTGTTCTTTAGTTCTTTTTTCTAATGTACATCTAGATTCACCTATATATCCACTGCCACACCTACATATCCATTTATAAATGACACAATAATTATTTATAAATGAGGATTTATCTTTGGAGTTATTTATTAATTTGTTTAATATAATAATATTAAATCGTGCTTTCACACTTACTTACGTTGGAAGTGTGAAAGCATGATTTAATATTATTATATTGAAGACAAACATAAAGTATAAATATACAGGTTATTATTTAATTTGTTTAATGTAGGAGGTGTGTAAAATGCAACATCACATATATCTTAATAAATTTTCCTTATAAATATTACAGTATGACCATTAAACCAATAGTAAAAACAGGTTATATTCCATATAAATCAAAAGTGCCAATGTCACACAAAATGGCAGGTTTAAAATCCTTATTATTTAGAAATAATAGTCTTTGCAAATATTTGTCAGATAAAGGCAAAAATATTAAAATATATTCGAATGAATTGTTAAATGTTGGCTACAGTTATAATCACATATATAATGTTATTAGAGATTTTAATACAAAATATAAAAATAAAAATTTTAATAATAATATTGATTCTCCTGCTAATAAAAAAATATGGACATCAATCCCATATATTTCAAATTATCAAGTAAAGTTTATAAGGAAAATTTATAAAGATATATGTGATGTTGCATTTTACACACCCCCTACATTAAACAAATTAATAAATAACTCCAAAAATAAAACCTCATTTATAAATCAAAATTGTGTCATTTATAAATGGATATGTAGGTGTGGCAGTGTATATATAGGTGAATCTAGATGTACATTGGAAAAAAGAACTAAAGAACACTTGCTATTATTAAAACATGTTCAGAAATCGAAACAAAATTGCATAGTAGATAATAATATTTCAGCATCTTTTTTTACAACCATAATAAATCATGTATTTATGGTTTTGACTTCAATTTTAACAGTGTAAAAATATTGCAAATTGAAAAAATAACAATAAAAGAAAAATAAAGGAAGCTATGCTAATATACAAATATAAACATGACTTAATTAACAGGCAAGCAGCATCATTAAGATCACAGAATTGTGGGAAAGTTAGCATTTCAAAGCTTTAGTTGACATAGATTACTGGGATAATTGAAAGCGCTTCTAAGTGGATAAATTTTTTTTAATTATTTAGTTACTGTATTTACAAATATTCAGTTATATAATTACGTATATTGCTTTAAAAATACAGATATCGAATCATAATATTATATATATATATATTTCACAATGGTGGCATTACAAAACCATTATGTTGTTTTTTTGTTTTCTTTTTTTTATTATTATTTATATATTTTAAGTATTTAGTTGTCTATAAATTGAATATATTTCATTTTAAAGAATATATATATATATATATTGCAACCCTATGACTTGTATATCCGTTACAATATATATATATTGAAATAGAGTAGTTTCATGATACACAAGACAGAAAATATGTGATCTTGATAATGTGTGTGTTCACATATATTTGAAGCTAAAAAAAAAAAGAAATAAGTACAAAATAAATGTAGTCTCATACAAAGATTAAAATAGTGTCTTCTGTGGTTTAAATATCAATTAAGTGATAATATTTGAAATTTTACAACAAATTATTTAAACCCAACAGAGGTTATGGTCAAAAAATTTCACTAAAGATCGCATTTATCAGAGAAAAAATTTCATAAATAATATATACTGAAATGTGACAAAAAAAATTAAAAATACTGAAAGTTAGTTGCAATCTAGGAATTATTTTCAAAACTATACCAACACTTCAAAATTCACAGTATCTCTTTGATACATTTTGATGTTGGGTATAACTTATCTTTATAAAACACACACTATAGTCAAACTGATGGCTTAATCATATTTAATATTATGATTCTTAAAATATTGGCTTTAATATATGCAATAATATTTACAAAAATAATTTAAATTGCATCTATCTGATCAGTTGTGGCTTCTGGATGGATAACTTTTATAATGGCTACAGCAGTAACTTTTTAGAACTTGATGGTATTGCCAGTCACTTAAGGTTTAAAAGACTCTGTTGCAGCTATTCATTTGACAATTTTGGCAATCATTTGATAACAGACAGTGAAACTAAAATAATGCTGCTATTTGTAGTTTGTTGTTATCTCTGTATGAGAGTGATTGCAAAACATTTTGAGAATATACTCATGCTTTGTTTAGATTTTGAAAATAAAAATGTGTTTCATTACATATTTATGATTATTTTTCCAAAATGTTTGTGTATTTATTTAAGAAAAATAAAAATAATTATAGTCAAATTTTATTCAAAAAATATTTACTTTTAGAAGACAACTCAACAAAAATCAATATTCTACAACAGAGGTTTATAAATGCAGAAAAATGAACACATTAATCTTAAATATAACAGATTTTTTGTTATTTTTTAATAACTAAAAGTAGCATTTTAATTTTAAATAGAATTTCATTAGCTTTAGTAATCATTACATGATCATTATTAGAATTGAGAACCTTATTGTATGCTCATTATGGATTCATAGCTTTATAGATAATTAAGCGGGTAAATGGTGGTGGCTGGAGGGTTGCATTAGATCCTAAGATCTAGGTGCAGTGTTCTCAGATTCAAGATTCTTCACTGATGAAGCCCACAGACTAAAAACTAACCTGGTGATATGGCATGAGTAGACACTAGATAGGCATTTTATGCACAACTTTCTTGCATCCATTAATTACATTGGCTTGCACTGAGTGGCAGTATTGTATTCAGAATTTTTCCTTTGTATTAGTTTTAGTAATCTGAAACAATAATTCATTCAGGTGTTAGAAATTCAGTTCAAGTTTTTAATTTGTTTTTTGTTTAATAGTTTTATCAGTGTATGGCAATCATTCAATAAGAAAAGTTATTTTTCTGATTATGAATTTCCCTTTATTATTTTTTTCTATATTTGCAAAGGTGAATAATATTTTTAAGAATAATTTTCATCTGTAAACATATATTTCTAATAAATCATTGGAATTTATCAAAATTTAGTAAAGAATTAATGTAAATTTGGTCAAATAAAAAGTTGGACAAATAAATTAACAGCTGCAAAAGGCTGACAAAAAATATGAACAACTAAAAAGTTAAAATTATACAAAAAAGTTTCCTAATGCAAATATATTATTTATTTGACAAAAAATTTAAAATATCTTAATGTTTCAAAAAAAGAAAAAAAAATGTTTATATTTAAATAAAAAGATACATATTATGATAAAAGTTAATTTTAATATGCTTGTAAAATGGTGCTTATGAATTAGCCCAGTTAACAAGATTGATTAATGCAATAATTATATATTTTTAAAAATTACACTTACTATCAGATTTTTTAAAAATATATAATCCTGTATAATAATTAATTTATTAATAAATATATATATAAATTGACATTTAATTGCTCATGAGACTTTTGTTTTTCAATTATTGCTAGGAAAACACAAACCTTTTTTTAAAAAACTTAACCCTCTCCCACCACCTTTTCTCATTTTTCTATAAATTTAAAAAGACTTTTTCCTTACAACATTTTATTCAAATGTATAGGCAAATGAGAAAAGGTGGAGGGAGGGAATTAAGTTTTAATGTTTTTAAAAAAGAAGGGGTCCTAGCAATAATTAATTGAGAGACAAAAATGTAATAAGCAAGAATATGTCAATTTATTTATTTATTATTAAGTAATAACCTGTATATTTATACTTTACGTTTGTCCAATATAATAATAAATCATGCTTTCACACTTCCAACGTAAAGCTATAACAACAAATTGAAAATTAAATTTAATGGCTAAGCGCTTTCAAGAAGATGTACTTCTCATATTCATGGCCAGTTATGATCCTTTCTTTGAAATCATTATATAAATAAATCTGATATGCAAATTATATGCAAATGAGTCACTAAGACCATCTTTTACATATTGCAAAACATGCATCTTTACGATTAATGGTGAAAGAGTCATCTGCTATAAAGTATGCTTCTTTTACTTTTCGCCTAACATCATGTCGCTCAAGACAAACTAATTTTGCAGATGTGGGTTCGAACACATGTCCCGACAATTTTTGATGCTGAGCAAAAATTGAAGTGCATTCTGGATCCGTATGTGCCTTATTGTATTTATACCTATGTTGTGATATCCTAGTAGCTATGATGGCTGTTGTTTCACCATAGTATGATGCCTTACATCCATTATGATGGCATGCCACTCTGTACACAGCCTGTGGGGTCTGATCAGAAGCCATAGTGTCCTTAGTGTTGTTAAGAAGCCTATTAGTTGAGTTAGGTGTATGGAAACTCAAACGAAATTTCTTAGAAAAGTCTTATAAAATGTTTTATGTAAAGAGCGTTTAGCCATTAAATTTAATTTTCAATTTGTTGTTATAGCTTTACATTGGAAGTGTGAAAGCACGATTTATTATTATTTATTATTAATAAATTAATTATTAGATAGGATTATATATTTTTTTAAAAATCTGATAGTAAGTGTATTTTTCTTTTTTTTAAAAAAGTATATAATTATTGCATTATGATATATATAATGAAATTTATTGTCAGGAATTATTCGTAATCAACCTTGGTGTCTAGGTTAATTTGTAAGTACTGTTTTTACTTCAAAAATTGAGAAAGAATTCTTATATATATTTTTATTTTTAATGATTGTAAATTAAAAAAAAAAAACTTTGCCCTATAGTAATAATATTTTTTTAATTAAGAAAAAAAAATTAGTTTCCTGTTTACAATTTTGTACATCCCATAGTATCTACTATAAATAGTGGATCAGTTTAATTGAAGAATAGCAGGCATCAAAAGGAAAAAAAATGCTTTAGTTCCATTCCAAAAGAGTTTAAGATTCCATAATATGTGCACAGACATATGGGTATAGGAGACACTTCTTACTATAAGTCAATTTTTGGGAGCTTAACTGATTTGAGGCTTTCTAAACAGAAACATGTCTTTTAAATAATCTGTCCTAATGAATATCTAAGCAGAGGCAAAAGCTGATTATATTATATTATATATGTATAAAGTTTAGATGAAAGAAATTGGTAATAAAATATATATGAATAATCACATATTATTTCAAAAACTAACTCTGGATTATTGCTCAAGACTATTTACACCCTCTTAATTTGTTTTTAAAATAAACAACTTTAGAACAAATTGAATAAATTAGGATAATAAAAAAATCATTCAGCATGAAAATAAAAAGTGACTGATCAGAGTGAAATCTCAGGTCAGTTTAAAAGCTTCCAGAGGATAAAAAGTTTATGTATATTTTTTTTGAAATTTTGTAATGATATTTATAAAATATTGGGTTTAGAGTTAGAAAAATATAATAAAATCACAAAATATGTTTTTTTTTTTTTTTTTTTATGTTATGACAGATGAAAATCCAGATATTGGATTGAGTCAATAAAATTGCATGCTATAACTAAATTGTGAGACTAATTCAATTTATAGCTTAAAGATAATTTAAAATTAATAATTGTAATATTATTTTATATGTATGTAGGTATTATATAAAACACCATTTATTATTTATATATGATTAAAATAGATAATATTGATCTGTAAATTTAATGACTGAATTATTAGGAATTTATTATTTTTATATTACAAATAACATAGTATGTGTGCATATCTATACATACTTACATATATCTAAATCCACTCACTATTTATTTATTGTTAAAATAGAATAAAAGGGTGTCTATAATTAATGAAAGTCATAATAAACTGGAATATTTTGTATTAACAGACACACACACACACACAGGCACTAGCTTATAAATGTGTATTTAAACTACTTATTATCTAGATATTTCTATAAACTATAATTAAGCAATGTTAAACATTTATTATTTTGGTTTTTTTCAATCCATGGGAATAACATGTAAGAAAATCAAATGATCTATTTGTATTTTAAAATATTAATCATATCTTTCCCTTATTTATTCTTATTAGTAAATGATTAATAAAATTTATCCATTACTTTAAAATATCTACATAGTTTTCTTTTCAAAAATACTTCATAACTTTCAATATATATAAATGAATACCCCAAACTTCTTTTTAATTACCCCTTGAGACCGAAAACCGCTTCTTTCCGCATTAAAAAAAGTTTGCAATTTCGACCGCAATAGCGTGCAAACCGTATATGTCACAGTTACGGTTTTTTGTTTTTTCTCTTCGCCATTTTTCTATCTTTTTATACGTCTAAAAAATTTTTCTGTGCGATGAAAATTAGATTTTTTATAGCAATTTTTGTAAAGTACGTTATTAAAATTTTATAATTTTTTTTATCTTTCTAGATTTTATCAATGTATAAACAAAATAACTGCACAAATGGCTTCTTTCACTGCTGAACGTAATTTTGATTGATTCTGACGAAGACGTTTTTGTTTGTGTTTGATTCTGAGGTTTCGTCATATTTCACCATTAGCCGTGAGTATTCAATTCCTGATCTATTTTATTTATTTTTTATACAAAATTATATATTTGCAGCTGATCTATTTTATTTATTTTTTATACAAAATTATATATTTGCACTGAAAGCAATAGGTATGTTTCAGAGTGGAAGGCATTACCGAAGTAGGCTGGTCTGTCACCCACTGAGTTGAATGCATTTTTTGGTATGATTATTCATGTTTGTACTATATCACGCATACCAAAACTAAAATTTATTTGGTCTAAAAATGAATATTTGCATCAACCGGTACTTGCTAACTTGCTAGAGTTATAACCTGAAATCGATTTTTTGGTATTCTAAATAATTTACAATGCCTCCCAATGCTGAATCAACAGTCATCATCATCATCTCCCACTGATATATAATAATTGCTTGTAATTCCTTTGGGTTATTTATTTTATTTTATTTACTGTTTTTATTCATTTTATTGTAGATAAGTTTTTAATTACTTTGAAGCTTACTTTGCTATTATGGTCTCCTATGAAATAAAGCATAATTTAGCTTGCCCTTTCTCCCATGATATTCCAATAATATAGTAAGTATTTTTTACACTCATAACTTAGAATTTATTATGTTTTTATTCATTTCATTGTAGATAAGTTTTTAATTACTTTGAAGCTTACTTTGCTATTATGGTCTCCTATGAAATAATGCATAATTTAGCTTGCCCTTTCTCCCATGATATTCCAATAATATAGTAAGTATTTTTTACACTCATAACTTAGAATTTACTATGTTTTTATTCATTTTATTTTAGAAACAAATTTTTAATTTATTTCATCACATACTATGTTTTTATTCATTTCATTAGATAAGTTTTTAATTACTTGAACATACTTTGCTATTATGTCCCTATGAAATAATGCATAATTTAGCTGCCTTTCTCCCATGATATTCCAATAATATAGTATATTTTTACACTCATAACTTAGAATTTACTATGTTTTTATTCATTTCATTGTAGATAAGTTTTTAATTACTTTGAAATACTTTCTATTATGGTCTCCTAGAAATAAACATAAATTAGCTGCCCTCTCTCCCATGATATTCCAATAATATAGTAAGTATTTTTACAGTCTAACTTAGAATTTACTATGTTTTTATTATTTATTGTAGATAAGTTTTTAATTACTTTGAACTACTTTGCTATTATGTCTCCTATAAATAAGATAATTTAGCTTGCCCTTTCTTCCATGATATTCCAATAATATAGTAAGTATTTTTTACACTCATAACTTAGAATTTACTATTTTTTTTATTTTATTTTAGAAACAAATTTTAATTTATTTCATCCTATTTTAATCATAAGTTTTTAATTACTTTGAAGCATACTTTGCTATTAGTCTTCTATGAAATAACATAATTTAGCTTGCCCTTTCTCCCATGATATTCCAATAATATAGTAAGTATTTTTACCTCATAACTTAGAATTCATTATGTTTTTATTCATTTCATTGTAGATAATTTTTAATTACTTTGGACTTACTTTGCTATTATGGTCTCCTATGAAATAGATAATTTACTGCCCTCTCCCTGATATTCCAATAATATAGTAATATTTTTTACACTCACAACTTAGAATTTACTATTTTTTATTCATTTTATTTGCATTTTAATTATTCCCCTATTTTTATTCATTTCATTGTAGATAATTTTTAATTACTTTGAACAACTTTGCTATTTGGTCTCCTATGAAATAATGCATAATTTAGCTGCCTCTCCCGTTTCCAATAATATAGTATATTTTTTACACTCATAACTTAATTTCATGTTTTTATTCATTTCATTGTGATATTTTTAATTACTTTGAAGCCTTTGCTATTTGGTCTCCTAGAAATAAAGCATAAATTGCTTGCCCTTCCCTGATATTCCAATAATATAGTAATATTTTTTACAGTCGTAACTTAGAATTTATATTTTTTATTCATTTCATTGTAGATAGTTTTTAATTACTTTGAACTCTTTGCTATTATGGTCTCCTGAAATAAGCATAATTTACGCCCTTCTCCCTGTCCAATAATATAGTAAGTATTTTTTACACTCATAACTTGAATTTACTATTTTTTATTCATTTCATTGTAGATAAGTTTTTAATTACTTTGAAGCTACTTTGCTATTTGGTCTTCTATGAAATGCAATTTAGCTTGCCCTTTCTTCCATGATATTCCAATAATATAGTAAGTATTTTTACACTCATAACTTAGAATTTACTATGTTTTTATTCATTTTATTTTAGAACTTTATTTATTTCTCCCTTTTTTCTTTCTAAGTTTTTAATTACTTTGAAGCATACTTTGCTATTATGGTCTTCTATGAAATAAATATTTGCTTGCCCTCCTCCCATGATATTCCAATAATATAGTAAGTATTTTAACTCATAACTAGAATTATAGTTTTATTCTTTCTTGTAGATAAGTTTTAATTACTTTGGAGCACTTTCTATTATGGTCTCCTGAAAAGCATTTTGCTTCCCTTCCCTGTCCAATATAGTAAGATTTTTACACTCATAACTTGAATTTACTATGTTTTTATTCATTTTTCTCTTGTAGATAAGTTTTAATTACTTTGAAGCTACTTTGCTATTATGGTCTCCTATGAAATAATGCATAATTTAGCTTGCCCTTTCTCCCATGATATTCCAATAATATAGTAAGTATTTTTTACCCCCATAACTTACACTTTACTAAAGTTATTATTGTTATTTTTTTTTTGATCCACACTAAAACCTTGCATTTCTAATAGATATCCTGCATAGAGGGCCTAGAAAAACAACTGCTTGCAAAAATTGAACATATAGGCTGGTTAGTAAAAAAGTGAAACTGAAATTGTCACCTTTTGCCACATTACTCCAACAAACTGTAACTCAGGTAGGTCATGTTATATTTTTTTGCTGCATTTTATGATGAATGTGATGAATCTGTCTATGAAATTGCAATTTTAGGTTATACATTTCAAAATTGAGAGTTTGTGAACCAATATAAAAATAAAAATTTTTAAAATGTGAAAAATATCCTTTTTTTTATTATTTTTTTGTGGTAATGACTACTTTATCAGCTTTATTACATTCTTTCATATTTGCACTTTATAAAAATGTATATATATATATATATTTTATTTATTGTAATAAATTAGACATTTCATTTAAAATTGTATGTCCTGTAATTTTTTCTGGGAATTCAAAATGGCCGTTCAGGCCTCTAAGGGTTAAATCGTGTTTTTATATAATTATTATAAAAAATATAACTGCATTCCAATGTTTTGACTATTTTATAATATAGTTTTTTTCAAGAAAAATTGAAAAAACAGATATATAATAATACATAATTTTAAACATAGGGATTTTGAAAGAAAATCTTTAGAATGTATAAAATCATACCGTGAAAGAATAATAAAAGAAGAAATTTACATTAGTGAAATTAAATCTTATTTGGATAAAATGTTAATAGAAAAAAAAAATAATGGATTTGTTAATTACATGTTTTTAAGGTATTTTTGGATCGATATATAAATGTAAAAAATTTGATAAAGTTTTGAGATTGTAATAAAAAGAGCTTGAGGTAAAAAGTATTTTTTAGTATTTTTTAATTTGTTTGGAATATATATTTAGGTTTATTATATATATATATATATATATATATATATATTTGTTTCTCTTTCCTTGAAAAAGACTATATTATAAAATAGTTGAAATGTTGGTGTGAAGTTATATTTTTATAATAGTCATATAAAAAACAAGATTTAAAAAGAAGTTTGGTGAATCCATTATTTTAAACTATTCCAGGTAAGTTATTTAATGCTAAGTATATTAACTGTTGTTTGCTTTTTATCGTCAGGGTCTATTGCTATTTCAAATTAATAGTAATAATGGGCGAATGAATATATGTGCTGACATTTATATAATTCTATTTAGAATATTTTAAACGGTAATGAATATCATCTTTAAAGTCCACACATTTTACATATATATATATATATATATATATATGTAATATGTATATATATATATATATATATATATATATATATATATATATATATATATATATATATGATGGTGATGAATAATAGTTTCATTTATAGTTAGTACACGCATGGCATCTTTAGATCCTGAGTATTGATGATGATTAGTATTTACTTCTTGATATATGTTTTGTAGTTATTTTAGTACTTGTGAAAGTTTATGAATAAATAAATATTGATGATTGCTCTTTTATAATATTGGGCCTATGATTGGAAATGGCTTAATGATGAATAGTCTAATATTTTACATCCAGACACATAGATAGACTTTTGATAATTATTTGTTTTTAATTCTGTTTCTTACTTAATAAACAGTTATTGATGAGTTAAATTTTGGTTTTCACCTTATTGTTTTTAATAGACACAGTGGTTGCTTATTATTATATTTTTATACAATTCCAATATATAACAAATTGAAATAATATTGTATCTTTAAGTGATATCTTATTAATGTAGCATAACAATAAATAAATAAATATTATACTTGTAGAAGGCACTTTGGAGATTTGAAACTTCTGTAAATTACCTTTCGAGTTGGCAAACATAGCACAATAATCAATTTACTCTACATCCATAATCTAAGAAAACAATAGACTATTTTTTTAATTTTATTTAATTCATATTAAAATTTCCACATCAAACTTGTAATATATCTTGATCCCTGTTTGATTAAGCCCTCTATAAATCATTATATAGACTACTGTCAGAAATATTGAGAACAATGTAGTAGAAAGAGCTTATTGTTAAACACCATTTTCATTTCTGTTGCATTAGATTTTTCAAATGTAGTAATAATTCTTTTTTTCCATTCAGTTCTGTAGAAGATGTGTGTAATATGAATAAAATTTAGTGAAAACAAACTAATTTCAAAAGTGTCCTGTTAACTCAGTCAAATGCTTTGAACAAATCAATAAGTGTTATATATAAATCACTCATTTCTTACATCTTTCCACAAGAAAATTATATCTGTAGTTCTGCTTAGTTTTTTAAAATCACATTAAGTCTCAGAAAGCATTCATCATCTACAATTGGAAGCAATTTTGTTGCAGTGGTTAATAATGATATTCTGTAATAATCACTGAAATTTTGTCTATACCTTTAGTTTTTAAAACTGGAATAACAAAAGCATCATTAAGATCAGATGGCATTACTTCATAAGTCATATATTCCTAAAAACTTCCAATATTTTTTAAGCTAATATACCATAAATAAAATATTTTAAAACTTCAAATATTTCATCAGGATCTGCAGTTTTTCCATTTTTAAGATTACAATTACTAGATAACATGGATATATAAATAAAAGTCAATTCTTATATCATTATTCAAAAGATGATCAAAATATTTTTACCACCTGAACAAAACATCATTGTCATCATGTCCATGTGTTGTTTTCAATGCATTAAAAAGTCCAGAATGACCATGATGAGAAAATGTCTGTAACTTCTTTGCAGTTTTTATCAAAACCTTTCTGATAGTCATGAACATCTACTTTTGGATCTTTATATTTATTATAAAATCCCTAATTTAATCTATTATTTTTATAAATGAGAAAATGTCAATTTTTCATTGTCAGAACGTCAGCCAGAATTTATTTTTTAGTAAATCCAAGAATAGATTTATTGATATCCATAAGTCACCTCTTAAGGAAATTCCATATTTTGTAATATGAAAGTCTAGAAAATTGTAACTAGTAATTTTAGAGCTTAATAGCCATAAATTTAATACACAAAGTAGACTCTTCTAATGAATGAACATCATTTTTTTTGTGAATATGATTAAAATAATAGCTGTTTTTAATGAAACTAACATTTTAATCGTGGATCATACTAATATATGATCTATCCAACAATCTGAGCTTGTAAATGGTCATTAAATGTAAACTTCTCTTATATTCTCGACTCTTAACAATAATATATTAAATATCATTCTTTTGAACATGGATGCATCCATGTTCCTTTGTAATAAATTTTTTGCCTGAACAAAGTTTTTTTGCTAGACAATCTATGTGTTATGCATAAATTCCACAATAATTAACCATTTAAATTACAGTCCCAATACAATTATTTTCATCTTTCGATCAGAGTCTATTAATTTTACCAACACAACATTAAAGTCTCCAAGAAGACAAATTTAACATTTAATTTAGCCTTCATTCTCGAAATTTTCTTAATCTAAGATTGGAGCCTAGATACAAATAAAATGCATATTAGTTCTATTATACAAGATTTTTTTATAATTATTATAATTTTGTTAAAAGCATACTGAATCCAAACAATACAAAATACTAAATTAGATTTTACAGCAAATCCAATATCACACAGTCTTCTTCCACTGATTGACCTGTCTCTCTAAATAACTTCCCATACATCTGTAGTATTAAACTTTTTTTCCTCTGGAGACAAATTCGACTATGAACAACTCTTTCAATCCTAAATCTTGACAGTTGTTTAACCATGAGTACAATGATCTATTGTGATCTTGAGAGTTTATATCAAGTAAAGTTTGCATATTCCATGTATCAGTTATTTTGAAAATATATGACTTATAATATGTACCTTTAATAAAACTACTGTCTCGTTTTAGTACTATATATATATACTTAACCTGGATATAATTAAAGAGGATTTATATATAGTATATTAAGTATATATATATATATATATATATATATATATACTTAACCTAGATATAATTAAAGAGGATTTGAACCCAGACCTTCAAGCTCCATACAGTCATCTGCTATATTCAATATACAAATATACATGACCACATACATGTAAAAAAGATAAATGATCTCCAATATATGTATTTCATGCTGAACCAGCACTCATCTGTTGGTCTAGATCAGGTGTGTCCAGGACAGCACCCACAGTCTACTGATAGCCCACAAGGGTTCTGAAAGTAGACTGCAAAGCTCTCGTGAACACTGACAAATTGTAGTTACAAATTCAGAGCTGATTTGAATATAAAAAAAAGTAAATGGGTTTATATTTTCTAATGAGCAATTCTCAGCTTCAACTTTCGACAATGTGAAAACCATACACACTACATGTAAGTACTTTGCATCATTCGATAAAATATAAAGATTTTATGATTTTTCTAAATAGAACTTTTTTTTCATTTTTGTTATTTTTACAGTTAAATGTTTACCAAAAAATTTATAGCAGAGAATAATGGTTAATCAACAGATTCAAAGCATTATTCATGATTTCTCATTGTGAAGTTGAAAAACTAAGCTTCTTTCGTGATTTTTGCTAATGATTTCTTAAAGGTAAAAATAATTATAATGTCTAAAAAAAAATTAAGAAGCCATCTTTGCTCATAAATATAGAGATTATCTTTACACAGGATCTTTTTCCTAATGAATTAGACTTTTGACAATTGAAAGTTATTGCTAGATTTTTCAGTCACTCCTAAGCATTTTTTTTTAGTTATTATTTTATAGAAAAATAGTTGAAAAATAATCATTCATAATATTCCTTTTATATGTTTATGGTAAAAAATTAGTAACTTAATTGTATAAAAATTATGATCCTATAGGAGATGTGTATACATTCCCACTTACATCATTTTATTCTTACAGATAAAAACATCATAAAGATTATGGCTAGTTTACAATGGGCATTCTTAAATCATCCCAATGTATTTTGCTATGTTTGTAGATAGCATACATTGAAAGCAAACGGAAAACATATTTTTGAGTTTGTAAAAAGAATGTATGTAGATTATTTTAGTGTCAAACTTGGAGATCAAGAATAACCATGGGTCCTTCAAATTGTATGCAAAACTTGTATGGAACATTTATAACACTGAACAAAAAGAAAGAGAAGATTCCTGAAATTAGGAGTACCAA
Organism: Epiperipatus broadwayi; assembly: GCA_028023455.1. Classification (NCBI taxonomy): domain Eukaryota; kingdom Metazoa; phylum Onychophora; class Udeonychophora; order Euonychophora; family Peripatidae; genus Epiperipatus; species Epiperipatus broadwayi. Next base: position 8,881,163 of record JAQFVV010012395.1, on the reverse strand, counting down.
TGATTTTAGTAAGAACAGTCTTGGCTGTAACATGAATGTTAAAATCCATTGTCTACATGGTCACATAAATCACCTCCCTGAAAACCTTAGTGACTTAAGGAAAGAGTAAAGTGAAAGTCTTTACCAAAACATAAAAACAATGAAATCAAGATACCAAGCAATATAGGATTGACACATAATGGGAGACTATTGTTGGAATCTTATCTGGGATTGTCCTGGCAGAGCCTACTTTTGGAAATTTTACATTCTTGCATGTTAAATTATTGGAAAATTTATATCATAAACTCATGCTTTTGATAAAAAAATAAGTATATTTTCACTTAGTACATTTTTTAAAAAATTTTAAATATGTTTTCTTCATATTTAAAAAATGTTGGTTTAAATGTTATGTTAAAATATTATGATTTTTATGATAAGCAGGGTGAAGAGAAGTGTGTACCACATATGTTTTATATCCAAAAACTAGAGCTGACAGAAGAAAACTGATGCCATTTTTGAAACCAGTGAGTCCAATACACATAAAAACTGGTCTAACATTTGTGACATGAAAATATCTTTTGACTGATGTTATGCATAAAACACCAGATAGCATATTGTATGGTAATTTAAATGTAATATGTCCAGCTTAATATAATGCATATTCACATTTATCATATACATACTGTAATGCTGGTGAGAGATAAGTGTCATAAAACTACATATATAGCATTACATATTTATAATTTAAAAATAAATGATTAAATTATTAATGAAAATGAAATTTAAAAAAGTAATATGTTTAGAGTAGTTTTCTTTTGTTTAAAACAGTTTTAAAAATAAAATAAAAAGATTATGTATATTTTGCTTTTAAAATAGAATAAAACTATTTGTTAAAAGAAGTGGGTGGGGAGAAAAATTAGAAAAAAGATTTAAAACTTTTTCTCCTTCTCTCTTTAAAGAAAACTTCTTTTATAAAGTACAAATAAGTAAATATGTAAAGTTACAATAAAATTAGTATATAAAAATAAATGTTAGTAAAACTCTCAAAAATGTAATTTCTTTATAAGATTTGTGATTGATAATGATATTGAAATTGTATTAATTAAAAAAACTATGTAAACTATTGATGAGATAGTAGATTAATCTAAGCAAAATATTAGATTAAAGCAAATGTAAAAATAATTTAAAAAACAGACTTAAGTTAAGATCAAAATTAAAAATAATGATAAGATATTGAAAACAATTTGAGAAAAAAATATAAGGTTGTTATGGCCTATTGTTATTTAGTCAGAGCTGAAATCTGTAATTCAGTCAGATTTGTGATATACAGTCAGGATTGCTGTCAGGATCATATTATTCATTCAATTTGGAGTCTAGCTATACAGAATGCTGAAGAATGCAGAGTAAGAGTCTTAGAGAACTTTAAATGCCATAACAAAACAGTCATTATTGTTGTGGCCTACATAATGCAGAATCTGCATAAGCCATAGGAGTGTCTAACAGGGTTTCATGCCCTAGCCCTCAGCCATAAACTATCTCACCCAAATCAATTCCTGGAACCAATGCTGAAATTATGAAGTAGAAGCTGCTGCATACTCTCTTTTTTCCATTAATGGACATAAACCTGAAAGGTAAGCCATGAAGCCATTGATGGAGAACCAAAAAAAAAAGCTAACCAGTTGGAAAATACACACAAATGAAAACCTAGGTAAAGATACCTTAAATAACTAAATATAAACTTGATTTTAAATGAAATGAACTTTAATGAAGGACTATTATAACTATAGCCTAAAGTCACCATTTATATTTCTTATATAAAAATTTATTGTTACATTATGTTAAGTATATGTGTGTGCATAAATAAATAATAATGTTTCCTTAAATATTAATTGGTCTATTCTCTCTCTCTCTCTCTTGTCACTGTGTCACCAGTAATTTAAGGGTGTAGTTACTTTTTATGTGTTAAATGAATGTGCTGGACTCTGATTTAAGAGTATGAGCTAGTCTGGGATATGACAAGCACTGGATTGGGTGCTTATAATCCAAAGCATGCCAACTATGTAACATATCATTGGCTGGTGCTTGAGTTTGATCCTCAAAACAAATAAAATGCTTTGAGTGGCATGGATTTGATTCTAGCAGTCAAGGTGGGCACAGTCAGAAAAATATGGTCATGCTATGCTTTGTATAGCTCAATCTGGCCATGGGTATCATTGATGGTTATGCCAACAATGGTATTCTCTTCTTTTTTAAAGGGACAGTCTGTTCCTTTAGTATTAAAGTTATGTTTTAAAACATATTAAACTTAGTTAATATGGTAATTATTTGGGGGACCCAGTTTAATACATACAAGTTATGTACATAAGACTATTTTTTTTAAGAATCTCAATCTTTTTACTTCATTTTCATTTCTTACTAACTCTTTCTCTACCAAATTTTTATCATTAATATCAGGTCTAAATTTTTTCAGTTCATATTTGCTTTTTTGTATACTATTTTTTCAATACATATTTTGATTAATATTTATTATTATTTTCTTACTCATATTATAACAATTTTAACCTTATGATCTCAAATTTGTCTTTCTTTTTATTTATTTTTTATATGAATTCCTTTTCTTATTAAATATGGAATTTAATCTTAAGTAAATTAAACAGAAACCTATCTTTTTTAAGATATAAGGGTGTAATATACTTCGTTTTCCAAAGATTTTTTACCAGTTTTATTTTTTTGCTTACCTTTCTCTCTCACCAGAAATAATTATACCTGTTTTGACTCTGTTTCCATTGTCTTAACTGTCTTTAGAAATTACAAATTTCATGACCATTTAAACTAGCTAAATTTAATTTTCACTTGAATGTGATTTTTTGTTGTATTGGTTATTGTGTTTACTTGGTAGTTCTATAACTTGGAATTTAAAAATAAGGTAGAGTTAAGCATTTTCAGTAATTGGTAACTTTCTAAAAAAAATCAGAAAATTTTCAAAGTAATATTTATAATCAGTAAAATTAGTTATACAATTGGTATCTAGGTAGTTTAGCCAATGTCATCCAAATCTGAGCCATATGTGTGGAAGATGAAAACAAATATTGTGTGCAATAGAAGAGACTTGTATTAAATTTTTACATTTGTTCACGTCTTAAAAATTTTCAATGGATCGTCTATTGTACATTATACCGTCATTATCATTTTCAAATATCATCAATGCATATTACTTCCCGGTGCAATTTTTTTTTTGCCCGCACTATCACTCAGCAAGCTTATGTAGGTTTTTTTTTTAGATTTTTTTCTATATAATAATGTATTAATAATGAATTATAAAGAAATTGGAAATAAAATAAAATTATTAGATTTTTTTTTTCATAGTTAATTTATTCATCAATAGTGCTCATTTCACTTGAATAGCCTACCCCCCCCCATTTACCCATAAACTTATAGAAATAATTACTTGATTAAATTCTTACTTTCAATTAATAAATTAAATCGTAGAATGACTTTGTTTTAAACGAACATTTAATATATTTCATTATTTTCATTATACTTTTTTAATTTTCAAAGTTATTAAAAATAGTATTTTTAGATAAATTACGACCAAAATGAATTCTATCAATTAATGTTTTCCCCCACTCTTTAGACGGGGCGTCACCCATTTAAGCAGACCAAGCGATAACTTTTTCTGACATTTCATTATATAAATAAAAAATAAATGATTTCAAGTTTTAAAAATATACTTTTTATTACTATAAATGTTGTTATGCTGAATTTAAATAAAAGGCATCAAAATTTCTGCTCCAGTGATTTATTTCCTTACTCTTAAGAAATAAAGTGAATTGCAGTTTAGATCATAAAAACACACACAAAAAAGAATAAATATATATCAAGAACTAAATGTGATTAAAAAAGTAGATACTGTTTTGCAAACATCATGTCGTTCAATCTAATGACGTAATCATTTTACTAAATGTTATAATACAGTTATTAAACGCGGTGGCCGATGACAACGACCAAATGTTACTGCTAAATTTTTATAATGAGTGGTAAATGAATATTTAGCTATGTGTTGAAATTCCAAAGATAATCTGGATTGGTAAAATATGCCTAAATACAACAATAATTTTTAAAAGTGATGTAAAATAACAGTTTCACTTACAGATTTATTTTTATATTTATTTTCAAAAATTATTCACTAGATAATTCCATATAATGGATAATTTCATATTTTATAAACATTTTCAATTTAAAATTATTATTGCTAATAAAACTCCGTGTAGTTTAGCATAATTGTAAGAGTAGCAAAGACAGGGCTACAGGTTCTTGAATCCATTCCCAGTTTAAACTATATATATATAAAGTTCAATCATTTAAATAAAACTATTGCATTCCTCTTATCACATTAGTGCAATAAATAAGCAAATGGTTTTATTGTTAGGGAATTCATGAAAGGTTTGAGAACTGAAAGTGGCAGAACGGGAATCAATACCAGGACTTTATATTCCAGACTTTGATACTCTGTTTTCTGCATTAAATCGCACAAAACATTGGAATTATAGCATCACTTGATTTTTTCAGCAATTAATCACACTTTTATTGTTTATCTTATGTGTAAATAGATACTGAACAGAAAAATATAATAAATTTTATACACCTGTGATGTGATGCCCTGTGACTTCTCCTTATACGGTGTCAGGAATCTCTCAGCAACTATTCCCAGAGAAACCTGTTAGCCACTTTACCTTCTCTTTCCATTCTTCGCCCTATGTTTTCCCATAATCCGTTCCATCCCATTTCCACAACATAATCTTTGTCAACTCCATGGCCTTCATACCTAAATCCCTCTTAACATTTTCCAAACCCAGCATCAAAACTAATAACTCACTTTCTGTATAATCACTTTGTTCATATTTATTCTTCCATAACTTCATTTATTGTACCCTTTTTGCTTTCAAGCATTTACATTGAAGTAACAGATGCCTAATATTTTCTATGCCTTCCTTACACAACTTGCAGACTAAATCACTTATATTTTTCCATTTATGTATATATTCATTCCCTTTTCACTAAAGATCCCATTTGAGCCTTAAACGATAAACTACTTTCCTTACTATTATCATAAATTAACTCACACCCAATGTTCCATTTACTTCTATATATACTTAAATTCATTTTACTCTCCATACTTGTTCTCCATCTGTCCAACTCCCTATTCTTTATTAATACATCTTTTCTCATATCTCACTCCTTACCACTATAACACTCAATCCTTTTAACACAATCATCCCACCTTTTGTACAAATATACTGACATAATTCTTTATCCAAATCTTCTGCATACTGCATTACCTTTCTCACTCATCTTGTTGCCTGATCTTTACTTGTAACTCGATTAAATACTATTTTGGCTATTCTTTTATTATTCATAAACTGCAATCTACCAAACATTTTCATTTTGCTTTTTGCATCTCTCATATAAAAAATTAACCATTCCATTTTTCTTTGACCTTGATTATTTTTTAATGTGATGTTGATGAGTGATAAGATGTAAAAAGTACCATTTCTTTCTATTTATTCAAGTGTCATCCTGGATAAAAGACTTTGATTTCTTCTAAATGTTTTTTATGCAATTGTTAATTAGATTAAGCACTTCTTTAAGTAATTATTGTTGTTATTATAATATATTAGGATACATTAGCTTATGTGAGAAGTGTATGTCTTCTATAGTCTACTAGGATACCATTCATTAGTTCAACAATATAACATAATGATTTATTTTCCAAAAATTAATAAAGAAGAAACCCGAGATCATTATCCATTATTTCATTGATTGTTAATTTGTTTTATTAATGCAAAAGTTAAGGTTGTGGCATAAAAAATGTATTATTGTTTATTATACTATTAGTAAAGTACATTACATTTCACTCTACAAGTGTAGAGTAGATCAGATCATGATAATAAAACTTAATCGGTGATGGATATTCACTCTTTAAAATATTGGAAAAAAAATACAGAAAATATTCTATTAGAAGATATTACATTAAATGTAAAGTACATATGCTACTTAGAAAATGTATTTTGATAGAGGGAAATCTCTGTTCTAAAAGTGTTATATAGGAACGAGTGAAGTTTTTCCCCTTCCTAATATATTCATTTACTTTGTAGTAAATTGCATGTTATTATTTTTGAAATTCCCTTGTATTTTAATGCATGTCTCTGTAGTAAACATTAAGATAACTAACCCCCATTGAGTGTGACTATATTCTTATCATCATCATCATTAGGATAGTAGAATAATTTTTAGTTGTGAATTTCATGTTGTTTGCTCTTTGTAAAATATCTCTTTTTGGGTTATAATATGTTAATGTATGGGTATGTATGCTCTCTATATCACTTTTTGGGTTACAATTTATGCATGTATCTCCTTTTTGGGTTTATATATATATATATATATATATATATATATATATATATATATATATATATATATATATATATATATATATCACTCATACATACATATATGAAATATGCACTAATAACCAGATATATAATGAGATGTATCAATTACAATGCATAAATGTGTTTATACTGATATCTATACATATATAAAATATTATGGAGGTCTATATACATCTACATAATTTGTAACAGTATGAAATATGGGGTAAACCTGGGACAATGGCACTCATCATCATCATCCCAAATTCAAAAGATCCAAATTTTAATATACAATGAATAATGAATATCAGAATGAGAGATCAGTAAAAACAAGAAGTAACTATAAGTTCACCAGTATCACAAAGAAAAATAATAAATCATTCATCATCATGAACAATCAAAATATCTTATCAATGGTTAATCTTGTGATTGGATTTGAAATGAATCTTTTATAGACCAGGCTAATTATTTAACCATAGACAAATTTAAGGCACCAATACAACACAATAATTAAGTCATAATCCATAAGAATATAACAATTAAAAAAATAATTCTGAGATACTAAAACATGCTAAACATTATCAATGCCATTTGGCCATTCTGTACCATTAATGTATTGGCCAACATAAACTTAATTTTTAATAAATAAAAACTAAATAAAATTTATTTCATGAACATTAAGCATATCTCTTCATATCAACTAGGATCATTATCATCATAAACATAAATATCAATCTATATAACTAATCATTATGCACAAATCCAGCTCTGGAGCAAGAATTCTATAACTGTTACTATGAGAAAGGGACAATACCAACATATAATAATTTATAAGATTTCAAGCTTATTTTACAATTAAATTAATTCACTGGAATAACTTAATGAAGTATAAATTTATTAATAACAGTAAAATTAAATAAAGGTATGCTGCATATGCTATAAATATACATCCAACACTCTAATTTTTGTTAGAATACATAAAATTGCTATTACATTGTAGTTAACATATATGTCAATAAGTTTACATAAAACACACTTATATATAAGCTCAGATGTGCTGTATAATAATTCAAAATTTACATATTAGAATTGTCATTAACCAATAAAATAAAAATCAATTCATTTTAATAATACATAAATGATGACTAATTTAGCATATATATGTGTCTACATAATATGCATCTGTATAAGCACAAACATGGTGTATAATTATTTAAAATCAACATCTTTGAATTGTCATAAACCAATAATAAAAATTTCATTTTAGAATACATAGTAATTAATTTTAACATTTATATGGTTAATGACTGATTTAAATGTATGTGAGTACTTATTCTAATGTGTGTACACACTGATATTTATAACTTAGGATATTTCATTTGTTGAAAATATTAAACTTATTAATCCATACTATATTTTTACAAAATATAATTAATTCATTGTTGAAAATATACATTAGCTTCACATGTATGTGGGTATTATTATTATTCCCTACAAATTAAAGTTATTAATTAATCCATTATAGTATTTCTAATGGTAACTAAAAGTTTTTTATCTTTTTTAACAAAAAATCACTAGATCTATTTGAGAAAGTTTTTTTAAAATTCAGGATTCTATTTCTTCATTTTCAATATTTAAAAAAAAAGATTTTAATTTATTTTTGTAATAAAATAAAAATGGAAATGTCATTTATTTTTTCTTTCATTATTCTACGTTTAGTTGAATAATTTAGACAAAAGTTATTTACTTTTAAATCTTGTAATTTAAACATTTAACTACAGAGGCAAGTATTTAAAATATTTGTCTTTTTCAATAAATGTCTATTCACCAGCTAATATCTGTTCATGAAGTATATCTCCTGTATGCATACTATATAATATAAATGGCTATAATAACATTGTTTGGTTTAATTTCCTTTTATATTAGATTAATCAGCATACGTATAAAGTCAAATCACAATAATCCTTCAGCAATCCAATTAGCACTGGATTATTTTGATAATCTGGTCCATTCTAAAATAATAGACCAGCATATCGACATCTTTGGGAAAGTTATAAATTAGGAACTCTTAGCATTCAATTTTTATAACTTGTTAGACTTTAGACAAGCCATTTAATATTCAATATGGGATATGAAACACAAAAAGCAGAACCTTTCTTCCATGTGAATTCAAACTCGACTGTTATGACCATAGCAGAAACTCTATGTCTTGCCTTCAGTTATAACTTTATAATAATAATGCTGTAAAACTGTTGTAATTCTCTTGAATGATTTGAATACACCTTTTTATAGTATATTGTGGAATTTAAAACAATAATTAAGTAAATTCTTTATCTCAAAAAACAGTTAACAATTCTTTTTAATTTGCCTTCATTAAAACAAAATTCTTTATCTAAAAGTATTTTTAATCCTTTCAACAACAGAGCATATTATACTAAATTTTATCACAAGCTTTAATTTTTAAAAAAAAAATGTCTTGATCTAATTAAAAATAGACTGGGAAATTCTATAAATACCTGTACTATCTATTTTAACATAAAAACAAGCTTGTTTTAGATTTTTTTTAATTTTCAGTATCAGAATAAAACATTAAATAAACCTTTTTAAATGTTTAATTTATATTTTTTTAAATTAAAAATTGTTTAACTCTTAACTGTTATTCCTACTCTTTCTTATTATATTGCCAAATGTATACCATATAATAGTAAATTGTCCAAGCATTTTACTACTGTTACACAATGCTTTATTTACCACCCTTTCTTACAGTTTATAGTTCTGAGGAAGATTGCTGGAGCAATCAAAATTGTAAACTGTAAGAAAAAATGGTAAATAAAGCATTGTGTAACAGAAGTAAAGTACTTGGACAATTTAATATTATATGGTAACTGTTATTCCAGTATAATATAGAAAATATCTCCAAAACTTTTTTATTTGTGTTTATTTTTACTTTTCCTTTCAACTTTATATATACATCTGTACACCCACTACAATGTTGTTGTATGCCATGAAACATATAACTGTCTCAATATATTATATGATCTGTTCATGTTGAACTTGCCAATTATTAATTAATTTTATAGTTGTTTGTACATATTCATATTTTTTCTTTATTATATTTTAATCTAATTGGTTTTATAAACTTTTTAATTCTATTAGCTTTTTTAATATAAAGATTTTATGGCTTGTGATTATTTCATAGAATGTGTGCATGTATGTATATATTATACATATTAATCACATTAATAATGTAAATTCATTTGTCCAGCTTTATCTTAACATTTTCATAATACAATAGACATATGAAATATTGCTTTACAATTTTTGACATGTTTAAAATAAATATTATTCCTTGTCAAAAGTTTATTTTGTTTATTGACATATTACTTGGCTCCGAGTGCATTTGTTTGTATTTAGAAAAAAAGTATATATATAATGCAAATAAATCTATATTAATGTTTTATTTCAATCTGTGATATAATTATATGTAAGAATATTATTGGTGTGTGTGTTTTTTATATATGCATGCAAATTATATTTTAAAATCAAAAAACAAAATCTCAATATCACTATATATACACTAATATTAGATGTAGTATTATTTACATATATTTAGATAGTAAGAAAATTTAGAGAAAACTAAATAATATATTATTTGTCATCGAGTAATCTATTTAGAAGCAATTTATTTAGTTTATTAGATGATTCACATGAATTATAATGTTTTAAGTATCGATTGTTAAAATTGTTTCGGATAACTACAAGAAAATAAAATCATTACTCATATATTAATAATTTTTATTAGTCATTCATTAAACTAAAGATTATCCAATAATGAATAATAGCAATGGTGATGTCACATTAATAAAAAATTTGAAATTACTTTAATAAACATCTTACAAGTGGTAATATAATAAATTCAATAATTTACTTATTTAGCACTTTATTCAGATTAAAAGGTACAGATATCTTATCAAGGCATTACAAACAGTATTATTATCTTTATGAAATAAATCTAAAACTTAGAAATTTGACATAATAACATATGATGTCAAAAAAATTTTACTTACTAAATGTTAAGTGCTATTTACGAATAAACACATGGTCCACAAAAAAAATCATCTTCTCTAATAAGAATAGCACCAAGCCAGATCAGATTGATTCTGGAATTTGATGATAAGCAATTCAAAATGATATAAAAAAAAGAAAAGAAAACTTGGGAGTTTATTTTAGAGTTGAGTTTTTTTGGACTGCTGATTACATGATTATTTTAAACATATGTATATATGTATTGCAGACCTTCAAAATGTAGGGCTCACACAATAAATTGTTGTTTTCTATCTTTGCACAAGCTGAGGTGGCCTTCAGAGTGATGGTTCACAGAAAGTGGCAAAGGACCGACTTGTCTTTCTGAGAACAATATTAATATGAGATGGAAGGAACTTCGAATGGAGTTTGTGATGGAATGAGGACCACAAAAATGGAATTAATAATTTGACACCAGGGAAAGTATGAACTTTAATTATCTGAAATAAGAACTTTTCAAATACTAAACATTACTTAACTTCTAAAGAAATTCTCTTATCTGACTAAGTAAAAATTTAAACTATTTTTTATATATTTTTATATATGTTTGGTACTATTATTGCCATTCTCATTAATTCCATTTAAATTACTAAATTTAAAATAGGCATAAATGGCTACATAGGTTCGTAAGATCATGTTAGTTTGGGTGGGTTAATTTTGGGCTATTTGTTTTGTAGTTAGATCAGTGCTAGTGGAGGGATGTATGAGTATTTTATGTCAATATAAATTGGGGAGGTGGAATTAGAATCTCATTCCCTTGTGCTGTGTTAGCATACAGGGCATGGTACCCACCTGAATACATGGCCCAAATAGTGTAGTCATCACATTGCCAATGGTCATAGATGTATTCCTTACACCATTGATTGCCTTATGCTCTGGTTAGGACAGTAAGCCAGCAAAGACCACTATCCCCCATTTATAGAGTATGTCTTTTATATATATTTCCAAAGGATTACCTCACTAGACAAATGCACATTCCTATACTATATGAGGATCATTATTTCTCTAATAATATCCTGCTGCAGATGTAAATTCCTGTCAGCATGATTTTTTTATGCTAACATACTCATTTTACATTGATCACAGTAATCTAGTATTGGTTTGGATGTGAACTTTTAGCCTGGAATTAAAATAATCAAGTTAGTTATATGCATATTCTATGTATTGTATTTACACTTAATAAAATATTAAAATTGTGTTAAATCTATTAAATGTACCCATCTGTGCATATCACTTAAATAAAATGTATTTAATAGTTAATTCAATTTCCAGAGTTTTTGTATTAATGTATGTGTGCATAACAATAAAAATGTTTTTGTTTAATTAATTTTTGGCAGTTACTTATTTTTATTAATAATATTTTTAAAAATAAAGAATTAAAGTTTTTAAATATACAGTGTAATGCATTTAAAACTCAGCTCTTCCATGAATTAGTGACTGGAGTTTTTGGTTTGATAAAAGAGTAACCTCACCTCTATGTATCTGCCATCTTTATAAATGTTTTTAGGTTCGAATAGCCCAGTGGTGCCCTGGCATGGCAGATAGAGTTGTGAGGTTTCATCATACCCTTACAATATATTGAAGCAGTTGGATCTGAGTTCGATCCTAGCTTCATGACATCTAGCCATAAGCCCACTTCAAACCCTAGTACTAACCTTAAATTTCCTATGCAGTTGGGGCTTTATACATTTAATTCATGCTAATTTTCATAAAGAAAAATTATTACATAAATGTGTGTTAAAATTAATTCATTTGAGTTTAAATTAATCGATGTTAATAAATTGATGATAAAATGATTCATGAATTTATATATATTACAACTGCATGGATTGTGCATATATATTTATAAATATTTAAATATATATAATTGTTTGAAAGTTTCATTGCATCAGGAATGTTTGATTTTACTTTGAAATAATTTGTTAAATTTTTAGTGATTAAAAGCTACATTCTTTCGATAAGCTTTCAGATTCTCCCCTTCCAAAACAATGGGTAAAGTTTTATTAATTAGAAAAAAAGATAAGTATTTAAAATGTAAGGATTTCCTAATTAAAATCATTTTTCTGATTTTAAGAATTCATTTTCTAATTAGAAAATGAATTCAAGTTAATGAGTTTGAAAGCATTATCGAAGGAATGTATCTGAAAACAACTAGTAAATTTTGTAACATTGATAATGAAAGAAGTGCTAGCCCGAAAGCATCAGATACAGTATAAATAGCTCTGAAAAGTTTGGAGAAGGGAGAAGCCATCTTTGTTGTAGAGAAGTGCCAGTAAATTTTGTGCATCTTAAAATCATGAATTCAAATAGTGTTTCTAGCATGGTGAGCAGCTAAAACATCAGGAATCTGGTTACGGTTCCTGAAGTTCCCTGAAAATCTTCAATGAAGCTGCTAAATCCTTCTGGAGCAATCATGCTGCCAAAATCATGACAAAAATCAATAAAATGCTGTTCAAGTAATCAACCAAATGCATGCCTACATTTTACCAACCCGGATGTGTAAACTAAGGAACCAGCCCCGGAAGAAATGGTAATATTATTCCATAATGAACCATAACTTTCTGGCAGTTTCTGAACTTTACTTTACACTCTCTTTAAGAGCTCTTTTCATTATTTAATGTAAATCTGTACAAAACTTTCTTTTACTTATGCTTTTTAAATTCATAGTAATTCTCTCAATCTCTAGTCCTTAGATTTAATTTTCCTTTCTTACGATAGTGGTTCATTTACTATATTATATATATATATTGTGTGATTTATATATTATATATATATATTGTGTGATTTATTAATGTTGTTTACTTTTAATTATATGCCAATAATCCTTCAACTCAATGAGCCCCTTTGTCCTATTTGCTTTATGCAAATAATATAATATTAAGTCTTCTTGCCCATTAGAACTAAATTTATATGTTCTATTAATCATCGAGTCAAAAGAAATTATTAAATGTTTACTATTTTTATAATTGGCTAATAATAAATTATTAGCTTCATTTCTAATCTATGCCCCAGCTATTTTCTCATATTCACCAATGTGTATTTATTCATATATAATGTTAAAATGTTTTTTTTTTTTTTTGCAAAAGGGTCGATAAAGGAATCAACTAAATATATTCTAATTCGAATTTCTGTTACTGATTAGTAATATTCAGGAAGAACACGATGTTTGGGGCATAATTAATATAATTTATAAATGCTTTAAAATCGTTTTAATTAAGAGCTCATTTGACTTTAATTAATTTGATCAAGTCATCATGTGGAGCATTCTATAATAAATTGGGTTTTATTATTCAAACGGTGACTATCAAGTCATCATCTTCGAACGTTGCTGACATAGGGCAATCTTTTCACTCCATAGGCTTGTCAGTGGTAATATTACTGTTGTTTTAATTGTAGAGAAAGAAAGCACTTCCCCACTCATGTTATATTTGGAACACCAAAGGTTTGGAGTTATAACTCGGCCTGTTTTTCTCCATGTTCCATGTCTACTTAAAGGGCAGCCGCCATACTACTTAAACCACCGACCAGTGATTATCTTTCTTTTTCATTTATAGCTCATAATTCATCAGCACCATTATCTCTCTCTTCCAGTAAAGCCCACTCTGATGCTCGTAATTCATGATGAAGTAATTTCAATTAAAGTCAAACAAATTCTTAGTTATCTCAAATTAAGTAAGTTTTCTAATAAAGGTTAAAGTTATGCCCTAAATACATATCTTGCTCTTTATGAATGGATTTGCAAATGTGAAAATAAATCTCACATTCTTTATAAAATAAGAATCATAATTTCCATCACTACTGAATACCTTTATCTGCCTTTATTTTCTTGTTGGGGGCATAGACAGATAGACTTCCATAATATTGCATAATACTCATTGCATGTAATAGGAACTGCCACCCTTATTATAATTATAAACTCTGTTTAAGGCTAGAAGTGATCAATATAATCATGATTTAAAATTGAACAAAACTATTACCAGTATTATTAAATATTTTATTAACACACTTGGTTTTTTAAGTCTTTTATTCAATAATTATTTAATGTTAAGGCTCGCTGTCTGTGTTGGCAACCCGAACTTATATATATGACTCGATTTAAAATTATCTTTAGTCAGTTTATTATCCAATATTAGTGTCAGTTCAGGGGTCTCTAATCCTCACCAACCATTGAGCTAATTCTTTGGTGCATAGCACTGTGCCATCGATTTAGATTGTCCATTGATCTGAGCTGGTAAGTTGGGTTTGAATTCAGTTTGGTTTGGCTGAGTTTGGATCCGACTTGCAGTTTAGGTGGTGGACATTTTTCGACCGGTACAATATATATATATGTAAAATAAATAAAATGTCCGTTAATTAAAAAACAAAATTGTAATTATAAATGAAATAATAAATTTAATGGTTTACAAACTATTACACATTATCCTTAAAATCTGCAGAAGTACTTTCGGTGAATTTCTTCAACCTGCCTCAACTGCCATTAAATTCAAAATCAAAAGTGGAAGCAAATGTCATCACTTCAAATTCCACAAATCTCGTATTTTAATGTTAGCAGCTTGTCAATTAATTAAATGCATTTTATTCCTGTTTATAAAAATTGCCTCTTTAGTTTTTCTTTTACAATGGTTTCTCTCTTCATGAAGAATTTTTACATTTTCAAAATTAAATTTAAATTTATGTTTACATGTTTATTCATGATCAAAGAAAACTGAAGGAGATATTAAATCACCATTATTTTTACTTTTTACATGCTTATATAATAATTCATGCTCCTTCAGTCTTTTCTCAATACTGCACCTAGATTCACCTACATATGATAGCATACAATCACAAAAAATTTGATATATGACATTACTTTTCTGCTTGACAGGTATGACATCCTTAGAATTATTGACTAATTTATTAATATTGTTTGGAACATAGAATGAAACATTAAACACATTCTTATATAAATTCTTAAAAAATTTCACTTGTGGATTTGAAATAAATGGAATAGATATCCATTGTTTACTATTAATCTTCATTTCCTTTAAATTATTATAACTTTTTTTAAATTGACATAAAGTATTGTTTATTTGTTCCGTTTTATAACCAACATCAAGCAATTCCTTGGCAAATATTTCAATATTTTTCAGTTTATCACTTTGGTAAAGACATAATTTTTCATTCCGAAACAAAAAAGATCTAAAACTTGCCATCTTATGCATCATTGGTACTTTTGATTTACAATTTATATATCCTCTTTTTTGCAGTGGCTTAATATATATAAATACAGATATATTATATATCTATGGAATTTATATATATATGTGTGTGGGAGATGATGATCTGGACCAAATGATGAGTCCTAGTCCAGCATTAAATACATATATTGGAAATCTTTTTTTTTTCACATGTACAAGATTATATATATATATATATATATATATATATATATATAAAAAATATATATATATATATAAGTTATATATAAGTTATATGAAATATTTTCTGATTTTTGTGCTTGCAATTTGTGGACAAACTATTTTTAACTGTAATGATCATTTTTGCTCTCATTCTGCATCTTCAGAAAGGCGTTAATGCTAAATTTAAATAGAATAATATTCTGATTGCCAGGCAAGATGAGTACAAAAAGAAACAGCCACTCTAGCTAGTAAACAAGGAAATTGTGTGTTTGTGTGTGTGTGTGTGTGTGTAATGGGGGAGGGGGAACTCCTGGGATAAGAATCTTATAGCTTTTTGTAAAAAGAAATACCTGAATAAATGCATATTTTTGTACTTGAATAAATGTAGATATTTGTAATTGAAAAAATAAGACATCACTTGAAAATAACTCTTATAGTAAATTTTTAGAGCAAAAATTAATATAAGACTCAGTTTTATTTTCAGGGAAACAGGATTAGTAAAAACCTGTAGGATCTCTTTATCTTGGATTGTTTGCCTCAGTTCTACAATGACAATCTGATAATTGTCTTTCATTTTCATTTTCTATTAATAATTCTCAAATTAACTATAGAATGCACTTAAGTAAAACAAAATTAAAATCCTGCAAACTTTTCTGATCACCACTTTTCTTGTATACATGGTACTTTATTCAAAAAATAAATATTATTGATAAAATCATCTGAAAATCTACACATATTACCAGAAGCTATATAACAAGTTTAAAAGACAGGTAACCAACCAGATAATACTGTAAATAAATTATGTATAGATTTTTTCTTTATATATAGATATTATTTTTAAAAATATCAATTATTTAAATATTTAGTTATATAGATTAACAATGTAATTTGTTCACATGATCACTATCTTATACTATCACATAATTGTTTATAAACAAAGAAATACTGTATATAGAGTTTTGCTTTGTTTTTAACTTTCTCTCATTATCTATTTATGCATGAAAAAAAAATATGATAACCTTCTTATATTTATTTGCACTATACAATAATCTTTCTAATATATTTTCTTTTAATATGGTCAACTTGCGACTTTTGAGAACAAATGGTATAAAATGAATAACAGATGGCCTATGGGACTGCCGATAAGTGGCATTGCTTCTAGTATTGTAATTAGTTAATTTGAAAAACGGATTATACCAAAATTCCAAGAACAGACACCTGGAATAATTTATTACAGATACATAGATGACATTTTCATCACTGCACCTAAACTAATCATAACAGCCATTTAAAATGAATTGCAAGCACATACCAATCTAATATTTAATTGCACAGATGAGAATGAATTAAACAGAATTAATTACCTGGATTTAATAATACAGAGAATGTCCATAAGCTTTAATTACAGTATGAAAGTCAAACCATTACACATTAGAAGGTATATCCATACAAATCTAAAACTCCAAAAGCCCACAAATTAGCAGTGCGGTCTGCCTTTTTATTTCCAAATTACCATTTGTGCAAATATGAAGAAGAAATATCAACCAGTATGTTAATGACCTAATAAAGGTTGGTTATGATTACATAACCTTAAATAAAAGAATCAGAACATTCTATGAAAATATAAACAAACCAAACAAGGATAAGAAACAACATATATGTCTGCCATACATACCTAGTGTCACAACAGAATTAATCAAGAAATTACAGAGTGAAGTAGGTTTTCAAACCCCTCCCAACTTCAATAGAATGATTAACAATTCCAAGAACAAGATAGACTTACCAACAACACCACATGTAATATATAGGATAACTCTCAGGCAGACTGTGGAGCTGTATACTATGGTGAAATTCTTCCCACTATAATGAACCTAATTGTTCAACACAAATTTTTGCACAAAAGGGTGTTGAACAGGAATGAAGGTAACTCAGTGTTCATGGACCACCAGAAGGCAGCTAATCATGAATTTGAGCCTGCAAATGCTACAATAATTTCTACTGAAAGAAATGATATCAAGATGGAAATTAAGGAGGTGTGGTTTATAGCAAGAGATATAAATGCAATAAACAGAAAAGATACATGCTTTTCTATTTCAAAAAGATGGACTATATGAATGAACTTGCATAGATTTGCATAAATTATTATAATTTAAGGCTATGAATATGGAGAAGGAATCTCTGAAAGCACTTAGCCATGAGAAATAAATATTTCAACTAATGAATTTTAATTTCACTATAAGCCTCAAGTGTATTAACCGTTACATATTTATTAATGGTGAAAGAAATTTGAAATTATAAACTAATTATGTAAATGTGATGTGGTATTTGGTTTATTACCTTCACAAATTTTCAAGTAATTTTTTTTTTTAATGTATGAGTTCATGTCAATTTATATTTAAATAATTTTAAACTCTGTTATAGGGAAAATAAAAATGTATTTCATTTAATTTACTAAAGGTACATGTATGTGCATCTTAAAAAGGATTAGAAATGATTAGGTGAGATTAGACAAATAATTATTAATGTTCAAATGGGCAATAGATTCTAGAAAACTCTGATAAACAATTAATTTGTAAAAAAAAAATCAGCTACTTAAATTTCCTGAACATTGTATTTTAATGAAATTGGTAAAGGCAGATTAAATATAGAGCTTCATAAAAAAATAATGAAATCACTTTATATGTTATATTTACAAGAATGTTTACATGAATAAGCATTTATTTTATAACGTCTTGTGTTCGATTATAATTACGATAGAATGACAGCCTGTTAAGCTAATTGCACAGATGCTGTGAGAATGTTATTAATAAATGAATACCTTCGAACAACCACATGATATAGTATTTGTATAAGAGTAAAAAGGAATCCCAAAGGAATCCTCTTACTCTTACGACTCAAATGTTTATATATGAGCAAATCTGAAGTAGTTGTAACGAAGGCATGACTACATAATAGTCACTTTAAATTACTATATATAATGTCTGTATGAATGACGCCAATGAAATTTTCTAGAATTTACTAAACGCTATTCTAAATGAAACTAATTTATTAATAACATTCTCACAGCGTCTGCGCAATTAGCTTAACAGGCTGTCATTCTATCGTAATTATAATCGCACACAAGACGTTATAAAATAAATGCTTATTCATGTATATGATTTAGTTTCATTTAGAGTGGCATTTAGTAAATTCTAGAAAATCTCATTGGCGTCATTCATACAGACATTATATATAGTAATTTAAAGTGACTATTATGTAGTCACGCCTTCGTTACAACTACTTCAGATTTGCTCATATATAAACATTTGAGTCATAAGAGTAAGAGGATTCCTTTGGGATTCCTTTTTACTCTTATACAAATACTATATCATGTGGTTGTTCGAAGGTATTCATTTATTAATAACATTCTCACAGCGTCTGCGCAATTAGCTTAACATGCTGTCATTCTATCGTAAGAATGTTTACAATGTTTGGCCTTGCAGTAAAAAGTGTTAGTTGCTGCTTGATTGCTGCAAAAAATTAAAATAAACAAAAAGTATTAAGAATTTGGAAAAAGTTTACTAATTAAAAAAATAAACAAATACAAGATTAAATTGTAATTAAACTGATCAAAATTTATTATCAGCAAAAATATTTCTAAAATATTTTTTGTTTAAAAATAGTATACATACTTGGGTATACTTGGAAACAGGATCTTTGTCTTTGATGGAAAATTTGTCACACTGGTCTATTGGTCTGAAAAATTTGCAACCAGGTCTCTTTGAAAAAAAAATATTCAAGCTTGACAACAAGGTCTTCATCCATCAAATTTTAAGTTGATTAACTGTTTAACTGTTGGAAGCCACATGTAATCCTAACCTGTGAATAGAAGCTTGTGTCTGCTTTTTCACTGCCATTTTAGATGAGTGTGAGTTTGGAATTTTGATGGAGTTGATGATTTGCTTGGCATCTGAAGTCTGCTAACCAGTGTATTTATGTTGACAAATCCTGCCATTGTAAAATGAATGCAGCCTGCTGATCTGCCATGACTTTATTCAAGAAATAAACTACCTAGTCAATTATGCCACTTTTAGCCACATGCTGTTTTAAAAAACCAGCTTGTTCCCAGAATTAAGTGTCATCTAGGATCAAATGAGTGTGAATTTCATCATCAAAGCTACAGGTAATCACACTATACATTGCTCTTCATATATTGCCATGTATTTAAAAAAATCCTCTGCAAAAGTAATCATAAAAACATTAAACTCTACCATATAAGACTTTGCACCTCCATAAATATGTAAACTAATTTATATATATTTGATGTTTCCCTTTTAGAAATACTATTTATTTTTGTGTTATTTTCTTTAATATTATTTTACTTATTTGTTAAGAATGATCAAATATATTACTATATGCAGTCATTCTTTATTTATATATATATATATATATGTGTGTGTGTGTGATAAACAAAACAAGTTATAAATTTTGTAACTTGCTATAGCTTGCATTTTATGTTCACTAGATGGAGCTTTACCAATAGCTCATTATCAAGCTTTGTTTACATAAACACTGAGAGAGATAGAATTCAATATCTCTTTCAAATTGTCTCCAACCTTTAAACCATGGTTTCAAGCTAGTTGGCTCACATCAGTAAAGGGTAGGAAAACCAGAAACTAGATTTAAACTCCAACTCTACTAAACAGCATTTATGAAACACGTTTCTATCAGTTTGAAAGCACAAATTTTTCAGATAGGTAAATATCTTCAAATCCAGTCAAACAAACTAGATAGCTATAAGGATCTAAACTCAGTTCAGTTTCACCATATAGTAAAAGCCTCTGCAATCTATATCATTGCAAAAACCTTCAAGGGTGCATTTATGATAAACAAAACAAGTTATAAATTTCATAACTTGCTATAGCTTGCATTTTTTACAATGATATAGATTTCAGAGATTATATATATATATATATATATATATATATATATATATATAAGTGCTAGATCAGTCATAGAGGGCTATTTTGTAAATATATTTTCGTCTCTTAAATTCTGAGAATCATCTCTCTCCCCTAAAAATAAAGCTAATTAATTAAAAGCAGAAAGATATTTTTTATTCACTTTCCACAATAATTTTGTTTTCCTAAAAAAAAATAATCAATCATGCATTTCAATTGAAACTTTGCTTTTGCAAGTTGAGGGTCATGTGAAAATCTGAGTTCAAATCCCCTTTATATTAAATGTTGGAATGCAGGTATAAAAAAGCATGTACTGTGGAAAAAACATATATTAATTATCACAAATGTAAATAAGTTGACTTAGTTTTAAAAATAATGATAAAAATATTGTTAATTTTTTTTTTTTTCAAAGGCACAAATATATATGGCATTTAATTTATAATAGCCTCCTAAATATCTCATTATAAAAATATGTTTAAATCACAGACCATTTGAGCTATCATATAATATATTTCTTAAAATGTTAGAGTACAATCTCTTAAATGGATCTTCCATTAAGCAGAAATTATTAATCTGTTTGTTTATGAGTATTTATACTGGATAAATAATGTAAGTCTTGATTTAGGCAAGTAAAGTAATATATGAATGCTTATACAAACTTATAATTTAGTTACTCATGCTTGTTTTATTTTCTTTTAATTTCCAGGCTTTAATAATTAATAGTTATTTATGGTTTATTCCCTCTTTAAATAAGCTCAGTTGCTGGGTTATTTATATATTTTGATAAATTTGTATTTTTGTTTGACAAGCAGACATTCATTCCTGATTTGTGGAAATGGATTAGCCAAGTATTCTCTGGATATGGTCATTCCAAAATGGATGTATCTCTCATATATATACTCAAATAATCTTCACTGTCATCCTTAGTATTATTGTCAGTACAGACAAATTTCCTGCTTGATAGTAAATATGTTTATTACTGGTAGTAGAAGCAGATCTTCATTCCTGCTTCATATGACTCTCTGATTCAATGAAATTCTTGGGTATAGTATTGCCAAGATGGGCATAACTACTCTCTCTTTTATCATCAGATATAGTTGGTTTAGGCATATCCTAGCATTGCATTCCATACTTTTTTCATGTATTTTTGAAACCTGAATTTGCAAGCATACAGTCAGTCATAATTTTAAGTCCATTATGGACATCTATTAATTATTGTGAATTAAATAAATAATCCTATCTTAACATTGCTTGATTATTCATTAAGAAAGAAGTCAAACCATCTTAGAATGTCCATCCTAGAGATTAATATGACATATAAAACCTATAGTTCCTCCATTGAATGAAATTAGTGATAATTAAGCTGTTTAATTGGTAATTAATTTCTTTTTAAAACTACAACAAACTCAATATAAACTGTAAATCTAGCCATATAATCTTTTAATTTATTTTGTTTCTATTTTGTTTATTTTTTATAATAAATGTATTCATGTACATATTATCTCTTGCATTTGTGTTTTGTTTACCACAATATTTTTTTATAATATGGCATATCAATGTAAGACCATTACTTTAATCACATATCCCTGAAATATAAATATATGTATATTGTAACTATACTGTTTTCTATAATCCATTAAAAAAGTTATAATATAGTCAATTTTATATAAAAAAAATTAAATTCTTATTTGTCAGTATCACTCTATATTATTTTGTGCTTAAAATAAGTTAAGATATAGTGTGTAATTGACTAAAAAGTTTATCTAAACTATTTTAATGCTACAGTATTTAACCTTATTAATACAATTAGTAATATTATATTATAATTATAATTTAATATTAGTTAATAAGTATGCAAGTTAAGATTGTAATGTTAAAATAGTAAATTTAGTTATAAAAATTTAATGTTTAGTAAGTTTGTAATGTCTTTTAAATAATTCTTAATTAATTATTTTAAAATATTAAGTAGTGGTGTCATAAAGTCCTTAGTGTGTGTATTCATCTTTGTGCACACATGTTTTAGAATTATTATTTTATTTCAAGTAATGTTGCAATTTGTTTTATATTTTATTTATAAAATATAGCAAAATTAATGTTATATTGTTTAAATCACTGGTGTTCAACCCTTGGTTCACAGACCAGCACTGGTCTGCAGAAGTTTTGTGACTGGCAGAAAAGTTTATAATAACAACATAATAAGATTTTAAACTTTTAATTAATATAAACAATTTCTATTTATTTTTTCATCACAACTGCTTAAATAAAATCAATTATAAATCAAAATTTTATTTAAATTTTTAAATAATACTATAATTACTCAATAATAATAGAAGAAATTTATCTGAAATGCAATTTTTAAAAGACAAAGCATCAATCCCATGAGAATTGCACCACTCCTTACATCAATTTCTATACCTAGTAGGCATTTCTGTATTGCATCAGCTCATTTATTGATCACATATAGCAAAATTTTTATTGCATTTGTATCATCTTTTTATTTTGTGTGACATTTCTTTTTAAAATTGTAAACTTTACAAAATAGAGACAAAAAAGGCAAACAGCAAAACCTTTGAGCCTTCTTAAGAAGAGACAATGATAATATTCCAGTAACAAGTGATGCTGATACTGAAGTATGCCAAGTTCTAATGTTTCAACTCTTTAAGGAATGAGAAAAAAGAGATATGTCAATACTTCAGAATATGCTGAAAAAAGGTCATTTTATTAAAAATTACAGTAAGGAGTATTTAAAACCTGATTTCATAGTTGCTCCTGGCAGTGAATTATCACCATGGCTTTTGTGTGTAGTATGTTCTGAAATTTTGTCAAATGAAGCTATGTGACACTTTACCAAAACAACTTTTCATCTCAATTTTCCCAGTGGCTTTACAGGTGATACTCATGTGAATCCAAGAATACATAACTAATGCAATCTGGTGTTATTTTAATCTCATTTTTACCCAATTAAAAAAACAGAACAAAAACAAAATCTAATCAACCATACATAAATTAATTTGTTTTTCTAGTTATCACATATGTTTATGGAGGAGGAGTAGAATTAAAATTTTTATTATTTTTCTAAAAAAATTCAAAATTAAAAAAAAAAGTTTTTATTATACAAACTCCATATATATATATATAACTTCATCTTGTATATTTAGTATTAAATACAGATATTACATTTATCATAATCATTGTCATGTAATTACACTAGCTGTGATATTTCCCAACATTCAGGTGAATAACATTTTATTCTATGTTTTAACAATGAAATAATAAACTTAGCAATGCCAGCACATTAATAAGAATGATTATTATTGTACTGTTTTCTGTAGCAGTATGACTGTGCAACTCAAGAAAGAGTGTTCAGCATGTGAAGACAAGCTACACCATTACAATATACAGTAACTAGTATATTGTTTTGGTCAGTTATAACAATTATGCTCATCTAAGGCTAAGCAGTTTAAATCTTTAAGAAAATTTATCTGTAAACTTCTGCCAGTCCATGAAATTTTATCCTTATTTTTGCTGGTCTGCAGGTGTGAAAAGATTGAAGACCACTGGTTTAAATAATATTTTTTATTTCAAACTTAGTATTAAACTTGTTTCAATAATATTTTAGTGTTAAAAATGCATTTTAATATATTTAAATGAAGTGTTAAATAAATGTTATTTAATGTAAAAGTTAATTAAATAAATTATTTTAAGAAAAAACAGACAGAAATTAATTCATATGTAAATTATTTTGTCTGAAAGTGATTGATAAAAGCTATAGATAAAGGTTTAGTCAGTCATTCAATAATTACTGTGTTATTAATCATTTCTTTCCAATCAAGTAAGTTTATAATTTTTTAAAAAAATTTCTTATCAGTAAAATATTAAAAGTATATTCTAAAATGATTTATAGTATTTAAGAACTAAATTTAATTTATTTTATTGTGGAGTAAACAAAAAACAATATTTCCAACTAGTAATTCATATGATGCTTAATGGAATGTTGATAATTAAGGGAGACAAACTGAGTCATCCAATAGACACAAATACTTGGGAGTCATTGCCAAAGATGGAGCCATACAGAAAAGAAAATCACATATAGAAGTCATTAGAAATTTGTTGTTAATTATGTGTGTATAGTTATGATGAAAAAACAATTTTCTTTTATGTTAATAACTAATCCTCAAAAATATAGAGTGTTAAAGATCGGAGAAGATGGATTAAACTTGGAGAGACCTTCATCCTGCAGTGGATTGATAATGGTTGATGATGATGATGATGACCAAATTTTTATACTCATTTTTACTTGAAAAAAATCATTAAAATATATTTTGAAATTTACATCACATTTAAGAAAAGAAGAATGAGCACAAGCTAACCAATGCATGAAAATGAACTTTATGAATCTACTACCTATTATTTGTGAATGTCATTTATAATATATATCTACTAATCTTTAAAGAGACTGAATGAATATTAAATATTTTACATGTATTGTGCAAGTGAAGATAAAATGCTTATGAACTAATATAATTTTTTTATTATTATTCTAAATAAGAAGTTGACTATTAATGTTATTTTAAATGCTTATTAATTCCAGACCATGCATCTCCATTTATATTCAGGGAATGGAAAGTGTGAATAGAAAGAAATCAGGTAAGATATAAACTGATTCTCATAAAAATCCCTGAATCAAATCCATCATGAGAGAGTTAAACTGACTGCTTCATATGTATATAGGCAAAAGCCACAGATTTATAGATAAATCAGACAAAAACAGCAGATAAATGCATTAGTTAGAATGTCCAGTGAATTGATACAATTTATGCCAATGAATCTCCATTTTGAGAAGCACAGCCATTTACTAATTCACATATTGTGACCTATAAAACCAGAAGACATTGATGTCAGAAAAAACCAGATCAGGGTTGGGTAAAATTGAAATAAATGGCCAAAAAACAATGAGGGCAAGAGAAATCATACATTCACACCAACTCAATGAAGGGAAGCATGTTTTGGTTCCTTTATCACAGATAAGTAATCATGCAAAGAATCAATACAAAAAGTTATTTCCCTTTGTTATCCAGACAAATTATAAAGATAATGTTTTTGTCCAAGAAGGAGATTAAAACATAAAGGGAACATGTATTGCTAGATGTCTCAAACCATAAGGCAGAACCCCAAATTTAAAAAAGTTTTTCTTCACAAAATGTATATCCAGTTTTTTTATATATATTCATTTACCACTAAATTTCTACATTACCATTATATCCTGAGTTAGGCTGGTTGAGTATTCAGATGAGCAAAAGCATTCTTCAGTTTTCTTTTTACCTTCTGACTGGAAGAATATGAAGCTATATATGCTTCATGTTAATTTATATTTAAATAATTTTAAACTCTATTATAGGGGAAATAAAAAATTATTTTATTAAATTTACTAAAGTCACATGTATGTTTGTGTTAAAAAGTGTCACAAATAGTTAGCTGAGATGAGATAAATAATTATTAATGTTCAAATGTGTAACATATTTTATAAAATTATTACAAGCAATTAATTTTAAAAATTCAGCTAATTAAACTTCCTGAATGTTGTATTTAATAAAATTGATAAAGGCAGATTAATTATAGGGCATAGATACATTTATAATTGTTATTGAAACCGTATCTAATAGTTGGAAAAATCTATTTGCAAAAATGTTTACAATGTTTGGCCTGTCAGTAAAAAAAAGCTAATTAATGCTTGATTACTAAAAGAAATTAAAGTAAACAAAAGATATTCAGAATTTGAAAAACTTTTACTAATTAAAAAAATAAACCGATACAGAATTAAATTGTAATTAAGCTGATCAAAATATATTATCAGCAAAAATATTTTTTAGTTAAAACTAATTTGGATGCCTTTTGTTTGAAAATAGTATAAATACCCAGGTAAATGTAAAAACGGGGTCTTTGATGAATATATAATTCATCACTCTGATATGTTGATCAGAAATATTTGCAACCAGGTATCTTTGAGAAAAATTCTTTACTCTTGACTACAAGATTGCCAAGTTTTAAGAAGTTTGTTAATTTTTTGGCTGTAGAAAGCCATGTATAATGCAAACCTATGAGTAGAAGCTTACCTCTGTTTCCCCATTGTTATTCTACAGAAGTAGTGTGGGTTTAGAAATTCTAAAAGAGCTAGTAAATCACTGACCATCTAAAGTATGCTAAGCAGTGTACTTGTGCTGACATTCCTGCCATCATAAAATAAATGCAGCTTGCTGATCTGCCATGATTTTATTCAATAAATAAGCTGCCGAGTCAATTATTCCACTTTCAGCCATATTCTATTTCCAAGAACCAACCTGTCTCCCCAATTAAGTGTCATCGATGATCAAATGAGAGTGAATTGCATCATGAAAGCTACATGTCATCACACTTATATGTTGCTCTTCATATATTGCCAAGTTTAAAAAAAGCCTTCATAAAAGTAATCACAAAAACATTAAACCTAGATATGAGACTCTGCATCTCCATATATCAGTAAAACAATTCATGTACATTTGATGTTTCTCTTTTATGAGTCATCATCATCATCAACCATTATCAATCCATTGTAAAATAAAGGTCTCTTCAAGTTTAATCCATCTTCTCCACATCACTCCTACAGACTTTATTTCATCCATTTATTTCATATATGGTCTCTTTCTGGGTCTTTTACAATCTCTTGAAATTCAGTTTAAGATTTCAATTGTCCATCTATTATCATCTCTTCAAGCAATATGTCCAGTCTAACTCCACTTCAGTCTTCTAATTTTTTCAATGTGGTCAGTAACACTTGTTTGTTCTTTTACCCATATATTGCATTTTCAATAACTTCTTGTTACTCCCAACATGCATCTTTCCCCATTTTTTTGAGTGGTCTGAATCTCTATATTGCTCTTT
Organism: Epiperipatus broadwayi; assembly: GCA_028023455.1. Taxonomy (NCBI): domain Eukaryota; kingdom Metazoa; phylum Onychophora; class Udeonychophora; order Euonychophora; family Peripatidae; genus Epiperipatus; species Epiperipatus broadwayi. The sequence goes on along the minus strand of JAQFVV010012395.1, from coordinate 8,853,410 downwards.
TATTAAGTGTCCAAGTCTCAGATCTATATGCAAAAACTGGTAAAACACATTTATTATTTATTTATTTTGTTTTATTTTTTTTTTATATTGTTTTATTTTAATATTATACATACATAAACCTGTATTTGTTAAGAATGATCAAATATATTACTATATGCAGTCATTCTTAATACATCTATGTGCTAGATGTGGTGACAGGGCTATTTTGTAAATATATTTTCAGCTCTTAAATTCTCCCCTAAAAGTAGAGCTAATTAATTAAAAGCAGAGTGACAGTTTGTAATCACCCTCCCTCACCTCACTTAAAGATTTTGGTTTTTCTAAAAAAAATAATAAGTCATGCATTTCAATTGAAACTGTACTTTTGCAGTTATCCAGATTAAAAAATCAGGTTTTTTTAAACAAATGTAAAATAAGTTGAATTAGTTTTAAAAACAATATTAAAAATAATCTTAATTCATATTTTTTAAAGGGACAAATATATGTCATTTAATTTATGTTAATCTCACAAATGTCTCATTATAAGCATATATCTAAATTACAGACCTCTCAAGCTATTGTATAATATATTTCTTAAAATGTGTGACTTTCTTCTCTAGGATAGATCTTCCATTAAGCAGGAATTATTAATCTTTTTGTTTACAAGTTTATACTGGATAAATCATTTAGGTCTTGATTTAAGCAAGTAAAGTAATATATGATCACTTGTTCAAACTTATAATGTGGCTATTCACACTGTTTTTTTTCAATTTCCAGCTTTAATAATTAATAGTTATTTATGGTTTATTCCCTCTTTAAATAAGCTGCATTGCTGGGTTATTTATATATTTTGATTAATTTGGATTTTTGTTTCTCCAGCAGATTTACATTCTTGCTTTGTGGACATGGATTGGCTGAAAAGTCTCTTAATATTGTCACACCAAGATGAATGTATCTCTCATATACATATTCAGATAATAATTATTGTTATCTTTAGAAATATTATCAGTCCAGTTGAATTTACTGCTTGATAGTAATACAGTCATTACTGGTTGTAGGAGCAGACATTCATTCCAGCTTTATATGGCCCTCTGATCCAATGAAATTCCTGAGTATGGCTTCACCTAGGGTCATATCCTATCTCTGTTTCATCATTGGATATAATTTGGTTAAGATATAACATAGCATTGCATATTCTTAATGTACTTTTAATTCCTGATCTTGAAAATGTGCTATCAGTCATAATTTTAAGTTCATTGTGATTTAATAAGAATTAAATAAATATATAAATAAAACACATGCTCTTCTTCTGTATAAATCTTGTCTTATTATATGAACTATTACAAAATAAATAAATAACACTTTAATGTTTTGTCTATTTTTAATAATTTTTATTAAGGAACAAACTAAAAAATGCATAAATACAAATATTCTACAATAATCCAAATACATTCATTATATTTCTTCCTTAAATACCTTTCATAAAATAATCCCCTATAGTTATTCAATTAATTCAACATATTATTCCTTTTTTTTTTCAATTAATGTCCTATTCATTACAGGTTTCATTTCATTAACATAAATTCCTTATTTTATATTTCTTTCATAATAAGATCTAAATTTACTCATATGCCCATAAGCTGAAGAATTTTTATGTTAAATGCTGTTTTAAATTTGTTGCCAATTTATTTTTTGTAGTTCCAACATAATCCATTTTTATTATCTTTAAAACAATGTAAACATTTTATAATACAAATTGAATTTATAACTTCTAAATTACTATAATCATTATCATTATTAATTAATAAATTTAAATCTTTTTCTTTTTATATACAGAACTAATAATAATATATTTTTTTATTAATCTTATTAAATAATTTCCTAATTTTAACAAAAAACCTTTTGAAACATTGAAACCAACATAAATTATCTTACTACTACTACCACTATTATTATTATTATTATTATTATTATTATTATTATTATTATTATTATTATTATTATTATTATTATTATTATTATTATTATTATTATTATTATTATTATTATTATTATTATTATTATTATTATTATTATTATTATTATTATTATTATTATTATTATTATTATTATTATTATTATTATTATTTAGATCTATTCTATGATTCATTTTTTAATACTTTTATTAAAAAACAAACCATTAATAACATCCCTAGAATAATCACTTATAAAATATTCATATTCTATCATATTAATTTCACTTTTTAATAAATCTTCATTTGAACATAATTTAATTGCTCTATAAATCCTATTATTAATAACATTTATTTTACAATGATTTATCAATATCTGAAAACTAATTATTTAATAGATCATAAAATGTTATATATATATATATATATATATATATATATATATATATATATATATATATATATATATATATATATATATATATATATATATATATATATATATATATATATATATATATATAGTGCCCATTCCAATTTAGCCTCTGGCTAAATTGCAATAATGTGCGTAAAATAAAAATAGAAAAAAAATTATCATCACATTTTCTTGTATAGTTATGGAAGCTGTATGGCACCCAAGTTCAAACCCCACATGATCAAGTCCCAAAAGCCTAGGACAAAAAGAAAGTGGAGGAAATATTTATGCTCTTTGTTTTGTATTGATAAAACCAAAAGACTAGTATATATATTGAATTATTTAATAGTTGTCTTTGAAAGTTTGTGGACACAAACTATTTAGTTAACCATTTTTTGATTTTGATTATTAACTTACTTCAAAATTGATCTATACTTAATCAATTTTGTTATTTTTTCTATAACAATAATTTAAGTCTAATAGTTTTAATAATGTAGCTTCCGAATATTAAATTATAATTTGTAGAAATTATTCAGATTATTTTGGATAGGCAGATTTGTCTGAATCTCTGAATATCTGAGTGTGTGTTTGTATTTTACCTAAATAAACTTACAGTTACACATATATTAAAAGAAAGATTCTGGTAACATCTTTTTGTGATTTCAGTTATGAAAAGTTGTATTATTTGTAGAGAATTGTATTATATGTTAATTAAATTAACAAGGATAGAATTTCAGTTGATCAGTCCAGCTGGCATTTTTAAACAGAGTTAATTGAAAAAACATGAAGTTTATGATACTACACTGCTGTTAAGGTAATGGACTGCAATTAAGTTAATGAATTTCAGATAAGTCAGCTAGTTAATTACCAAGAAATCATATTAGTTTGAGTTTCTTACTAACAGTCAATTTAAAACAGATTATCAATTTCAATTAGATGGCTTAACTAATGAAAATCAGCTTTTTGCTCTGTGATGTCATGTAAAAGACTATATTGTTTAAAAAGGCTAGAATTAGTCTGTTCAAAAGAAAAAAGAAGAGAAATATTAAAATTGTTGAGAGAACAAACTAAATTGGAAAAAGAAATGACTGAATTACTGTCAAAGCCAGCATTATTTTATATATATATTTTTGGAAAGTTTCCTACAACCTAATGGCAGCATTCATTCATCCATTAACTAATGCTCATATGAAGAGTTTGAGCCAGAAGTATTACACATCTTGTGACTGATTGTGAAAAATAAGATCAGATGAAACTGCTTGCTCACCTGTGTTTTAAATCTAAAATGAATATAAGTAGAATGCTGAAAAGTGTTAGACCATACTACCTCATTTATGCCATTGACTGAGTTTAAACCCCAGCAAAATGATAAATATATGAAAAAACAGCAAATATCCTTAGTCTATTAAAAATAAATATGCTGAAAAGAAATAAAGAAATAATTCCAGTGCCAAATGGTTCCTATGGAAGCAAGTAATTTCACCATCATCACCACAGTAAAAGAATTGCAAGCCCAAGTCAAGAAAAGAATAGGATGGTTCCAGTAAACTGCTGAAATTTATAAATATACAAGTGTTACAGATTGGTGTTTGTGGCTGCTGCCAAATTTATAAACATTCAACAAGCTGAATTTGAAATCTTGGAAAATTTGTGCCACAAGAAAGTAAAAGAACTGGTAGTATGAATTTTAATTATACATATATTTTTGGTTATATCAGTGACTATTAACAAAACTTTTAATAAAAAATTATTTATCTTTTTTTAAATCTGAACCTTAAAACCAAAATCAAGTAAAAGAGCTTTCAGTAATAATAGCTATTGCTTTATTAATGATATTATGTATTGTGAAATTATATGTATCCACTTATTGAAGTATTTTTTTTTGAAATGTATTATTGTATATTAATTTAAATCTATGAAATACGTTGTTGATATGTCAAAAAGTTTTTTTCCTTAACATTTTATTCATAATGGGGATCAACACATACACACACAGTAATATAATTATACTTTCCATATGTATAGCTGTGGAGCCTGAATGTTGAAAGTGGTAGAAATGTAGTATTGGGAGTTATATTTGTTAAAATAAGGATTAGTGACCTCAATTGGTCAGAGGGGGAGTTATGTAATTTAAAGCTTATTTATATAAATGCTTTTACTTCTCTAGAATTTGACTAACCTTTTTTTCTATACCATTATTTTGTTTTATATGTATGTTTAAATTTATAATGTTACAAAGTATATGTGTGCAAATTGTGTTTATTTTTTTTTTTATGAAATATTTTTTGGGTTCTAGTAAACTATTAACTGTGCAGCCTTTGGTGGCACTGTTTCTATGTAAAAACACAGAATTATACCACTTTTGCAGCTGAACCTATGGCTAATATATGCATGCTCATTAATATACGAGTAGATCATGTGTAGTGGTTATAATACACGGCCAATTCTTCCACATTCAATAACACTACATCTACTAACAATACTATGATTGTATAGTTTGCTGTTGATTTCATTGCAGGTTGAATTCCTATGCATATTGACAGAATTTGTATTGTCACTAGAATTTCAGATGAGAGTGTGAGCATTGTCGTCTTTTTCAAGTGTTTATTTGTTGATGTTTATGATTTTCTGTATTTCCCAACTGAAAGATTTTTGCGTACTAGTAATTTTCAGCGTATTATTGATATTTGTCAAAATTTTATTTTTTGGCTAATTTTGGCTTTTTTGGTGGTCAAAAAAGACAAAATAAAATTTCTCAAGCTGTCTGGCAGATGATTGGAGTTGTTTGTGGAAAAATACCATTTCTGTCATGACTTGGACGAGAGTTGAAAAAGAAGAACAAAATGTCTACCACATTATTATATTTGTGGGACATTCCAAACAGAGAAAGTGAGGCAGTTGCATTTTTGCAAGCCCAAAACATCCTGCCATTCATTACAGTTGATTTAGTTCAGTCATATGTGGTTAATAAATTTATTTTCTGGAAAGAATTTGTATTTTGTTTGCGATTATTTTTATCTGTAAATCATGTAATTAACACCCAGAATGACAGTGTTAAAAAGGGGTGGCATAGTTTGTTGGACATCTCTTGATTGATTGATTTTTTTTAAAAAAAAAATACTTCTTTTTTTGACATACCTATTCATTCCGTTTAGAAGCAAAAAATAGGTTTTTTGTTGTTGTCATTTTAAATCAATAAACAGCACGTTAAGTAGATTTTAAAAATGAATGCAAGCTTAATTTTTGTTGTTAAAAAAGAATAAAAATACCGGACGTTTTATTTATTATGAAAACAAAAAATCTTTAACAAACTTGTACGACTCTTAAAAAAGATAAATAAATCCTACAGAATGTAACAAAACCGGTTAACATACATATTTTTTGTGTTAAAAAAACAATACTGCGATTGACTTTTTGGTTTTTGTTTTGGACATTTTATTTGTTATTATTAAAAAAAGCAAAAAAAAACAAAACTCGCCGCCATAAAAAAAAGACACCCGTATTTATAAATCTAAGAGAAAAAAGAAGTCCCGTTTTATTTATTATTATTAAAAAAAACAAAAAAATCAAAACCCCATTTTATTTGTTATTATTTAAAAAAACAAAAAAAAAACAAAACATGCCACCCAAAAAAAAAAAACTCCGTATTTATAAATGTAAGATAAAATACCAAACAATTCTTTTCGTTTATAAGCAAATACGGACATCTGAGGTGGAGTTTGCCAGACAGGTTTGAATTTTTTTTGCTAAATCAATCAACAGCAAACCCCCTCATTTTTAACATAATTCAAAAAGAAAGTGTTGATTCTAATTTTAAATAACAACAACAAAAAAAAAAGGAAAGTCTTATGTAAAGCAAATTGTGTATATTTGAGATATTCCAAAAAAAAGTTAAAACTGTTCCTTATTACTTTGAAATGTATCGAATCCAAAACAAAAAAATAAAAGACGTCTGTAAAAAAGAAACAGTAGATTTAGAATGGAAATCCCCCCCCCAAATAAAGGCATATGTCAAAAACTATGTATTTTTGAGATCCAAAAAAAAGGTAAAAGTCTCCTTTGTAGTTTTAAATTTATCAAGTGAAAACCAAAAATATAATTATGTCCAAAACAAACAACAACAATATATTAAATATTAAAAAAAAAAGTTACAGCCGTATGTCAAAATACGATCTATTAGATAAAAAAAATCTAGCGGCCTGGTAATGTTATTACGCTCTGTTTTTAACTAGAAACAGTGCCACCAAAGGCTGCACAGTTAATAGTTTACTAGAACCATTTTTTGTTTGGACATAATTTTAGTTATTCACTATTCAAATTGATGCACAAAGCTTGTACTAAGATATAAACATTGGATACTGTCATTAAAGGGAAAGGGGGAAGATTTTAGTATCATTAATATTATGATTTAAATATAAACAACTCATCAGTATTATTTATATAAATTTTCATATATATCTTTAACTATTATGTATATTTTATTAGTCCAGTATTAAATATTAATTCATGTTATTAAAAGAGGTGTATATCTTTATTAAGAGAATTCTTTGCTTTTTTAAATGTGATCATTCATCATCACTGGTGAATATTAATGGTTAAGTCCCAATTTAAGTATAATAAAGTTAGGCAAATAATTATAAATTTATAAAAGCTAAATTCTGTGGTTGGAAGTATTGTCATCATCATGTTTTAATCAAGGATGTAGATAAATGAGTGTAATGGCCATAGATAAGTAATGTTTTTCACTGCAATTGTTTATCTTTTGTGAGTCATGAGATAACAATGACCATCAAGATCATCAAACATCATTTAAGGATGAGTGAATAGCAAGATATGAGAATGTCAATATGCATTTATGATATTAAAATCTAAGTAATAATTTTGTCTGATAAGTTTTATATGCCCAACTAAAGCATAAGAATGTTTTTGTTTATCTTAATGTTAGTGCAAATGTGATATGGTTCTAAAACCCAAAATCCTACATCCGATAATAAATAAGGTACCAAATGGGTTCAAACCAGATACATCATCTAAGTAGGTCTAAAATATAACTTTGTCTCAGTTTAGCTAACCTAGTGGCACCCTGATAGACCATATTCACTTAAGGAAAAAACCTATAAAACTAGATAAAAGGGTTAAAATGACTAGTTTATTTTATCATCATTTTTCCTGCAAGCCATGTGGATTTATTTTGAGATAGTTTATAAACATACAATGGCCATCATGAAATTTCTTCAAGGTTACAAATCACATGTAGGGCTCAAAATAAGTGATATACCTAATGAGAAGGAGTCAGAATGGCCTCAGGTTTTATTTTGGTAGTATCATTTTTATTAGTTACAATATAAACCAAAATTTCTATTTCTGCCCTATTATTATTGTTACTCATTTTTTAAATCCTAACATCCATATTGTAATGTTTTTCATGTTTTAATAGATTCTGGTAGGCCATCTTTTACTCACTGTAAATTTAGTGAAAGTTAATCAAGCTATGAATACAGAAAATGCAAATATTTCATTCATATTTTTATAAAACATAGCTATATTTCCTGATTAATTGGTCTACCAATTATTTCAACTTATGCTAATGCTGAAATCAGCTTTTTATTTACTTTTATAATGGTGCCAGGATTTATGTAAGAATTTTCTGAAATCCATTGCATCACACATTGTAAATAAAAAAAAATGATTTTGAAAGAAAACTGGGTCATAGTTTACTGTAGATATGGTTTTCTTTTTAAGATATTATTCCCGGAGCTTAGTCAACAAATATTGGCAAAGGTAAATTATACTCAAATCCTAATAAACTAACATTAATAAATTTGATAACCAATATTAATAATGCACAATGAAAAGTTGATATTAGAAATAAATATTTTATTTTAACAAATTAAAATTTTTTAAGATAAATTAGGTAAATAAAATTGGAGAGAACACATGCTAAACCAGACATGAATCAGCTAATTGAAACAGTTTATATTACACTTAGATTTCTTAGGTAAACAAAAGTCTCTTGAATAGTAAAATTTAATGTCTCTATCAGGAGTATATTATAAGCTTATATTAAGAATTGTTTGCAAACTTAATTTAATCACTATTGAGATATAAATAGCTTAGCTTACCGGCAAGTTTATATAGATTTGTGGGATCCTAAGCTCATAGAAATTATAATTGGTCTCTCCTTCCGGCATCTTTAATTATCGGCTTGTGCTATAGCTGAAGCTAGAAACTCGGTTGTGGTAACCTCTTTGTTACCGTATTTATGAGGTTTCATTTTCAGTCTTGCATGACAGCTTCATTCAGCAATTGGCATACCTGCACTGAAGTATATTACTGTCACAGATTATGCTTGCTGAAACCCCCAACTCTATACCACATAACCTGAAGATAAATGAAAAGACCTAGATTGAAGTTGTCCTCTTCTTTCTATACCTTGATCCAGTTTTGAAACATCTGTGCATGTTATTATTATCATGACACTTAGGTTTATAATCTTATACATTTATTTTTAACTTTCTGTAACAAAGTATTTCTTTTAATAAATCATTTCTGCCATCTTTAATTAGAGTTAGAAAGATTTTTTTGATCATAATCTTTGTGCTTTTGGAATTCCATTTGCTTATCTGGATTAGTAATTTGCATGCCTTTTTTTTCTTTCCAATTTTAACTTTTATTTTTAATTACATATGAACAAAAAAATTAACTTTCATTGTACATTTATTACACAAACTAAAAAAAATATTTAAAATGCACCAATTTAAAAGAACTTTAAATTTACTTTTTCTTTCTTAGCTTTTAAATATTTTAAATGCCAATATCTTTGGACCATCTATTTGCAGATGGTACAATATAATTAATATTATTAAGATTTTTTCCATAGTAAATTTAATTGCATCAACTTTATTATTAATATTGTGCCACTACATTTTGACACTGTCCACAATTTTTCAAAATTACAAAAATTGATGAATGAAGCAAAGAAAAAAAAGTATTCATAAATAAATTAACAGTGTTTTCATATAATAAATATGATGTAGCTTGAATTGTATGGAGAGAGTTGTAGTAGCAATATTAACATATGGTAATGATGTGTTATGTGTTAATAAAGGGGTATTAGATTGCTTAGAAAAAGTACAAAGATAAGTAGAAAAATATGCATTAGTCAAGAAGAAATGGGATGGTCAAGTTTTTATATGTGAGATGCAAAAAGAAAAATGAAAAATGTTTGGTAGATTGCAGTTTATGGACATTAAAGAATAGCCAAAATAATATTTAATTGGGTTATGAATAAAGGGCAGGCAACAAGATGGGTGAGAAAGGCAATGCAATATGCAGAAGATTTGGATAAAGAATTGTTGTCAGTATACTTATACAAAAGGTCAGATGATTGTGTTAGGAGAATTGTTGAGTATTATAATGATAAGGAGTGTGATAGAAGAATAGATGTATTAATAAAGAATAAGGAATTGAAGAAATGGAGACCTAGTATGGAGAGTAAAAAGAGTTTAAATATTTATAGAAATAAATAGAATATTGGATGTGCGTTAATTTATAGTAATAGCAAGGAAAGTAGTTTACTGTTTAAAGCTTGAGTGAGATCTTTAGCAACAAGGGAATATACACATAAATGGAAAAATATGGGTAATTAATTCTGAAAGTTGTGTAAAAAAGGCATAGAAGATATTAGGCATCTGTTAATTGAATATAAATGCCTGAAAGCAGAAAGTGTACAAATAATGAAGTTGTGAAAGAATAAATATAAACAAAGTGATTATAGTGAAAGTGGGTTAATTTTTATGCTGGGTGTGGAAAAAGATAAGGGGCTCTAGATATAAAGGTCATCACATTGCCAAAGATTATGTTGTGGAAATGGGATGGAGCCGGATAGAGAATAATATGGGAAAACATAGGGTGGGGAATGGAAAGGGAAATTAAAGTGGCTAACAGGTTTCTCTGGGGATAGTTGGTGGGAGATTTCTGACACCATATAAAAAAAAGACACAGTGCATCACATCACATCACCAGAAATATTTTCCAATCATGGTGATTTATTTATTTACCAATGGTGATCACCAAATATTTTTTAAATGTAATCTTATATGGACTTTTTTTTAATGAAATGGATATTAAATTATTAAACTAATAACTAAATTAAAACAAAGATATTCAAATATCACTTTATAACTTTTATTATATTCACTTTCATTTAAAATACTTATAAAATTTTCCTTTTAAAGCCTTCAAGACTGATTCAATCTCAGTTTTAAGACAAAACAACACCCGCTTAATTTTAATTACATTCATTTTCATTTTAAATATTATTCATTATTAACATTTTGTAGCTTTACTGAGGTAACACACAATACTGAAACAGTATGATTTCATCATCATACGTTTCACCTTCTATAAATCAGTAGCCCTCATTTCCCTAGTTCAAACCCTAAAGGTACACATATATATAACAATATACTTGGGAATTTAACATGTATAAAAATGTATATTTACACGTGTATGTGTGTAATTGTATATGCACACATGTCTGCTATAATTGTATATATTTTGTAATAATTCTATTTGCTAAAATGGTATATTCACATCTGAATGATATTATCATTATATAATGTACACACCTTATAATTTTATAAATATTCATCTTATGATTTTAAATAATTGAATTGGTTTCAAGCTGGGAAAATTGTATTAGATAAGAAGTGAATTCTTTAAAGTATTTCAAACTGGCTTTGAAGTTACCCAATTACTTAATCATGTAGAACAACTAAAAACAAATGTAAATGTCTCATGTCTAAGATAAAACACTAGCAGCTTAAATCTCTTTCAGTGAAAGAAAAGGAGAAGCAATCCAATGTTTAAAGAAAAAAAAAAGAACTTTACCAATCTCATGAGACACCGCCAGTACAAATCCAGATTTTAGGATTCTTAATAAAATAAAAGTTGGACAATTAAACCTGCACTGAAATCCAGATTGGAACTGGAATCTGAGAAAAATAAAAGAAACAATGAATAAACCTGAAATCAATCAACCGATTTGTTTGAAGCTGATGCAATTAAGACTTCTTAGGTTTTAAAGTCTAAAAATAAAGATTGTGAATGAACTGTAAGAGGGGGGGGTTAAAGAAATATAAAAAGGCCAGTTGAAAAGAAATTGTCATCCATTTTTGCTTTACTCATGTTTCAACTTATATCCAGGCAGCAGGCCCAGTTTCTACCATGCAAATAAGTGGCTAGAAAAGCTAAGGCCATCTTCCCGATGGTCAAGAACTATTTATGGAGTCCGGAGACCCAAAACACAGCCCTACTTAAAGAATAGCCCATCGATGAACCAGTTCAGATAAATCAGTCCATGCGTGTATTTCGTACTTTCAAGCTGCAAGCCTCCAGATAAATAACCGGTAACCACTTCTCAATCAAGCTAAATCTAAAAGCTATAGCCATCTATAAATCTTTCCTAAAGCTAGCTATACAATAAGTAATGTGCACAAACTCTTCCATTCAAATCTTATAAATTAACCACACCATGTTTAAAAGGTGTATTCTCTCTTAAAGTAATTAACTGTATTAGATAAACGTATCTCAACCTGTATAATTTTAAAATACTTTCCCATTCAAATCTTATAAATTAACCACACCATGTTTAAAAGCTGTATTCTCTCTTAAAGTAATTAACTGTATTAGATAAACGTATCTCAACCTGTATAATTTTAAAATACTTTAAAAGTTAAATGTAAATCTTGCCTGATCTCAAATTCTTAAATCTCTTTTTTAAATTCAACTTATAAAAGCTTATTTGCCTTATTATTTTCTCTATTTGCGTCTATACTTTTGCATCTATATATATATATATTGTTAAAATGCATTTAGTGATTTATGCTTTGCCTTTGGAGCAGAGACTATTAACTATTATAAACTTAAAGAGACGTTTTTTTCTCAAGTAAAGTAATTATGCTGTTTGGCATATCTGTAGATTATCTCTGGTCTGAAACCTACTTTGATGTATTATTTGAACTGTTATGCATAGCTTAATATCACATATGTTGCTTATTAAAAGGTTTGTTTGGTTAAATAAGAGAGAGTGATAATTTAAGGCATATTCAGTAGTTATCCAAGTTTAAGCCCCAGATATGCTTTAGACCCCCTTAATGTATTTGCATATAATATGTAGTTAATTAATAAACTAGATCAATTTTAATAAAGACCTCTTTAGCACAATTTCAGTGTTTATTTAATTAACTGGCGTAAGGTAGTTTGCAGAAGAAACTATAGATTTCTCACTTTACTAGTTGTTATAATTAAGATTCCAAAAGCATTGTGAATGAGTTTTTATGAAGCACTGAGGTGCATTCCGCCTTGCTATCATATAATTGTTAAGATAAGATTAGGTTTTAAGGGCCATCTTATCATCCTTAGTTCGGACAGCCTTCTCTTGAATGGGATAGTGATTTTAAGGGTCATTCCCATTACCTCCTCCAGAACTGGAACACCGGAATCCAACATTTTATATCGTGGCTGTTTGAGCATTCGAACTAAAAGTTCATGTATAGCAGGTGAGCGGTATCTGAGAACCGAGTAAACGTTACTGAATCTCATGAGTAAAAGCACATTCAAGCTGCATCTGATGTAATTTGCATAGCGCCATAGCCTCAGAAGTTATGCTACAAACGCCAGTTCATCTGCTGTATATTAATTGTTCAGCATTGATCTGAACCTAAGATCTAGTTTATCTAAGAATACCTACATAAAGAGCACATTGCCTGCTCATCACGTATTGATAAATTTAAGTACACATTGTATAAATTTGCCACTCTCTTAGAGTTTAACCCTTAACATACTGAGTAGGAATGGCAGAACATAATTTAGACATCAGTATAGACGTAAAATAATTATTAACGTATAAACGATATAATAAAATAATGATCATTAAATACAATTGATTACAGAACATGTAGTTCGTATTTTCACCATCCCACCTGCGAGTGGAATATTCAGTATATTTAATTGTTATTGTTTGTGTTTTGTCAATATTAAATAATTTTAAAATCTAGTAATGTCTGCAGTATTATTCACTTTATTTATAGTAAATCACCATCCATAATGATTTTATATGCATTAGATAATCAGCCATAGGTTGTGGAAGTGTGTTTGGTTAAGCTATAAACATTTAGTTAAATATCCCCGAGTCTCTCGTTTTACCCTTTGCTATTGCCAGCGCGGAAATTGAGAGATTACGAGTGTAACCTCATATATGTTATTCATAAGGTAGTAAGTCAGGGAATGTTGGTGAAGGAGCTGAGGTGCAGTCAGATTTGGTCTCAAACCCTCATCTAGATCAGCCTTGGTATAATTTACTAAAACTCTGGATTTTGTTGCGTGGATGTTCAAATATGACTGTTACATAGTATTTTTTTTCCGGGAATGTCGCGCCAACTGGGGCCTTCGAATATAAACCTACATACCTGAGAGGGGATGTTAACATAGATGTGTTTTCATATCATTCATTATATATGTGTAGATTTTTTTTTTCCAAATATGAACGCCAAACGTGGAGTTTCGTTAATTTTCTCCACGCCCTGAACTAAATGCATACAAATGCACAAATCATATGGATTTATGTTGAAGTTCAATTTTATATTTTGACAAATTGTATTTTATATTTACGATATACGTAGAATTTATATATATATATGTATAATGCACGCATTGGTAGTGAAAATTTTATTTTGTCTAAGAGAAAGGTTTGATTATTATATTTTGATATTTTATTGATTTTTTTGTGATTGATTGTTATTTAAAGGCAGTGACAATTAATTTCACATTTTATCAATTTTATATATATGCGAGTGAAAAAGTAAAATGTCATTTAGATTATAGAATTCGTAAAAAGATTTCTAAATGCCAACGCAAATGTTAAAATCAGTAGTACTGCTGCAAGTAATTTCACCTTTTGTCAATTATAGATATATGAGTGAAAAATAAAGTTTTGTTTTAGATCATATGATTTGTAATATTTCTAAACATAAATGCTAGAATCGGCAGGTAGCATCAAAGATTTTTTTTAAAAGATTATTTTATATGTGCGTACTGATAATAACCTTTTTTCTCAATTGTAATTAAAAGCAGTAGCTAAAAAGGAAAGAGAAATTTTTACATTATTTTATATATGTAGTGATAATGGATTTTTTCAATTGTAATTAAAAGATGTAAATAAATAAGAAAGCAGTCTTTTTTTGTTGTTGTTGAAATAATTTATATATATATATACGCATGTCGAGAATAGTTTTAATAGTTAAATAGGTAGAATTTTTTTTGAAATATTTTGTACATATATACACGTGTTGATGGTAAATTTTTTTTGTTTGTCACAGAAGGACATTCAATTGTGATTAAAGACAGTGACTGAGATTGATTTCGAATTTTATACGCAAGTAAAACGTTTTGAAATATTTTATATATATGTATGCGTGTCAATAGTAAATTTTTTTTGCCACAAAAGAACGGTCAATTGTAATCGAAAGTAGTGACTAAAATTGTTCTAATTTTATCCACAGTTATATATATATATGTGTGGGTGAAAAATGTAAATTTCTAGTCTATGTTATGTGTTGTATAACACACTTTCTCAAATCAAATTCGCTAGAGTTGGAATGTAAACACACTGTGGCTGATAAAAATTATTTTTGTAATGACAAATAAATGAAAAATTTAAAATTTGGTTATATAAACAGCAATGCATATTGTGAGGTCCAATACCGTTTATATATAGATACGGGTATCTCATCCACTGGCAACTGGCACCCAGGGCTCTTAAATAGCTGAGAGTTTCTCATATAAATTTGTTGTCAGGGTGAGAAAATTGAAAGGACTCACTGTTGGGAAGTTTGGTTGGTGATTCAATTGTACTAGAGTGAATAAACAAACGATCAGGCAAGATTGTTCTATATATATATATATATGTGTGTGTACTTAAAAGGGGAATGAAGTTCAAAAAAAAAGCAATCATAGTTAAAAAGAAATAGTGATGGCAGCTCTGCAGTGTTGGAAAGAGAAGACAGGCATGGGTAAGAACAATTTCATTATTATTAGTTAAATTTTTTTTGGTTGTTGTTTTAATCTCATATGTTAGAAGGGCTTGGTTTAGTTCTAAGTAGTTACTAGTGGTAGGGCAGAATCCATGGACAGTCTTTTCATTGGGGAGGATGGCAATGTGCTGTTGAGAATAAATTAGAATACATTTAGCAAAAACCAGAATGAATAACAGAAAAGAAGATATAGTAGGGAGAAGTACAAGAATTGGGGATGCTGAAAACAAGGAAAACAACCCAGATATGGGGGAGCAATCTGAGAGGAAGCCAGAGAAGGCTTTGGAAGAGGCAGCAAAGGAAGGAGAGGGAGTGTTAGCAGCCATATTCAGAATGCTGGCACAAAATAAGGCAGAGAAAGAAGCAGAAAAGAAAGAAAGAGAGAAGGAAAAAGAAGCAGAAAAGAAAGTAAGAGACAAGGAAAGAGAAAAAAGAGACAAGGAAAGAGAAAAAAGAGACAAAGAAAGAGATGAGGAGAGAAAAAAAAGGGAGAAAGAAAGAGATGATAGGTTATATGCCATATGGAGGGAGATAGAAGAAAGAGACCAAAAGATTAAGAAGGGAAAGGAAGCCAGGGACAAGGTAGCCAAGCAGGAACAGGAGAGACTATCAAAAGCTAGAGAAGAGAGTAGAGTTACTGAGAAAGACAAAGAAGCTGTAATATGGTATCCAGAAGAGGTTGAATTAAGAGAAACTAAGGGTGAAATGGTGGATGAAGTTGTAGAGATAGGTAGGTAAACTGAGAACAAGGAGAGTACCTATGAGGATGTCGACACAGAGGAAGTAGAAAAGATAGAATTTTCTTTTGAAATAAGATCAAAAGAGCAAAGAAGTGAGTCAGGGGTTGTAGAAGAAATGTTACAAGTTAGTATTCAAAAAGAGATGTGGGGAATAAGTGAAAAAAATAGTTTAGTGGAGGAACAGGTTAAAACAGAATGGAAGCCAGAGGATACCATTGAGATAAAGCAAGTTGAAGGAACTTTAGAAGTTTCAACCAAAGATATTTCAGGGGAATCACAGGTTGAAAATCCTATTACTGATGAAGGAAAAATCGAGATTATTAAAGAGGAAGAAATTGAAATTAGGACTTCCTATGGAAATTGCCAATCCACCTTCAGGAAAGCTGCTAATTGTGGAATATATCTCTAAAACTGCAAAAGGAGAGGTAGTACATACAGAAGTCGAGGCAGACATAGTATTAAACACCAAAAAAGAATGTAAAATGGACATGAAGGTAGTAGAAGACTCCAAAATAGTTGTAGGGATTGAGGGGTTTAACTTTGATATAAAAACTGAGGAAGAGTTAAGACTTGAGGAAGAAACTGTGGAAGAGTTTAAAAGGGATACAAAAACAGCTGAGGAGTCGCAAGCTGATTTAATAAAATCTAAAATTGATGTAAAATTTATAATAAAGTCCAACATCAGTGGTGAAATCATGGAAAAGTATAAAATCGATGCTGTGAATATTGATAGTTGTAATATCAATAGGGAGATATCAGAAGATTCAAAAATCTATTCAGAGACTGAAATTGATATCGAAAACATGGAAGAGATGAAACCTGATGAAATCATGCAGGGATCTTTCGAACAACAAAAGATAGATCAGAACATTAAGGACTCTATAGATATGGAAGCAAATGATGTAGAATACAAAGTAAATCCTGTTTCGACCTCATCGAATCATGTTATTGTTATTGAAGAAATTAAGCCAAAATCCCAGGGGTACTAAAACTAAAGGCAATTGAGGTTACCGAAACTTGCATAAATAGGAATGTTATAGAAGACAGACCTTTCTCAGAAATTTCTAAAATGAATAAGTTTAATCGAGGGGCAGAAGATAGTGGAGCTAAGTCTGAGATCAAGGCCTGGGGGGATTGAGTGATTTTTGATTATGAGAGTAGCCCCGATATTGCCAGAAGCCAAATGGGAAAGACAGGGTGGAAAAGAAAGAGGAGAAAATAAGATACTTATGTCTTTAGTAGGAGAAAATCATATGGTTCAAATATGAGAAAGCGGATAAGGTTTCGAGAAACAAGGTTTTGAGAGATTAAAGATGATGTTCCAAAGAATAAGGTTACGAAGCTGACAAGGTCTCTAATGCTTAGAGCCAAAGATGAAATAGACCATAAAACAAAACCCCAGATGCATCAGGAATAGTTAATATCTAAGGGTCTAGTTCACATTGTACCAGTAAAAATATATATATAGGTATGGTGATAAACCTATTGGTAGAGGTAGTTTTTTTTTTATTTATATTGTTTTTTTTATTATTATTATTTCACCAATATAAATAATCACAGAGGTAGTAGCATATTTAGTAGATATAGAGGAATGATTACATATATATATATATATATATATATATATATATATATATATATCATAAAATATAGCTATGCCTTACTCTTACCTATATATATATATATATATATAGGTAAGAGTAAGGCATAGCTATATTTTATCCCTACGAACAATGAGGTATTAGATGTAGTGAGAAATGGATTAGATTTTAGAGTGAAAGGATTCATTTGTTTGCCATGTATTTTTTTTTTGTGTTTGTTTTTTTTTGTACTAAGTAGACCAAAGTTAGGATGGGAGGTGCTGATACAACGTGAGAAATAAATTTTGTAAATCTTATACACAGAAAATGATTTAGGATTGCTCATTTAAATAATAAGTAAATTCATTTTTTTATTGTTTTTTTTGTTTCCGGACTTCACTGATATGAAACAGTTTGATTTCATCATCATACATTTCACCTTCTATAAATCAGTAGCCCTCATTTTCCTAGTTCAAACCCTAAAGGTACACATATATATATATAACAATATACATGGGAATTTAACATGTATAAAAACGTATATTTACACGTATATGTGTGTAATTGTATATGCACACACGTCTGCTATAATTGTATATATTTTGTAATAATTCTATTTGCTAAAAATGGTATATTCACATCTGAATGATATTATCATTATATAACATACACACCTTATAATTTTATAAATATTCATCTTATAATTTTAAATAATTGAATTGGTTTCAAGCTGGGAAAATTGTATTAGATAAGAACAGAATTCTCTAAAGTATTTCAAACTGGCTTTGAAGTTACCCAATTACTTAATCATGTAGAGCAACTAAAAACAAATGTAAATGTCTCACGTCTAGGATAAAACACTATCAGCTTAAATCTCTTTCAGTAAAAGAAAAGGAGAAGCAATCCAATGTTTAAAGAAAAAAAAACGAACTTTACCAATCTCATGAGACATCACCGGTACAAATCCAGATTTTAGGATTCTTAATAAAATAAAAGTTGGACAATTAAACCTGCACTGAAATCCAGATTGGAACTGGAATCTGAGAAAAATAAAAGGAACAATGAATAAACCTGAAATCAATCACCGATTCGTTTGAAGCTGATGCAATTAAGACTTCTTAGGTTTTAAAGTCTAAAAATAAAGATTGTGAATGAACTGTAAGAGGGGCGTGGTTAAAGAGATATAAAAAGGCAAGTTGAAAAGAAATCGTCATCCATTTTTGCTTTACTCGTGTTTCAACTTATATCCAGGCAGCAGGCCCAGTTTCTACCATGCAAATAAGTGGCTAGAAAAGCTAAGGCCATCTTCCCGATGGTCAAGAACCATTTATGGAGCCCGGAGACCCAAAACACAGCCCTACTTAAAGAATAGCCCATCGATGAACCAGTTCAGATAAATCAGTCCATGCGTGTATTTCGTACTTTCAAGCTGCAAGCCTCCAGATAAATAACCGGTAACCACTTCTCAATCAAGCTAAATCTAAAAGCTATAGCCATCTATAAATCTTTCCTAAAGCTAGCTATATAATAAGTAATGTGCACAAACTCTTCCATTCAAATCTTATAAATTAACCACACCATGTTTAAAAGGTGTATTCTCTCTTAAAGTAATTAACTGTATTAGATAAACGTATCTCAACCTGTATAATTTTAAAATACTTTAAAAGTTAAATGTAAATCTTGCCTGATCTCAAATTCTTAAATCTCTTTTTTATATTCAACTTATAAAAGCTTATTTGCCTTATTATTTTCTCTATATGCATCTATACTTTTGCATTTATATATATATTTTGTTAAAATGCATTTAGCGATTTATGCTTTGCCTTCGGAGCAGAGACTATTAATTATTATAAACTTAAAGAGACATTTTGTTCTCAAGTAAAGTAATTATGCTGTTTGGCATATCTATAGATTTCCGAAACCTACTTTGATGTATTATTTGAACTGCTATGCGTAGCTTAATATCACATATGTTGCTTATTAAAAGGTTTGTTTGGTTAAATAAGAGAGAGTGATAATTTAAGGCATATTCAGTAGTTAGCCAAGTTTAAGCCCCAGATATGCTTTAGACCCCCTTAATGTAATTGCATATAATATGTAGTTAATTAATAAACTAGATCAATTTTAATAAAGTCCTCTTTAGTGCAATTTCAGTGTTTATTTAATTAACTGGCATAGGGTAGTTTGCAGAAGAAACTATAGATTTCGCGCTTTACTAGTTGTTATAATTAAGATTCCAAAAGCGTTGTGAATGAGTTTTTACGAAGCACTGAGGTGCATTCTGCCTTGCTATTATATAATTGTTAAGATAAGATTAGGTTTTAAGGGCCATCTTATATCCTTAGTTCGGACAGCCTTCTCTTGAATGGGATAGTGATTTTAAGGGTCATTTCCATTACCTCCTCCAGAACTGGAACACCGGAATCCAGCATCTTATATCGTGGCTGTTCGAGCATCTGAACTAAAAGTTCATGTATAGCAGGCGAGCGGTATCTGAGAACCGAGTAAATGTTACTGAATCTCATGAGTAAAAGCACATTCAAGCTGCAACTGATGTAATTTGCATAGCGCCATAGCCTCAGAAGTTATGCTACAAAATGCCAGTTCATTTGTTGTATATTAATTGTTCAGCATTGATCTGAACCTAAGATCTAGTTTATCTAAGAATACCTACATAAAGAGCACATTGCCTGCTCATCATGTATTGATAAATTTAAGTACACATTATATAAATTTGCCACTCTCTTAGAGTTTCACCCTTAACATACTGAGTAGGAATGGCAGAACATAATTTAGACATCAGTATAGACATAAAATAATTATTAACGTATAAACGATATAATAAAATAATGATCATTAAATACAATTGATCACAGAAAGTGTAGTTCGTATTTTCACCATCCCACCTGTGAGTGGAATATTCAGTATATTTAATTGTTATTGTTTGTGTTTTGTCAATATTAAATAATTTTAAAATCTATTAACATCTGCAGTATTATTCACTTTATTTACAGTAAATCACCATCCATAATGATTTTATATGCATTAGATAATCAGCCATAGGTTGTGGGAGTGTGTTTGGTTAAGCTATAAACATTTAGTTAAATATCCCCGAGTCTCTCGTTTTACCCTTTGCTATTGCCGGTGCGGAAATTGAGAGATTACGAGTGTAACCTCATATATGTTATTCATAAGGTAGTAAGTCAGGGAGTGTTGGTGAAGGAGCTGAGGTGCAGTCAGATTTGGTCTCAAACCCTCATCTAGATCAGCCTTGGTATAATTTACTAAAACTCTGGATTTTGTTGCGTGGATGTTCAAATATGACTGTTACAATACACAACTCTTATGAATGACAGGACCCATGTTTATACTGGGGACCTTTCCAAATATGTGTGCCTTAGTTGAATTAAGTTAATAATGGGCCTTTATTAAGCACCACTTTAAACCCTCATCCCTCTATGCTATGTAATTAAATTCTAATCTTAAGTGATGGCATAAGTATCCATTGTTTGCTTACAACCATCAGGGTATCCTTTTTATATACACCAAGTTCCAACATAAGGTTCCTGTATTAGCTAATCATCGGAACATTTAACTGAATTATCCCCCTCCCCAATTGCCTTTAAAGATCGAGCAGTTAACATTTTTCAGAGAAATTTAATCTGATTCATACATTGAATTATAACAAAATGCATAAAAAACATATTTAAATAATCTATGAACATAACCCTCTCCTGTTTTAATTAAGTTAAAATAGCTTAATAAAATTTCCAATTATAATAGGGAGTCTATATTTCTGCTACACAAGTTGGAATAAAAATTGACTAAATAACAGTTCAAAGTTACTCTGATCAATTAGTGATTCAACTTTTTCCATGTTATCATTGTTCTTATATGCTGGAGTGAATCCTGAGTGTTGTTCATTGGCTTTTCTTGACATCCTCATCTAGCTGGTTAAACTCCCTCATATCCATGGTAATGATCACTCAGGTTGCTCCTGGTGTGGAAGGGAAGCCTATTTCTAGAGGGGAAAGTTTCTTAGATGTTCTTTAGCCAGAGAATATTTTCTTGGCACTGTTTAATAATGTTTTCTAGCCACAGTTCTGGATTTGAAACATTTTTTTTTTAAAAAATGGTCCCAACTGCCTTTACAAAAGAAAATTCTTGCTTTAATTTCAATAATTTGTTTTTTAATATTATAACTACTCATTGGCACATAATTTAAACCTCTTTTTAATACATCCATCTTCTCTTACTAAAACTCTTATCACTTAAATTAACAACAAAATAATTTCCCCCCTTTTTCTTATTAACTAAAAAAAATCATTAAATTTTATATTATGTCTTTCTGAAAAAAAAAAGCACATTTACCTTATGAAAAAACATTTTAACGCACATTTTTCACTAACTGTAGTTAATCTTATCAAATTATTATATATACCCCTAACAATATTTAATAACTCAAACTTTCTTTCATAACCCTGCTAAAATATTCAATAAGAAGATAAATCATTGTAGAATGTCCATTTTTGAAATTAATAAGACATTTAAAACCTATAGTCCTTCCATTGAATGTAATTGGTGATAATTATGCTGTTTAGTTGCTAATTATTTTTTTTTAATTTGCAACAAACTCAATTTGCAAATCTAGCCATATGAACTTTTAATTCATTTTGATTTTATTTTGTTTATTGTACTAATAAATTTATTTATGTACTCATTGCCTCTTACATTAGTGTCTTGTTTACCCCAATTAATTTTGTTTAGTTTAAGGGTCTCTTGTATCACCCTGACCTCAAGAATATATAGGAAAAGAGCATATATACTAACATTAGATGTTGTGGTCATGTGGAACTTGTTTTGGGGGCATAGGTAATGACATTCGACTTGATGTTGTTTATGATAATGTTTATATCAATGTTAGACACAGACATGCAAGTTAGTAATCATTACTTGGTTCTTAAGGTTAGTTTTTTCTAACTATACAAATCTGACTGTTACAATATATATATATATATATATATATATATATATATGTGTGTGTGTGTGTATGTATGTGTGTGTGTGTGAACTAACTCAAAAGAAATACAAATCACACTAATAAAAGAAAAAACACACAAATATTTATCCATAAAGCTGCTTTAATATTTCAACCAGCAGATTTGTTTTTCATTAGAAAGTACAGCAAAATGGCTACTTCCAGAATTTAAACATTAAAGAATTAAAAAATTTACAGACATTCAGATATCAGATAACAAAATTAATTCTTATAGTTTAAAATTCTTTCTTTATCAATTTTTTTTAAAAAAACTTTTCTTACAAAATATCTTCTTCTCGTAAACATTCCTTATACATGATAAATATCTTATTGTTTTAAAACAACAAAAAAACTGTAACTACATTATTATAAAATTTATATAAAATACTTACAAAACTTTATAAAACCCTTATAAAACTTTATAAAACCCTACAAAACTAAAAAATTATTTTACAAACACAAATTAAAAATTACTTTAATACATGTATGTACATTATAAATGACTCTACACAAAACCTTTGTACAAAAAATTGCAAAAAAATTACAAAAAAAAAACAAAAACTTCGAAAAAAAACTTTAAAAAGAAAACGAAAACCATATATATATTATTAACCATTAGAAACTGAATCAACACTTATACAATCCTTATATAGATAACAATGAACAAGAGATGCCACCTATGTTCGACTAAGTTGGCAGCCATCTACCTCAGCTCTGCAAAGAATTTTAATTAAAAAACCCTTAGACCACCAGACATCCAACAAAATCTCATCTTTATTGGTTAAGGTAAGTGATTTTTAATAATATAGTTCTGATGGATGTGGGAAATTCAGCCCACAATCCAAAATATGGGATATGTTTTGAACCTCTTGATAACACAATTAACAGTGGTAAAATCGCAATAAAAAATAAAAAAAAGGATCTCCCAGAATAAATGATAAATCTAAAAGAATTAGCTCCATTAATTCGAAGTCAAAAAAGAGTCAAGCATTATCTAAACTAAAATTATCAAATAAATGCAATAGACATCTTAAAAAAAAGAAATTATTTAAAAAATGTCATAAAGGGACTAGAACCTAACAAAGAAACAGTAAACCTGCTGAAAGATCAGGGTAAAGTTAATATTTCTCATACAATGCTTAATTACAATGATAATAATCATGACTATATGTATTCCCCAAGATATAATTAAAAATAAAAATGTAAATGAATCTGACACTTGCAATACAGTTAAAACAACAAAAACTGAAGTCACAGAGTACTCGATGAATTTGAATGCTCTCCAGAGCCTGAAGGGTAACATAGACCTGGGCACAAGATATGACATAGAGAACAGTGTGAAAAACTCACAGAGTTCCAATGTAACCATTAATACTAAGAAATTTTATTCACATAGCATGCCTAAATACTGGAATACTAACCTTAGGCTGCTGAAAATACTGAAATCCAACAATGTTTCTAGCATGGGCCCTTCCATTCCCGAAGCACATGCAAATGTTTCAAGTGTTACCAATGTGGTGGAATACACTTTAGACAACAGTGTAACATCCAATCAAAACTCTGAAGGTTGCATTAAGTTGAAAAAATATCACAAACTCACTACAAAATGAACTCTCAAATCAGAAAAGGAAATAAACTTTCTAGCACTACTAACCAAAATTCAGCCTCCAATAGTTCAAATGCTATAGGAAAATATAGAAAGCAAAAAATCGCAATGACATCTGATGATGCAAGCAAAAATGAAGACAGCGTCAATACAGCGGAAGATTTATGTAAGCTTTGTGAAACCAATTGCACACACAAGATGCTAATTAAGGAACAAGAGACCAAGCATAATACAACATCTAACCTCAACGTCACAAATATTACTGATAATAAATATAAAAATTATTCTTATCAGCCTCAGTTAATACCGGAAAGCCATGTCAATGGTGATTCTAAAACCAACAAAATATCTATGGAAATAAATGACAAAAATAAAAATAACATTGATTTTAATTGTAATAGTAATAATAAACAAAATTCACATCAAAATATACCTAAAATAAAGACCTCCAAAAAACAATCTCAGAAATGGACCACAAGTTTTCAGCTGCTACAGTGAATAATGACAAAAACTGTTTGACAGGCTCCACTACAACTGGCACGTCACTCATAGTGGTTAAACAAAGTACTAAAGAAAAAAGTTTTAATACGAATGTACTCCATTGGCCTGAACAGGCACATAAATTAAGTAATAAAGGCACCAAAACTCAAAAATACACAGAAACAAATAGCTGCAGCACATATATTAATGATAATACTACACTAATATCTGAAGACTCAACAGAAAATAATTCAACAGCATCACTTCCCATGTCGATGCATTCAACAAGGAAAAAACATGAGACTCATCCAAAAATTAACCCTGTGAACAATTTACAGTCTGAAAACAGCTTTATAACTAATTCAAATTTGCCCAAAACTGATACTATAAATAAATACAGTTCTGAAACAGCACATACACATAATACAATACCAAAACTGATACTATAAATAAATACAGTTCTGAAACAGCACATACACATAATGCAATACCAGAACCCATATCAAATCATAACCAATACAATTAGGCTCACTGGTGTTCAAAATATTTTCTTACAAAGCATGCCACTTTCCATAGATGAATTCCCAACTCTTCCCTCTTACTCTCAGTATCTAAACTACCATAGAGAAGATCAAAATAAAATTTTCCATACCGGTCATAAAGGAAATTATTCAACAATCAAGCAAACAAACCCAACACTAGATTTGACACAGAATGATATAAATTACCTTCCTCACAAAACACCTATTTCAAAAAACTTTAATACAATGGCTAACAGTTCATCTAGGAGCCACATATCATATGCTAACATAGCAAAAATTGATACTACAAGTCCATCTAAGTCTATACAAAATACCAACAACTTAAAAACTAATTCATACAATGAAACCTGCTCCATACCCGAAACTGCAAGTAAAATTAATCATGACCTTACCATGTTAGACATACTAAAACTAAAAAATCTACAACAGGAAAATCAAACCTTCTTGGAGCTAGAGACTGCTGAATTCTCCATAAATGACTTCGCTGAGAAACAATACCAAGGCCTCTGTGTTGACTTCAACCAAACAATACCTCCAATTCTCCTCAAATCCTTAGTAAACTACCACAATGATAAAAGTGTTCTTCTGGCAATGACAGAACCAAATTGCTCACTCCATAAATTCCCTACTACAGCACTATACAAAATGATAAAACAATACAAATTAACAGAGGGCATTCACCGGATCCTCACTCACCCAAATGATAGATACATTGCTGTCAAATGGGCCTTTCAAAATGAATTTAAATCCAATTTCAAAAAACAGACAACAATTTCCTTATATATGTCAATATCAACAGATCTGCTACCCTTATTGGAACACTCAAGAATTGTATCATGGGCCTCGACATCTCCTCCAAGAAATTTTTTTACCTTATGGAAAAATCCAGAATTTCTTATATCTGCCAGTAGACAAGACAATCAAGTCCATCCTATCCAACACTGCCTCATTTCAAATTTACCTAAGAAAAGGCCTAGGCTCCACCAACATACCAACTACCATTAAAGCAAAAGGTTGTCCAATGATGCTTTCCTTCATTGGCATCAGGCCTGCAATGTTTTCATTGTGGCAAAGAACACTTCTCATAAAGGAATGCCCAGCCAGAATATGCACTTTGTGTGGTCAAAAGTAAAATAGGTTTCACAAATGTAAAGCACCTCACACCTGCCGATGTCACATATAATGAAATGCCAACCACAAACACTCCAGGCCTGCATACTGCTGAAGCTGAAGTCAAATTCTACAGTTCATTAACCAACACCAAAGACCTTATGAATCCTTCTACTGAACTCAAGGGAAAACCATCCAATGACAGCAAACAGATCCAAATAGCATATCAAAACCTAAATGGCTCCAAGCTCAGAGATAACTCACAGAAACCAGACAATATACCAAAAAGCTCAAAATCAAAAAAACCAAATAATGCCTCTAGATGCAAAAATCGAACAATCTCTTCTGATGATGCAGACAATGCACTACTCAGTGTAGACCATCAAGCCCACAACAATGCACTCAGAACTACAAAACTTCTAATATCAAAACCAGCAGTTACTAACACCAAATCTATAATGAACACATCAAAACTATCAATACTCTATATGAATTTATCCCATATGAAAGCTCCCACACCAACAAAAAATAGATCTTCACCACCCATCTTGGACTATGACTCAGACATGGATATCAACCTACCCTCTAATGCTAATAATAAATGAAAATCTTCCAAATTTTCAAAGACCTACTCTGAGGAAGAGGACTCATACTTATCTCCAGCTTCCAAGCCAAATTACCAGAAGTTCTCCTTTCTCTGCAGAATAAATTCTATTCTGGAAAAAAACAAGAGGAAGGTACAAAGCACACCCAAGAACCCTCTCAGTCATGAATCATACAACAATGAAACTGAGCTCATTCGAGCCAATTTCCACAGGCCATTCTTGCCAGATCAGAACAAGGATCATTCCAACCCTCAATCAAAGATTCTGCTGGTGGTAAAACCATGCAGCAATAATTTTCATGGATAGGATCAAGTGCCAAATCATTGTTCTCAACATCAGGCAAATTAATTCTCTTGACCATTTATATGTGATTAGGCATTTTTCCATCTTACATCTCATATTTTATTCTTAGGAGAGACCAAATATCACCTGAACTCCAACCCTCACATAATACACAAAACTTTCAAAACTGGGCTTCACTCTTCTGTCTACTAATACATAAGCTGATGGAGGGTAGGATTCATCATTAATAACAGTAAACCACCTTACTATAAAGTGCTTTACCATGATGCCAATCTCATTACAATCAGGCTTTTATACCAATCTAGCAAATTCATTGCAATTTGTGTATACTGCCAGAACGACCCATTGACCTATTCTAGAATAATCCACACCATAAATATCATCATTGCAAACAACACAGGCCCTACAATCC
The DNA here is from genome assembly GCA_028023455.1 of Epiperipatus broadwayi. NCBI lineage: Eukaryota > Metazoa > Onychophora > Udeonychophora > Euonychophora > Peripatidae > Epiperipatus > Epiperipatus broadwayi. The sequence goes on along the minus strand of JAQFVV010012395.1, from coordinate 8,825,554 downwards.
TCTTGGGGGACATCAACCTGCAATATGATGTGTTAACATGTAAATACCTTCATCTCTTAGCCAGGGGTTTCATAAATGGCAGAGGTTTCTTCCCTGTGGATGCATACTCATTCTATACAAAGAGCTCTAGAATGCTGATTGACCTAATTTTTTACACCTCAGAGCTGCACTATGGTCTGGAAGCCATTCCCTTCTCAGACCATCTTGCCCTGGTAGCATCTCTGGATCTCGACTGCTATACTCCCATAGACTTCAATAAAACAATCAGAATTATAACTAAAGCCACTACCACAGAAGTTGTTTTCTCAGATACCTACATTCTCTTTGAAAAAATTGACATTCTTAACATAAATCCAGAGGAGGCCTGGTTCACCTTCACAGGAATCCTCCAAACTGTAATCATACAGCACACCAACAAACATAAAGAGTCAACAAACCTTATGAGTGAGCTTGATTTGCTATATCATAGGATTAAAAATTTCTCAAGTGATGGTACTATAAATAACCTACTATTACTTAAAACATAGTACAAGCAGAAACATGCTGTGATTTCTGAAATAATAGCAACAAAGAATGCTAGGTTATATTTACCTGGCCAACACTGCTGGACACATTGCTATCTCAGATGGGCTCTGGGGGCAAGGAAGAAACAAAAAAGTCCTTTGTCCCTCCTCATTGGTGGTTGCCATATCTCTGGCAACCAAATGCTCATCCAAATAGAGTAATAATTTAAAAACCACCTGTCAAACTTCTTTTTCTACCCCATAAATCAGGGGCATGAGACATTACAAAACAATGAACATAGAATAACTATATCAAACATCAAAAACTGCTTGGCCACTCTACCTTCCAATGTCCATCCAAGACTACATGGCATCCCAAAGTTCATACTTATGCACCTTGAGAATTTCACAGCTCCCATAGTATTAAAACTAATTAACCATCTTGTAAACAGCAAAAATACTATCCCTAAACTTTATCCCATAGTATTAAAACTAATTAACCATCTTGCAAACAGCAAAAATACTATCCCTAAACTTTATCCCATAGCAATGGTCCCCTTCCTTAAGAAAAACTGGCACCCATCTGCTCTATCTAGTATAAGACCAATCTCTGTGACCCCATTTCTGTTTAAAGTCATTGAAAGGGTGAACAAGGAGAATATACAAGATGTTATTCTGGACAACATTTCCCAGTAGCAATTCACAAAGAAGGGTGCATCCACTCTCTCTGCAATCGGGGAGATAAAAATCCTCCATGATCATATCAGATCCAAGAATCTATACAAACCCATTGCCATTCAGCTAGACATCTCTGAGGCATTTGATCCAGTAGATGTCATCATCCTGCTCAATTGCCTCTCAGCACTAGACATTCCTACTCAAATCATTCAGATATTGGACAATCTATTAAATAACAGATTCGTTCACATTTCCCTGAATGGTTTCTTTATAGATGGTTTTATTCCTTCAAGATTCATACCCCAAGGATCTCCATTGAGTGGTCTCCTATTTATATTCTACTTAAACTCTCTTCTTAAGCAGATTGAGGCAGGATTTTCAGGAATCTATATACCCCAACTGAAGAAACACTGTAAGGCATTTGCCTATATAGTTGATGTACTTGTCATTCTACCCTCACAAAAATATCTAAAACCCCTCATCCAAATAATCAAAAAATTTTCTGAATCTTCTAAACTTTTTCAACCTTAACAAGTCATCGGTCTGAAAAATCAACACCAGCAAGAAGATATCATATCTGCCTTTCTCAGCAGACCCCCAAAACTTTTTGGGGTTTCCCATATACAAGTCACCACAAGCCATGTCGATACAAATACAAAATTCTATCATTGAAGCCACCACCAACAAACATCCTCCAAAAGAAATTTTCCCCAGATTGTAAAGGAACAACCAGTCATTCCATCAGATAGACCTCCACCTTCAAAGATAAGCTGGCTAAATCAGATACTTGACTACCTTCTCACTCACAATAGCCATTTTACCCTAGTATTCAGACAAAAAATCTCTATTTGGGATGCTCATAACCTGCTATTTCCCACACAAAACTCTACCAGTCCTTATATCAGTGGTAACAATTAGGTGGTCACCAGGTTTTTCAGGCACCTCAAGCTGGAGCCAAGGTTCCTGGACTTTCTAGTGAAAATCAACCTGAATTCATTCCAGATGAACTGGTTCCTGCACTACAGGAGATTCCTCAATAATATAGATCCTATGTATCACAACTGCCCTAGAACCTGTGAAACCTTTGATCACATGATAAATGATTGCCCAGCATATGACAAAATCATAACTTTCATTACTCACTACTGCCACATTTTCCTGAACAAAATCTTAAATATCAAGAGCTGCTTTCTGTCCAGGGATTATGTCACCACAAGATTCTTGACCTTTATCACTTATGCCATCTGGATGGCCAGATGTCACAACAAGTTTACCTTTTTTCATCCCAAGCCTGAAGACACATTCATTTCCAAGCTGAAGGAATTTCACCATAAGGACATAATAATTTCATCCAGATTCTTATTTGACAACACCTGAAGCCTGATTAAGCTGGATTAAACAACTCCAGTGACCACATCAGAACATCTGGTTGCCTGAGTAACATGGATAACTATTATTTTTAATTTACAATTGTATCATTATTACATATGGTTTTTCAATAAAGTTATTTATAAATAAAACAACAAACAATGTCCAACTGTTGTCAAGGGAATCTCTTTGTTCATTATTATCTATATTGGGATTGTCTAAATGTCAACTGGTTTCTAAGGGTTACTTATAAACCCATTTAGCTTTGAGCATTCTTACATATTATTTAAGTAATATATATTATTATATGTAAAAAAAAACATACACATACCATTGTATGACCAAATGATAAAGACATCATCTATATATCTCAGCTAAATATAAGGTTTAAGTGTAGCCTTCTCAAGTATAGATTAAGCCATAAAAAGTTAGCATAATTTGGTGCCATTTTTGTTCTCATTGCAATATCTTGCTTTTGTAAACAATATGTTGAGCTAAAATAAAAAAATATTCTTTAATATTAAATTTATTAATTCAGTAATAGTCATAATTTGGTGCTGATCATATTCATTGTTTTCCAAAATAGATTTAATACCTTTAATTCCATTCTCATGAGGTATATTAATATTTAATGATATAATGTCTAATATCACTAAAAAAAATTAAATTGGTAGTATAGATTTGACATTTTATAAAATAGAAAGAAAATGGCATGTATCCTTAACATAAAACTCAAATGATAGAGGAATATCATGTGTAATACCATCTACATATGCTGAAATCTTTTCAATAGAACAACCAATGCTTGCTGCTATAGGTCTATCAGGACAACCAGGTTTATGAATTTTGGGTAGAATATAAATGTTACTGGGTTTATTTGTATTTGGTAATAAAAATTATATGTATCCCTATCAAATAGATCTTGTAATTTTATATTCTTCAGGCTCTAAAACACATCTCTATAATATATACTAATAAGTTATCTTGTGTTATAGGTTCATAAAAATTCCTACCATTTTAAAAAATCAAGACTTTATTCATGTAATCATCCTTTTCATAATCACTATTATTTCTTCTTTATCAGCTTGTTTAATAATAATATCTCCTTTCTTTTCAAAATTATAAAATGCACTATTTTTTTCAGTTAATGATTAATTAGCTCTTATATTTCTTATGTTGTTTCCACTTAATTTTTTTAATAATATCCTGATAAACATTATCAAAATATGTATCAAGTAAAATGTTTCTCTGATGTGGGGTCATCCAATCAGATTGCATTTTATTAATAGTATTGCATTCATTATTTCCAAAAAATTTCTTAGTCTAAGTCACCTAATAAAATGATCCAAATCCTGATGTACTTTACATTCTTTTTTCTTTTTTGTAATACGATTGGACTGTTGGACAAAAAGATAAACCCTTATTCAATAATGAACCTTCTTCATCACTAAATATTGCATCATATAAATTAATAATATTGTTGTCTTTCTTTATAACTAGATTTGGGAATATATCATTACATGTATTAAACTGCTGAATTTCAAGACGATTATAATTACCGGCAAAAGAATTAGTAGACAGACGAATGATGGATATATCAGAATTATTAAGTGAATTGAAATGTTTTAATGTTGGCCCTACATCAATACCAGTTGAATCTGAAAATGATATAGATAATTGGACAATATCCATATCCAAAACCTTAACTGTTTTAAATCTAGATAACTTTGATACATTAAGATTATCAAGAAACTTACCAAATATAAAATATTTATTGTCTCTAAAAAACCACCCTGACTTCTTAGAAATATTTTCTGTATTTTCAAACCAATGACTTATTTTTTAATGAAATTTTGTTAACAATGTCCTTTATTTTGAACAAAGCCATTCCTGTAATAATTATTGTTCATCCAACTCCATGAAATCAAGAATATTAAATCTATAATTTCCTGCTCAATTATATTAAACCTAATCAAAAAAGAATCTTCAAGCACATTCATTAGTTTAATAGATGCATGTTCTAATATATTATTCCATTCAACTCTATGACTTCCAGAAGATAATCTATGTTAAAATCAATTTCAATTCTCAGACCTTTAGGAACAATATTATTATCAATGAAAAATGTAAAATTATCAATTTGCCATCTACATCTTATTAACTTCTTAAGTTTAAGAAATATTTTACTATGTAATGTTGATCATATATTTTTATCCTGCTTATTATTATTTTGTCTATTCTGCAAATGTAAAGATGAATGCTTAGGAATCATCTCTGTATTAATCTCCAGCACCCCATCTTTCTGTTGCATTTCCAAACCAGATTTATTATGATTTGATTCAATCCTTGAACTAAACCTAGCATATCTGTGTGCATCAAAAACTAAATAATTATTCTGGTGATCAATACTAACCTCTAAAATACCTAGTTACCTAATAACAGCATCAATATATTCAGTGTCAATAATGTTACAAATATTTTTTTCAATTGCTGAATCCAAAACAAGATTTTGTTTAGATTTCAGAAATAGTCCTGGTTAAAAACTCTGTTGTGAAATATTAAAAATCAAATTATCTAAAGAAAAACCAGTGGAAGTATTTTTTTATTTCTGAAGAAATTCCCTTGTTACCCTTTGGTATTATCTTAATTGACGATTGTTGTAAAAAGTCAAACTTCACTTGTGAACAAAAATTTTCAAGTCTAGTTGGGACTACTATGTCATCATGTGGTGTACTAGTTCCTGTGATCAATCAAAAATGCATGATCATTGGATAATTAAGTTTGAGTTCCCCTCTTATAAGTTTTGATGACCTCAGTTTAAACACCTATATCCACTAATCTATTATTATCCTGTAGATTATTATTATGTAAAACATCATTATTATTTAAAACATCATTATTATGTAGATTATAGTCCATTAATGAAATTGTATATTTAAATCCATTAGCTAAACATTTTGTACCATTCATATACAAACGCAATCCATCACGGGCTAAAAATCTTACAAGTTTTTCCTTTATCAAGAAACCTGAATGCTGCAGAAAAAATATATTATGCTGTGTAGTACTTAAAAAAAGACAAAATTTATTAAAATTATATATTCTATTTTTAATAATCTTTAACCTTAATGGGTCCATAGCATAACAATTTTATAACCGATGCAAAACTTGAGAAATTATAAGAGTAATTCTAGAAGAATAAGAACGAATATACTTTAACAATTTTGAAATGTGTACAAGATCATTATTCCTAAATGAAATATTAAAGCAGCTTTACAGAAAAATATGTTTGTTTTTTTCGTTTATTAGTATTATATATGTGATTTATCTTTAAATGCACATTCAAATGCAGAATTAATTTGATTTTTGAATTACTAATATAAAATTTATTTAGACATAAAATAAAAAGACTTATTCTGTTATTAATTTGGCAAAGTTATCTTGTTATTTGAGATCTCTTGGTCTGTTTATGGTCATATCTTACTTAAATGATATGGAGTTAAAAAAAAAATTAAGTAATAAGAAACTTATTTTGATTTAATCCGATAATATTCAATATACCAATAAATAAATAAATAAAATAAGTAAATAATACCAGATGATTAATAAATATTCTGACAGAAAAAGTAGTTTTTTAAGGAAAGAAATGAGCATACCCATATCAAAGAAATGGGAAATTTGAATAAATTTAAATCTAAATATGAATACATTGAATAGTTATTATATAATAATTAAACTCTGATATAAAGAACTTGTAATCACACCATTATACACGTGAATATATTAACTGTATTGAAAGCATATCTAGGCAGTAATAAACTCAATATTAAAAAAAAAAAACTATCTTTTCTGTGAGTGTATTCATTAATTATCAAATATTACATTGGCTCAGAAAAGAAGAAAATTTGTAGTAGATGAATATGTAAATAAATAACTGCTATAGCTATTTTGAATAGCATATGTAAATCAAATCTTACTAACATAACAGATTATTACTGTTATCATATGGATTGCCAATCTTTAATAATTTCAAGATATTTACACAATAATACTGCCTATTTAATAAATTATTTATCATGTTCATAAAATATACTTTTTTGACTTTTCTTTTTCAAATAATTTTTAAAATAGATAATTTTAGGCAATATAGTTATGTAAATATACACAAAATATGTAAAAATGACTATGTGATATTAATTTTTTTTTTTAATTCTAACTGTAAATTCTACTTAAGATGGTAGCCATACCATAAAGCTAATGTAATTGTTATTCACTTATATATATATATTGAACCGATTTCGAATGCGTGAATTCGAAACACCGGTCTCTTAGGCAGAGAAAAACATACTCAGAGAGTATGTATGCCGAAACGATAGTTATAAAGTATATAACTAGCATTACATTTCCAGGCCATAGCTTCTTCTTAGCTGTTAAGTTCAACACCATGTCCAAAGCACTTTTATTTGTGTTTAATCACGGGCGCCAGCTGTCTAGTCTAAAAGAATCGACAGTGCACTTTGAACAGTGGCCACTAACTCAACGCCTAAATCCATGACTAGCTCAGCTATTTGTAATCACTAATAGATTATACCTAACTAGTGATTAAAAGAATTGATAAAAGAATTTGTTAAAAAAAACTGACCGACAAATAAAGTTTAATTTTAAAGATAATTTATTAACTAACATTTATTTACTAAATTTAAACATTTTATACTTTTAATAAAACACACGCATATTTTAAATTAACATTCTAAATAGTTTAAATATTCTTGAATATTTTCATAACAGAACACTGGGAATTTATCTACTTTGACTAATAATATTGATATAAGGATCACACACATATTAACTCATGCACACACATAATAATGATAATAAAGGACTACATAGCATTTGAAATTTAATCACACACATCAATAGTTCATTTATGTATGATATAGAGTTCATATAATTAAACTCTTGAAAGATTCGTATGAATTAATGCAATGCAATGGCTATTACAGTATAAATGAAATAAGCAAATGTTTTTACCTAGGCTTTTGAATGTTGACGTAGAATTTTGTTCTTTGGAGGCTGCTTTCTGTGAAAATATTTCCATTATGAATGCTTACCAGCCAGCTGAAACATTTCCTTGCTGAGTTTCCTGATTTTCATGATTATTACTATCGGAGACAATTAGATACTGACGGAGATTTTCTAAGATGTTAAGCTGACATTATTTCACGGGCAGATCTGCTGTTTTCATAGGACATCTGGGCTGGAGATAAACGTGCATTCCCAAGATCTTCTCAACACTGCATTTTGTTTGCTAACTGCTCAATTAATTTCTGAACTGCACTACTCAATTACTTTGTAAACTGACTACTGTCCGATAAAAAAAAAGTCTATTTATATCTGCAATGTGTTGTCGAAATATTCTCAGCAAAAATCTGTTGTCGAATTCCAGTGATAATCATTTGATAAACATGTTTTGAAAGATTGCTTAATTAGCAATAGCCATGCACAAACGTTGTTTTATATCAACTAATAACCATTGCCATGTTTTTTAATGATAATCTTCTTTAACTTTCATTTATTTATAATAACATTTATTCTATTGTTGACACTCGCACATATATTAGTTTTAACATTATTTTTTCTTGAATGAAAAGAGATTGGTATGTTTTAACTTTTTAAATTATATTTTTACGAATACTAATAAAAACTCTTTACTTCCTTTTATAACCCTTAGTTTAATTTCTCAAACCAAGACTCCCCTCCCCCCTTTTGATTAATTAATTGTAGCTTTTTATTTCAAAACTAACGCTAGAAAACTATTTGATTTTTATCTTTTTCAAAAACAAACTGAATAAACTCTTCAACATTTAATTTTATGTTTTTCTTTAACGAAAGATTATTTTAATAATATAATTTTAGATAAAATTATATGTGCCTATATCAATATAGGTACATTACACCGCCCTTCCTTTTGAGAGTAAAATGCGTCATTTTTGACCATTTTATCTCTGACAACATTAAATCTTAATTTATTATTCTTTCTAAGTTTGCTTTTTGGTATCTTTTCCTTTTCCATGCTAAGGGCAATCTCCAATTATGTTTTTCTTCTTTCTATGCTGGTAACATTGCTTACAATGTTCAACCTGGATAATGACCATGAGGACAAACTAAATTTGTGGCACCGTGATTTTTTTATAAACGAAGCTTCGGCTGCCGATTCTCTTGATCGGACTTTGACTAAGCAAAGGTGGCTGCAAATGGTAGGAATTTCAACTGTCCATTTCCGACTTACACCCTGGAAAACGATTGCCGATTCTCTTCATCGGACTTTGACTAAGCAGCTGCAATGGCAGGAATTTTCAACTGTCCATTTCCTACTTACACTTTGGAAAATGAGGTACGAGATATGGGGATTCTTCCCTGAAAAGTGACTTATGACTTACTCTGGTTGTTGCCAGTGTGCTTTTTTAAAAGAGGAATGATCCCGGCCAATCCGTTGCGGATACTAGAATTTATCCAGTCGAGAGCTTTAAACTTAATCCTTATCTAACTTATTTCAATACTACCCTCATCCCTTTAGATTCGAACCCTTATATGCTCCTAATACAACTTAGATTGACTTTCATTTATATTATTTTTAAATTCATTATGAACATTATTTAAATATTTAGTTTTATGCTACAATATTATTTTGAAACTATCATGGACACTTATTTATTTATATTACAATATTACTTTAACCCATTTATTTACTTCCTTTTATTAATTTACGTATTCAAAACTATTTTATCTTAATGTGCGTGTACTCAGAAAAAAAAACCTGTTTTATTTTATTGCGATTCATCATCATACAAATATCTATTTGACTAACTTAATTTTATTCTAGAAATTCCGTTATCTTTTCATTTATTTAAACCTACAACTTTACTTTTACATCATTAACTTGACCCATTTATTTAACTTGATTTTATTGATTGATTTTCTTTTTTTTATTTGAGCTGTTTGTTTACAAGCATTTCTTCTTAATTAATATGTGTGTGGAGAAAAAAAAATCTTTTATTTTGCGAAGCCTACATTATTATTATTTGACAAAACAATCCATCATTTTAAATAGCGAAATTCTAATTCAGGCTTTTCACCTACATCAACATAATTATATTAAACTCATAGTCCATTTCTGGTCCTTTTTGTTTATTTTATTATTCCGCTTGATTTACTGACAATTATGCTCGGTCAGGTGGCTCCCGTTTACATACATTCTGATCATTATATTGATCTATTTTCCTATATCGATCTATAGGTTCCCGAACCAAATTTTCACAATCTACTCGGGTCAGAAATTCTACCATTTCTTACACCGTCTGACCATTGCTACTTAGCATCATTTGCTGCACAGGCAGTGGCATGTTGTGTTGCATTGTTCTTATAATTTGGTCATCCAACAATGGAAACACCATTAAAGCTTTGAGTTTTGCCACCTGTTTTAAAAAAAATTGCATGAGAGTTTCTCCATGGAAGCTGGAATATCTTTCTTTAGATACCTTACAGAGTATGCCATCCTGTTGGTCTTTGCTCCAGAAGGTTCTTAAGATGGTGTACCTATACTCCTCAAATGTGTGTGGTTTAGCATACTGGGTGTGCCACCAATACAAGGCTGTTCCTTGAAGGTGACTGCTAGCAAGTGTAACTTTATCCCCTTCTTGCCACTCCTGTATTTGAAACAAACCAGTTAAGCTTTCCAAGTGTTTTAATGGACTCTCACCATGCTTCGGCCTTGAATGTCATGATAATAAATTTTTCTTCCAGGAATCTCTTGGTCGGTCCCTCCGGCTTATTCTCCTTATCGTAACTTTTATATTTGCACTCCATTTGGTCCACCTTATACTCTAGACCCTTAGTTATATTTATACACATTTGTTTTACTTCTGACTTCAAACTATCACCACTTTCAATTCTACATTCTACTTCACTCTGAATGCCTTCATTTTTTAACAAACTTAATTCTTCCTGTGTTGTCCTAGCTAAGCTTCTCCATTCCCGGCATGTTTCTTCTATCTTTATTATTTTCATTTCTAAATTATTATATCTAATGCTGCCTTGCTCTAATTCAGCTCTCACTTCCTTTATGCTTTCTTCTACTATCGCCCTTTCCTGACTTTCTTCGTTCAAATCTTTCACTACAGCTTCTATGGCTATATGATTTGTTTCTACTTCATCTATTATTTCACCCCTCATTTCCTTCATTTCTCTAATTTCCGCTCTGAGTTCATTAATTTCTCCTTTAACCTGACTAATTTCTTCCTTCAATTCTGCTTTGAGTTCTAACTGACTTTGTTTGAATTTCTGACACAATTCTTGTTGACTTTGTTTAATTTCTTGACGCATTTCTTTTATCATATTCTTCATCATTTTCATCATCATCTGCATCTCTGATACTTCTTCTTTCTCTTTTTCCACTAACTGGGAATTTTTAAAATAAATTGGGCTTTCTTTCAGATCCATTGTCGAAAATTTCAATTTCAAAGTTGTTTCTTCTATTAAACTAGAGCTTATGTTAAACTAAATTTAAATACGACTTATTTATTTATTTTTTCTTACTAAGATGGAAAATCATGCTAACTCCAACCTTTTAGTCCTTTTCTCTACCTGATCTTAATGCTTTAACTCTGCCATAACACCCAATTGACTCTGATTTGAGAGCATATATGTCAAAATCTCTTTTCATTTTGAAAAAAAAAATTTTCGGTCAATTCTTTTTTTTAAAACTAAAGCACTTTTACATACGTAATTTAACTTTTGTATAAAGAATTTTTAAACAAGAAACAAAGTATTTCATTACTATTGTTTCTTAGGTTCAGCCCCAAAGTTGGGTAGAGCCATTTGAACCGATTTCAAATATGTGAATTCGAAACACCGGTCTCTTAGGCAGAGAAGAACATACTCGGAGAGTATGTATGCCCAAATGATAGCTATAAAGTATATAACTAGCATTACATTTCCAGGACATAGCTTCTTCTCAGCTGTTAAGTTCAACACCACATCCAAAACACTTTTATTTGTGTTTAATCACGGGTGCCAGCTGTCTAGTCTAAAAGAATCGACAGCGCACTTTGAACAGTGGCCACTAACTCAATGCCTAAATCCATGACTAGCTCAGCTATTTGTAATCACTAATAGATTATACCTAATTAGTGATTAAAAGAATTGATAAAAGAATTTGTTAAAAAAAATTGACCGACAAATAAAGTTTAATTTTAAAGATAATTTATTAACTAACATTTATTTACTAAATTTAAACATTTTATACTTCTAATAAAACACGCATATTTTAAATTAACATTCTAAATAATTTAAATATTCTTGAATATTTTCATAACAGAACACTGGGAATTTATCTACTTTGACTAATAATATTGATATAAGGATCACGCACATATTAACTCATGCACACACATAATAATGATAATAAAGGACTACATAGCATTTGAAATTTAATCACACACATCAATAGTTCATTTATGTATGATATAGAGTTCATATAATTAGACTCTTGAAAGATTCGTATGAATTAATGCAATGCAATGGCTATTACAGTATAAATGAAATAAGCAAATGTTTTTACCTAGGCTTTTGAATGTTGACATAGAATTTTGTTCTTTGGAGGCTGCTTTCGGTGAAAATGTTTCCATTATGAATGCTTACCAGCTAGCTGAAACGTTTCCTTGCTGAGTTTCCTGATTTTCATGATTATTACTATCGGAGACAATTAGATACTGATGGAGATTTTCTAAGATGTTAAGCTGACATTATTTCACGGGCAGATCTGCTGTTTTCATAGGACATCTGGGCTGGAGATAAACGTGCATTCCCAAGATCTTCTCAACACTGCATTTTGTTTGCTAACTGCTCAATTAATTTCTGAACTGCACTACTCAATTACTTTGTGAACTGACTACTGTCCGATAAAAAAAAGTCTATTTATATCTGCAACGTGTTGTCAAAATATTCCTGGCAAAGATCTGTTGTCGAATTCCAGTGATAATCATTTGATAAACGTGTTTTGAAAGATTGCTTAATTAGCAATAGCCATGCACAAACGTTGTTTTATATCAATTAATAACCATTGTCGTGTTTTTTAATGACAATCTTCTTTAACTTTCATTTATTTATAATAACATTTATTCTATTGTTGACACTCACACATATATTAGTTTTAACATTATTTTTTCTTGAATGAAAAGAAATTGGTATGTTTTAACTTTTTAAATTATATTTTTACGAATACTAATAAAAACTCTTTACTTCCTTTTATAACCCTTAGTTTAATTTCTCAAACCAAGACTCCCCTCCCCCCTTTTGATTAATTAATTGTAGCTTTTTATTTCAAAACTAACGCTAGAAAACTATTTGATTTTTATCTTTTTCAAAAACAAACTGAATAAACTCTTCAACATTTAATTTTATGTTTTTCTTTAACGAAAGATTATTTTAATAATATAATTTTAGATAAAATTATATGTGCCTATATCAATATAGGTACAATATATATATATATATTATTCACTTTAATATATATATATATATATATATATATATATATATATATATATATATATATATATATATATATATATATATATTGTGACCTTCCAGATTGGCACCATGAAGAAAGGTGGGAAGTTCACATTGTGCCAATAGTGGTCAGGGGTACCTAATAAAAAATGAATTGTGATATAACTTAATGTATAATTCAATTGAAAAGCTCTTAGGATGTTAGTTGGAGTGTACCAATCATTAATTTTTTTTATGTATATCTAATAATGGGAGAGGGGAATGGATTGTATCAGGGTGTGAAAGCTGAACTAGTGGGAATAAGTATTGTTTGTCTGTAAGGCCCCAAGGTGTGCTTATTCATTAATTTTCTAATCTATTGTTTATTGTCATTCCATGATCTAACTGGTATGCATGGGTGCATGTCCATTCACATCATTCCATATTTCAGACCTCATTCATATTTCTAATTGTCACTCAGAATATCCATCCTGCAATAACATTATTTATTTTGCCATAGATATTGCTGATAGATCAGTTATTAATAGACCTCTGGATTAATGGACAAACAGACAGCCACACACACTATCAGTTAGTATGCTTTTTTATTGATTATTTATTGCATAAAAATCTTTCATTTGAAAATGTAAAAGTTATTTGTTTATTTATTATTAATTTGTAATTTAATATATATATATATATATATATATATATATATATATATATATATATATATATATATATATATATATATATATATATATATATATATAAATACTCTATTCCTGACATTTTTTTACAAGTAATAAATTCTTGCATATTGTTGGTCTCATTATAACTTAAAAAAGGTGTGGCTAAGTAGATGTAGGACTTCAGAAAAAGTTTTAGAGAAGGTGAAATATTTTTCAAAAAAAAAAAAGCAGTAAAAATAAAGTAGAGATTATTTATGTAATAAAACAAGTGAAAATAATATTTACATTAAATTCTCTACTATTCCCTTTACTAAGTAAACTTCTCTCATACTACTCAAGTATAAATGCCAATGTGTAATTGTGAAGGACACAGGATAGGATTGTTCAATATGGAAGGCTAAACTTTTAAAGGTACACCCTCTCCAACTTTTATTGACTAACAATTTGAATTTTAGTTTTATTCAAAATGCAGGATATTATATATAAAAAAATTGCTAATGCAATTTTGCTATAACTTGTTTATAATAAATAGTGTGATACTGGAAATACGTAAATTAACAATAATGATAATAATTGGGAAAGTTATGCTGAACTGTATAATGAAATGTTTTATTGACTCTCATTTAATAAGTTTTCTATTTTTTATTGTGTAAAATAAGGCTGAAACAGAAAAATTATTCAGTCTAATATTTTATATTATTAGAATAGCTATGTATACCAATTTACCTTACCATTCACACCTATAAATGGATGATAAAATGCATGACTTAATGATATTTGATAATTATTTATTGGAAATGTGTATAAGCATGGATGACCAAATAACCCTGATCTTAATCATTTGTTAAACTTTATTAAATGCTGGAAATTTTAGATGGAATAAAGTTAAAAATAGTATCAATCATAAACATTATTCAGATGATCTTGCTGAATGTCGGAGATTTTATGACAAATGAATTGATTCAAATATGTGTGAAAGCCTTAAAAACATTGGAGATTATTGCTGTTTTGACAAATTCATGTTTATCCTGCAGGAGTAATGTTTATATGTTTTAATGTTTATTTATTCGTCATTATTGTGAGCTACGTGTATGTTTCTACTTTTAAAATTTCAAGTGTGAACTAAAAAAAAGAGAAAAGGGAAACTTTTATTTTAATGATAGAAGGTTTGATATGTATTTTTTTCCCATTGCATATGATAGATAGGTAGATTTTCTTTTATGTTTACTTTGATATTAACTTGATTTATTATTATTATGTATTTATATGCCTAATCTCCTCTAGAACATCTCGGAGATTTTAGTATAAATTATACCAAACCGGTAATATTTTCTTTTGTTGTATTATGTAAAAATTTTATATTCCCGTGCTAATATTATTGATGCAAATTGAGTGCTTTATCATTATTCATTAGTTGGTAATAATAAATAGATACATGGAAATATTTTATGTCAATATTGCCGAATGGTCAGGCTTACTTGAGAGTATTTATGTTAATTTGAATTCGATGTTAATAATTTTTCATAGGCATTAGATTCATTTATAATTTAATTAATGCTAATATAACATTTTATTGTCTGTTGTGATTTCAAAAATGATCATATGTTCACTGTCATAAGCTATTTTATAAAAGTTAGATTTATGTTTATTTGTTTTTTCTATCGGTTTCGATTGGTGCTATGCGTAAAAGAGTGTGAAAAGTTAAGAGTTTATCTGTTTATGGATTTGTCTTATATGAAATGCGTTAAATACCTTTTGATTGAAGACATGATTGAAGGGATAATCATGCTATTCGAATTGAGTAACGCTCCTTTTAGTTACTTATCTATTCAGCCTTGGGTGGTGGTATATTTTCTTATTTAATAGTATATGATGCAATAATTATATTCCTTAAAGTGAAGTGATAGATGCCCCATTTATACATGATAAGTTGGCTGGGTTCTGTACCATTTGTGTCAGAAAAGTTGGTAGATATTATGTTGATGAGTTAAGTTGATGTTTGGAGTCTTGTTAACCCTCATGCGCCCGTATGTGAATATTTAATTGTTAGTATTTAGCTCTCCCTCTTCATTCCATGTAATTATCGTCACGTAGTATATGTTAGTTATTTCAGATAAATGTTTTTGTGATTTCTGTAATATACTTGAAGTTGGATTAATAATTTAATTATTAGCTCATTCTACCATCCGTATTGTGAAGTTTATTTATTCCGCAATTAAACTGATAGAAAATATAATCAATAAATGTGTTATGATTGTGAATTTATAAATGTGCACACATTCGGAGATATGATAAACTTAAAGATATGGAGGGAAACCATCGCTGTAATTGTAAGTTCTAAGTAGCTTGTCAAATCATATCACCCACATAATCATTATTTCATTTTTTATTATTACTGGCAATTCACCCTCTCAGTATGAATGTAATATTGGATTACAAAATTTTACTTCATTTAATGCTAATTTTAATAAAATTATTACTTAATTTTATATAGTAAGTATAAATTTATGGACATACAGAAATAATTTCAATGGCATTAGTTGATTATTTGATACCGCTTTTCTTAGTTCATTGAGAGCACAGAATGAGAATAGACGATATAAACATTGGTACATAAATATATAATTATTTTGTATTGTTAATAGTTTAATAAATAGAGTTGTAAATGATATTAAAATAACAGATAGGAGGAAGAGCCTCCAAATATTAAGTGTATAGGATTTATGTAAATTAAATGTTATTTAGTCAAGATTGTAGTCAATGCGAAATTAATGTTAAATCATCATCGATGTTTTTGTAAAAGAATGTGTCTTGTAATAAATGTTTGTTGAAGTAAGATTCACTCTGAATTATTTTGCCATGTATGTTCGATTGACTATTTCCACACACACATATGTTCAACATAATATAATTATAATACTTGTCAGTTTAATATTATATGCAATCTATCTAGATAACCCTGAATTAATTGATCCAAACATTGTATAATGCCAAGATATAGGTTTTACTTTGTTTAAAATAGATAATGATGTGTGATAAAAATGCACCTGATCTCTATCATTGTCTATCCTTTATATCATTGCAATAATTGTCAATTTCACAATAGTTTCTCATTACTTGATTATCATCTTCTAATAGAATTGACTTTTTGTTCATATAATAGAGCCCTGAGATTATTTTATCATTTAAATAAACATTGGTATAGCTGTGCAATCTAAATCAAATGTCTGTAGATTAATTAATGTTACAGTAATTCTCAAACATATTAGATGAATGTCGTGATTGCTCTGGCCTTTATTTGGATGGTGGGAGAATTGAACATATCATGATTTTTGATTTAATCCATGAATTGCTTTCTTTTGATAACTTAAGTAAATACTTATAATGTAACTAAATAAGCATTATATAATTATTGTTTATAAATGCTTCTCTCACCTCATTTGCATTCTAGATGACCACAAGACCCCCCCCCAACTGAGCTAAGCTGTAGATTAATACTATAATAAGAGTCTTATCCATAATTAGTTAGAGATGCAACCTAAATTATAAATTTTATTATATAGTGTATAGAATCGGTGCCTGGGCATTTATATATGTATAAGAAGATATATAAGGATGTTGTCATGACAACAGTTTGAGATTGTTGGTTAGTATCTATATTGGAATTGTCTAAGTGTTGAGAGGTGTCTAATGGATATATATATATATATATATATCAAATCACCTCCTCCCAACATTGTTTTTTTTAGTAGCACTATCTTGTGAATAAATATAAAGTCTGAATTTGAAAGAACAAAGCCAAAACGTATCTTTTTAATTCTATGTTGCAATATTATTAAGTATATTAAAATACAGACTTATTCAAACAAGGAGCAGATGGAATTTAAATTAACAATGATCTTAAATTGCTTATAAGCAACTATGTTTAATTTATGTATACAAATAATGACTACTACATTAGTCATTTTAAACTTTGCATCTCTCAATATATAACTGTATAAGAAATAAACCCAGTGCAGATACTAGCTGAAAATTGAAATATAAAATGTCAAATCACCCCCCCCTCCAAACATTATATTTTTATTTACAATGCTATCTTATTAATAAAGATAAAAACTGAATTTCAAACAGTCTTTTTTGTATATATATATAAATCAAACATGTTTGTTTATGAGAAATTTAAGATCATTGCCAATTTAAATTTCACTCATCTTGTTTGAATGGATCTGTATTTCAATATAGTTAACAACATTGCAGTATATGACTCACAATTTACCTTTCAGCTGTGCTATTAGAAATTTTGATTTGAACTTTATTCACAAGATAGCATTCTGAAAAAATAGAATGTTTGGTGGGGGGAAAGATGATTTTGAATTTAAAAACAAGCATGGTATTTGGTTAATTATCTAATTTTAAAAATCTTTTTATATCAGATCTTGATAAAATTTCAAAGTTGCTTCCAAAAATAGTGTGTAATTAAAAGTGATTTGAAAATATTAAAATTGATTTTATTAAGATAATGATTAGACAGAAAAAACTGTTTTCAATTAAGTTGTTTTTATTACCTAGATTATACTTATAAAAAGGACTGATAAAAGTATCAGTTCAGTTTGGATAGTAATTTATTTGAAAACAATTCTTGTCTTCATATTTTTGTGAAGCAGTTGGCTAGCAGAGTTGGTGTTTGGAGAGTTTAAAAAATTAGTTTCCATGAAGATGTAGCTGAAGTCAAGACAGGGGAAATAAGCTGTTCTATAGTTCAATGGTGGAGCTTGAATTCACATGAAGGTAAATGACCCACTTCTTTGTGTTGATATTCATAACTACAAATATGTTCTGAGAAAATATCTTGCTGGTCGGAACTCATGGAAAGCCATCATACTTGATTATATTTTCCTGATGCTGACAATTACCTGGAGTGGTCTCCAAAAGAAACCATCGGTTACTGAAGAAATAATTATACATATGCTTATGTAACTGGAGGCAGAAATCACAGATAAATATATATACAGCTGATGATAAATAATGTTATATATTACAAATGACAGTTTAAAAAACAATTTTGTTTAAGTTAAATGTTTGAAATGAAGATTTAATTGATATACACTGTTACATTTTTTTAAAAAAAATAATAAGTGAAAATATTTAAAATCTATATTTTTAATTTTAAATACATTTCTAATTATTCAATCAACAATAATCCAGTCAAGATTGTTATATTTTTAAAAGAAAAAGATGTTGATAATATTTTTTTTGTTAAAGAAAAAAAATTGAATTTATGAACTGATATTAAAAAAAAAAACTGATAACTAATTTTAAATTATATCTATGTTTTGTTTATACACACATATATGTGTGAAATTTATGTATGTTTTCTAAATGGAATTAATTAGAAAAAATATATTACTATTATGAAAAATTAAAATATAGTATAAAAACATCAAGAATTCATTATGCATTATACAAATAATAATTTTATTTTGACAAAAAAGAAATATATGATATAGACTTCTGTGTGTGTTTGCAATTCAATATGCATACACATGTATGTTAAATATGTTATTATTACATAGTATAAAAATTAATGTCATTATATTGCCAATTTAAAAATGACAACTAAAAAAGTTTATTGTATATTGTAAAATGCACATCTGTACTGATATATATGTGTTTATGTAAACTCATTAAGAAGCATTATAAATCAATGAAATAACTTGAATATTGTAAATCACACATATATAAATCACAATCCGATATTTTTTTATTATTGTATGTTAATCAAAATCAGAAAGTTTCTAATAGGAGAACCATATTCTAAACACCTTTATATTAGTTTTTATTGTTCATAAACTTGAATTAAATTGTTAAATATTGTATTTCATCATCTCTTGGTCACCATAACAATTCTAAAGCTTGTGTTCTTCTGTGCTAGATTTGAGTATAATGGCTGAATATATGAATGGGGAAGTATTTTTGTGTTTATGGGCAGCCAGATGATGATTATGATGACAATTGATATATCCTGGAATGGCTTGAAGATTATATTCTTTAAAACCCATGCAATACATGTTATTTAGTTTAGACTATTAGAAATTAAATTTATAGTTAGCCAGTACATTAATTGTACTATGTGGCCAGAGCATTGATAATGATCAGCATATTTTAAAAACCCAAAATTATTGTTTAGATTTTTCTGGTTATGTATTCTGATGGATTAGCATTTAAGTGGTGCATCCAAATTAATGATTTCAATAATCTGCCATAAGCTGGCAAGAGTTAAATAGTTAGCCTGATCTATAGAAGACTCATTTCCAATCCAGTCACCAAATTGACTGTTGATTTATATTTTTTATTGTTCAAATCCAGTCACAAAATTGACTGCTGATATAGTTTGATTGGTGGATCATTCATGATGATGAATGGTTATTTTGAGTATTACTTGCTTTTATTAATTATAATGTTGATTGATGTAAAGTTAATGATACTTATAGTTGCTCTAAAGATGTTGCTGGTTGTTCTCTCAGAGATATCTTTTGGCCTCATGTTCTTTTGAGATATTAACATCACTTTAATATCTCTACCAATAATAATTATATTTTTATTAATATTATTACTTTAATAATTAATTTTAGATTTTGTTAATTTTGGAGTGATGATGATATGTTCCATCACCCCAGGTATGGCCCTGTATTTCACCATAGTGTTACAGTATGTAATGGGAAATTTATGTTGTTGAAACAATATCTATACTGCACTGTTGATTATACATAAATAGAAAAAACAATTAGAAGAGATAAAAACTGATGGGAAATATGAATATAGTAGTGATTATATTTTTCTATTGATAGGGTATCTGAAAAAGTAATGATATTTATAGAAAGATAATTAATAATATGGGGAACATTGTAAAACTGGATCAGCTGATGAGTGCTGATTTAGCATAAAATATACCTTGAAGGTCATTTGCCTTTTTCACGTTTTATTCATATTACTAATGTATATATGATGGATTTGGAAAATTACAAATATATTTATAAGAACTGAGAAATGGGATTAATATGAATAGAAAAATATGAAAATTAATTAATAGAAGGGGGGGGGCTAGCTGCTAAAAAGGTAATAGATATGAAAAGACATGTAACAATTCATTTTAATAAAATTATAAATAATTATAATAAGAATATGAAAAGATTAGTAGCACTACTAAGTTATAGAGTATTTAAATATAACTTAATGAAAAATCACATGATCCCCATTTCTTATTCTTGCACATAAGAAAAATGTTTGGATTTAAATGAAAGAGTAAAATATTGAGAAAAATTCACAATAAGTTTGCTCATAAAGACTGATAGGGAATAATTTATTCACTATAACTAAGTTAATTGTTTTATAAGCAAAAATAATAGTTATTTTATTCTTAAGTACAAAAATAGCTTATGATCCGATGATTAGAAATAAGGTGGAGAAGTCTTGAAAAGATGCTAATCGTTGTGAGACTGTTAACACTGATTAAGAGTTTTTCCAAAGATAATTTATTTTAATGCCAATTGGAAAATGAAAAATAATTGGTAGTTAAATGTGAAATTGGGCTGAAACAAAAATGCTCATTACCATCTTTATTATACTTTACTTTTAAGAGAATTGAAAATAGAAATGGAAGAATTAGGAGTGGAAAAGAGAATTCCATATAATTTGACTGTTTATTTTTGCAGATGGTAAGGCATAGCTTGAAGATAGTGTAAATAATATGAAGTTGTTATTAGAGAAGTTTGGAAAGATAGAAATAAATCTAAAAATTAAATTCAGTGGAGAAAAATGTAAAATATTAATGTCTAAGAGAAAGAGTATAACTAAGTTATGGAAAATGGGAGATATTTGTTTTGAAGAAATGATGGGATATAAATATTTAGATATTCTATTAAATAAAAAACGAATTTACACAGTTAGTTGAGAAATTGTCAAGCGTTGTTAGTCGAGAGGTCATCGCAGCCACCTTGCAAGCAAGTAGTTGGTTGCAGACGGTTGTGGGTTCGCATCCCGGCCGATGCTATGACATATGAAAAAAAAAAAGAAATTGTATAAAAATCTTCCATGTCTTTCACGTAGTAAATTTGAGATATTTAGAAGAATTTAGAAAGTTGGTATCTACTTTAACAATTAAAAAATGAAGACTTTTATGATAGATAGAAACTCAAAAATTTGTGCAGGAATATTAAAAAAAAGTAGGGCATAAATTGAACAGCAAATTATAGATAGCAAATAAGGTTTTTAAATTGAATTTGTGGAGAAAAAATAAGGAAATTAAAAATAAATTCAACATGTTTGGAAAATTATCATATACCGAGTATAAACAAAAGTAGATTTATAAAAATGGTGTTAAAGTTGGATTACGTTGGAGAAAGTTAAACTATCTAAAATTAATAAACAAAGAATTCATTTGCATGTATTTATAAAAATATGGAATAAATGTATAGAAAACACATTGAGGTTTATGAGGGGTGGAAAAAGAAGATAGATATGTCTATTAGAAAAAAAAGGAGTAAAGTTTTCAAAACAAAACATGAATTTAAACAAAATGTTTGAAGTTATACAAAAATTAAAATTATATAAAAGTATTTATAATAATACTAAAGAGACTTTATTATTTGATACAAAGATAAAAGCCTTAGAGATTAGGTAGGGGTAAAAAAGGAAAAAAATTAATAAGAATTTGAGATGTAGCTATAGTTTATGCTGAAATGGAAAAAGCGTAGTGAACATATTCTGTAAGAAATAGAATATTGAAAGAAGATCAAGATAAATTATATGCAGAATCACATTTGAAGATAAAGGGAATGAAACAGACAAAGAATTTATATATTTTTTTGTTTATGACATTATAACAAAAATGAAAAAAATATAAGATAACTGACTTTATTAAAATGAAATAGAAGTAGAAAAAGAAATTAGTCAGAAATGGAAAAATAATTTGCTAATAAGAAATAAAAAAATAATAAATTTATTGTTATATAGATTTGCATAAATTACTACGTTAAAAGGCTATGAACATGAGTGAAGGCTCTGAAAGCGCTTAGCCTTAAGAAATATTAATATAATCGTTGAATTTTAATTTCACTATATACGTTAAGCGTATTTAATATTACATTATATACTGATTTCAAAATCTGGGAGTTTAAAGTGACTAAGAAGCGTTGTTGGTCATATGGTCTATTTAGAGAAATATCTAGTATCATTGACGGGCACATTTAATCGCCGGATTTTATTTGATTGTCTCTTTTTTAAAACATTTATATATAATTCGTTCTTCTTGTCATCTAAATTTGTATATAATTTCACTTGTTTTTTTTTACATTTTGATTCAGTTTTATTAATATAAAAATTTTCTAAAATATCAAAGGATTATGCAGAGATCTTAAAACTATAATTAAATCTTTAAACTATATGATTAGTGGAGTTAGATCTATATATTTTCAAAAATATAAGTGTTGAATTTTAAGTTTCGAAGTTATCTTTATCATTTATTAGAAGATCAACAAAATAATAATTATCATCATCATCATTATTATTATTATCATCATCATCATCATTATCATCATCATCATCATCATCATTATTATTATTATCATCATCATCATCATCATCATCATCATCATCATCATTATTATTATTATTACTATTAGGTTTTAAGTCAATGTTAAATCTTTTGGCAATTAAGAAATCTATTCATCTCAGGACTTTTTCTGCTAAATCCCTGAAACATTTTTTACTTTTCTAATAGCTAAGATAGTTTTATAACATAACCAAAATCAGCTAAATTTTGCTTGGTTATTAGTTTTTTATTTGTTTGTTTTTTATTAAATTTTAGTAACATTGTAATAAACCATTGGTATCTATAATAAATTAAATAATTTTATATCAACGGATATTTAACTAATTTGCATAGATTGTTTGATTAAAAGATTTTTATATTGTTCATGATTCTTCTTTATCATTATTAGCACCTGAATTATCATCATAGGGTGGAGAGATCTTCATCATTTTACATGGCAAAAGACTTCTCAAACATCTTCTCATAGAAGCATTACATATACAATAAGAATAAAAATTAAGTGTGGAATTTAAAGCATCCAGGCCCAAAGACACGATATCTACAATACGGAAGTTATTAATATAGGTGATCGAGTAAATGGCTAACTTATAGATTCGTAAGACAGAGGCTGGAACACCACATGACCAATAAATCAAAGTGATGCTCAAGAGTGTAAACATTAAAGATGTTTCATCGCGTGACTTTTTAAGCTGATTTAATCCAGTAATTGTTTTTCTCTTCTGTTTATTTTTTTCAAAAGCATAAGCAATTCTAAAATTAATAATCAATATAAGTAACAATGGTATGAAAGCTAAAAACGCTTCTCTTATCCACCAGAGGGAGTAATAAAATGCGGTAACGGGTCTGGCTCTATTCCACAGCCAGGAATCGACATAGGTACATGTTACTTCAAAAATATCAAATATGCTACAAGCAAATGTTGGTAAGTAAATTAGAAAAGAAAATATCCATACAAAATTAATTGCAAATTTAGAAAATGTCAGAGTTTGAATATTTTTTAAAATGTGAGGGTGACAGATAGCTACATATCTGTCAATGGTTATGGTCAATGTATAAAGACAACTCATACCTTTAAAGGTATTTAAAATTAAGGTTTTCATGGGTAAAAGCCACATGTGATCATTAAATATTTCCATTTCGGCATAATGTAAAGAAGCAAAGATGAGAATATTTAAGGTAACTCCAAGATCAGAAGCAGCTAATGCCCTGATATAAAGATAAGCAATGTTGAATGATTTAAGCTTCATTTTATATAGAATAAATAATGTTAACATGTTTCCTAAAACTCCAAATATGCATATATTCACAATAATAACATAAAACTGAATTGATTCAATGTAGTCAAGTGCCAAAGTGTCATTGGTAATGTTTTGAAGAAAGATAATCCTAGAGCGATTGTTAGACTGATTAATTTTGGTATGATCCATTATTAACAGTGACCTAAAAATAAAGTAAAAATAATATTAATATATAATAAAAATTTCCAGTAAATATTTATAATTTTACTATGTATTTTATTTAATATTCAATTTTAGTGTGCAATGCTTTGTGTGTGTGTACATATATATTGTAACATTTTTCACGTTTTAGTAGATTCTGGTAGGCCAAGCTATGAATACAGAAAATATAAATATTTCGTTCATATTTCTATAAAACATAACTATATTTCCTGATTAACTGGCCTACTATATATTTTGACTTATGCTAATGGCAGAATCAGCTTTTTATTTATATTGGTGCTAGGATTCATGTAAGAATCTGCTGAAATCCGTCACATTGCATATGGTAAATTAAAAAGAAAATAACTTAAATAGACGGGATTGTAATTTACCGTAACTTTATTTTTTTTTTTTAGAGAATATTATTCCCGGAGCTTAATAACTATTGGCCAAGGTAAATTATCCATTTAAGAATAAACCCATTTAAGTTCTAATAAACTAAAATTAATAACATGCAGATGAAAGTGATTTTAAAGGTAAATATTTTATTATACGATTAAAAAATTTAAAGATAAATTATTATTAATAATTAGAAAGGACATGCACACTAATCCAGGTAATTACTTTACATAATTATCACAGTTCATTCCTTTCTGTTCTCTCTTTATAAAACAATCCATGGATCAAAAGGTCTCATAAATGAGGGAATATCTTTATCGGGGTTATATTATAAGCTTATAAATTGCAAATAGTTCATTAGTCACAATCAGGATATGGATAGAGTAGCTTACCAGTAAGTTTGAGTAGATTTGAGGGATCCCAAGCTCATTGAAATTTAATTGATATTTCCTGCCGGCATCTGGCACATTCTATAGCTGGAGACAGAAGCTAGGTTGTGATAGTCTCTTCATTGCAAAAGTCTGTGCTCACAAGGCTTTGTTTCCATTCTTGTGTGATGGCTTTTTTCAGCAAGTGAATAGTGTCCCTGTGCAGATGCATTTAACTGTACAGGTCACCCCTCATGGAAACTTTTAACTCTAAAACCACATAACCAGAAGATGATTGGAATGACCCAGATCAAAGTCATCTTCTTCTTTTTATACCTTGATTCAGTTTTAAAACTTCTGCGCATATTATTATTATCATGATGCTTACGTTTATAATCTCATACATTTATTTTTAACTTTCTATTACAAAGTTCCTTTTTTAGTAAATCTTTCTGCCATCTTTAATCAATATCCTAAAGGTTTTCTTGATCATAATCTCTGTACTTTTGGAATTTTTTTTGTTTATCTGGATTAGTAATCTGCATGCCTTTCTTTTATTCTTTCCAATTTCAACTTTTATCAAATTACAGATAAATAATTTGAACCAAAAAAATCAATTCTCATTGTACGTTTAAAATAATAAATTACACAAACAAAAAAACATTACAACTGCGTTAATTTAAAAAAAATTTAAATTTACTTTTTTTTTAGCTCTTAAATATTTTTAAATGTCAACATATTTAGACCATCTTTTTGGAGATGGTACAATATATATATATATATTGTAACGGTCAGAAAACATGTGACTCGTAAACATAGTGCAGAATTCGACCACCATACAGAACAGCAGCACCATCAAGTAGCGAAGCCACCCGTGGTACTGAGTTCGAACATAGTTTATCGGTTCCACAATACAATCCATGAAACAACGCATCTGATGCGACATTAGTAAATATTTCCTTAGGCACAGTGGTCAGGGATATGCAAGAGACTCATGATTTTATTCTCGAGTTAGCCAATAACCAAACTAATATTAATTAAATCTTCATATTTACATAATCGAGGAAATATTATATAGACTGGGTATAGAATAAATGAAACGTAATTGCAGACGTATAGTTTTAAATTATTTATTAATACATTTTAATAAAACAATCATTAATAATAATATTTTGTGGATTTAAAGCTTCAGTAGCGGGATTTGCGACATGACTATATTTTAAAGAATCCATTTATTTATTTAGACATTATTTTATATTGAGAATTTCAGTAGCGGTATTTCCGATACTGAAATGTTTACAAACGGAATTCACTTATTTGAAGGCGTAATCTAGCTACCTAAAATTCTCGAGTAAGTATTTCTAATGCAGGCCTGGAGGGATTTATACCTTTGCAATGCAAGAGTCTAAAGTATGGGTTATAAGAGTAATGGCAGACATATATTTATTTAATTAAAATATTTATTTATAACTAAGGGCAAACATTTATTTGAGAGTGAATTATGCAGATAATGCAGAGGCGGAGTAATATATAGAATAATAAGATTAAGTGAAGGAACATGTGGTACGCTTTAGAAAGGCGATATGGAATGGCAGTATATTGAAACTGCAATGCCGCGAATGGGTTTATAAGAATGTCAGGTTGGTCTCGGCCTCGACCTGACGAAGTAAGGTGTCACATAAGCATAACCAGGGACAAGCGGTCCGTGTCACAATTTTTTAGCTGGCTGCATGACAGGTCAAATCCTACGGGAGCATTTATTATGTCCGCTTGTGTAGGACGACGGGGGTTAATTTCAACCCTGAAGAATCCAAAATATTTACAGCAGAATAGATCATCGCATCTCTAAAACGTAACACATGTATACTGTATAAACGATTATGATGAGATTTCAACAGATTTCTAACTTGGTCCTACATTATCAACATTTATTAAAGAACATTGGCGACTCTCAAAGAAATGTAATTTTCTGGAATTATTCATGATGATTTAGTAAATACAAAACATATATATAAATTGGGAATTATTATAACTAATACATCAGCCATTTGTGAAGTTGTAGACCCCTGCATTACAATAAATGAAGCATTGAATGCGTGTCGATTTCTATGAAAGTTAAGTTATTAAAGAAAGTAAATATTAATAAAAATTTGACACGCATTCATTGTTTTAAGCGATCATAGATTTAAACTTTGAAAATTGAAATAATTATGAGCATGCAATAATTAAATAATAACTATAGATAGAAATGTAGATTATAGAAATACGCACCCAAGATAGAATGAGGCAAGCTAGATTAGTAGAGAAATTTACACATTAAGTTAATGATTCAGTTTTAGCTATACATATGGTAGTTTTTACATTTTATAATTTAGATAAGTATTATGAAGAAGAGCTATAGCATATTATTAGAGTACTCTAGAGTTTGAACACAGACAGGTACCTGTTTTATAAGAAGTTTTCCGAGTCCATTGGTTAAGTAGCAAATAGTTCATGAGTGGCAAGTCTTTCTTGTATTTAGATATTCATTTAATTTCATGGCAGCAGCAGCTTTCTCATTCATTTCAGGCAGCAGATCTTCATGGTGAATTTATGACAGGCAATGAAAGTTCAGCATCCGATAGGCCATCTCCCGATGGAGAATAATCTAGGTGCTTTACTCGGTCATACCTTGGCAGGAACAAATTATTTTTATTATTTTGGAGACTCTCAGTGATCGAGAGCAAAGCTAAAGTTTAAGTGAATGTCTCCAGCAAGTCTAAGATGGCCTCTTTTTTTATCTTGATCTCTCACGTTTTTGTTAAGGTATTTTTAGGTTCTATTTAATCTGCCCTGAGGATAATCAATGCATTTTGTTGGTTTTTAATTAAAGAAAGCTGCCGTTCTATTGTTTACATTTTACATTTGCTAATTATATTTTGGGGAATTTTTCTTTAATTAATCTATTATCTATCACTGACCGATGCTTTTCAATTTCAAAAACAAAAAGGGAACATAAGATTATTTTAACTTTTAATTAAATATTACATCAGATATTTTTAGAATTATTATTAAATGAAATTTAAACAAAGCAATAAATACGAACTTTATAATGCAAAATAAATGATTAAAATTATACAAAATTATATAACTAAAAGAAATCTAAATTATATTATTTTATCCCTATTTATTGCGTTTAATTTGAGATCGAAATGTGTGCGTGTTTATGCTGAATTCTACATATATTTATACATTTTTAATATTGTTACACACACAATTCGATATCAAAAAGTTTAAATTTGGGCGGGATAGACCGGTCAGTGAGAGACGACAGAAAAAGGTGAAACTTAAGATTCGAATACGAATCTTACTGTTTCATTTCCCCGTACTTCCCGTGAACAATTAAGGGAAAACAAAGGAGGCAAGAAAGAGAAAAAAAAATTTACATTACATAATTGAAAGATGAAAAGAAAAAAAATATTATTGTTTTTACAGATATTGAAATAGAGAAAGCAGAGATTACATGAAGCAACGAACAATTTATATACCCGGATCTAGAATTTAGTTTAATTAAAATGGCCTAATTTGGCCATGTCTGGTTAAAATCATAGTAATAATTAGTTAAACTGAATGTATATATATATAAAAATTTCTTAGAATAGGATTAGTTACTATAATATAAAAAAAATTTTTAAAGAGTAATAGTAATTAAAACAATAATATATATAATAAAATCTCTATCTAAAACCCTATTTGACTAAAATACATCCATTCAACCAAGTTCATTATGTCGAGTTCATTTTAATATTTTCATATACGTTTAATCCGTCCTAAGAGTCTAATATGTTTACAACCCCGGGTCGGGTGGATAATACCAATCTCTCATCATCGATGACTGCGGCCTTCGGTTTTCTAATCGTTGCCTTTTATCGGGTGGTTCTTTGGCCCAATGGTTCAAATCCACGGTACTAAGAAATTCAACCATTTCTCCTATATCTTTTATTTGAATGCCTGTCATTAATGGTTGGATGGTTAGCGGCACGCTACGTTGGATCGTTCTAAATTTCCACTTCCCCATATTCCACCAGTTTTTGGCAGATCCCTGCAGATGGTAACTAGCTATAGCTATCTGCACATCTGGCCCTTTCTTATGAAATTTTAAGAACTTCTGTGAGCTCTCTAGGTAGGTTTGAGGTTTTTCCCTTATTTCCACTCTAAATATTTTAACGTGGACCATCTTTGTTAAGTGGCTTTGGTATCCATTGTCCGTTTTCATGTTTTCTTCCGTGACTTTTGGTCCTATTCTTTTGTCCCCATCCATGCTTGTCTCCTTTTTACTGCTTCCACTCAACGGTTCTTGTGGGCCTTCATCTACTGGAATAAGGTCGATTTGCTCATCACACTTTTTCATATTTACTACACTATCTGCTTGCCCTTCTACTATCATCGGTTTGTCAAGTATCTCTAATTCCCTTTCCTTTTCCATATCTTTAATCTTATCTTCCTTTTTACTAGCTGGGGATATTCCATAATGTTCATTGATCATTTCAAGATATATCAACATTTCCCTATCAATTTTCTGATGCTCCCTAACTCGTATCTCCTCCTCTTCCTGACTCGTTTTTGGTTCTCCATATCTTCTTCTCGCTTCCTCATGTATTTTCCTCCATTCTTCTTTACTCTCTCTAAATATTTCAAGTAACCTTAGACTGAAGTTCATTGGTGCTATTCTGTCATTTTCTGCTTCCATTTTTCTTAATATTATTTATTTTATTTATACTATTAGCATTTGACTACTCCCCACCGGTATATTGGCCCTATAACACTCTTTCGCTGCCCTCTACATTGCCCTATCTCTATATTGCTGCGTTTAACATATTTAACAAATATATTATAGCGAACTACTGGTTACGTGTATAATAAGCTACTGCTGTCTATGATATATATATTTATACTTTAACAAAATATTTACTGTTAACATATATAACAAGCTTATGCTGTCTATGCTATATATATATAATGGTGTTTTAATAAAAAATTCAATGCTACTTGCTTTCTCATTTAACGATTGATTACTTTTTTTTTGACATATATATATAAAGCAAAATATTTCATTAGATCCGAGTATTATCGTTCCTTCTTAAATTACACACACACCCCTGCTTTCCTTAAATTTGTTATTACACCTGCTGTCCTTTCATTCACTCGATCCACATTATTTCACTCGATTTTTTTTTTCATTATTTTTATCACAACAAAATCGTATATATATAGAATAATTAGCCAACTCGAGTATCGAACGCTAAAAGAAATTTATATGCGTTATATTTTGCTTAGGGTATATATGGGTTTTTTGTATCGAAAGCCCCATGTTGGAAAGCGCCAAACGCTAAAAAAAAATATAACTATTTAACGGTCAGAAAACATGTGACTCATAAACATAGTGCAGAATTCGACCACCATACAGAACAGCAGCACCATCAAGTAGCAAAGCCACCTGTGGTACTGAGTTCGAACATAGTTTATCGGTTCCACAATACAATACACGAAACAACGCATCTGATGCGACATTAGTAAGTATTTCCTTAGGCATGGTGGTCAGGGATATGCAAGAGACTCATGATTTTATTCTCGAGTTAGCCAATAACCAAACTAATATTAATTAAACCTTCATATTTACATAATCGAGGAAATATTATATAGACTGGGTATAGAATAAATGAAACGTAATTGCAGACATATAGTTTAAAATTATTTATTAATACATTTTAATAAAACAATCATTAATAATAATATTTTGTGGTCTTAAAGCTTCAGTAGCGGGATTTGCGACATGACTATATTTTAAAGAATACATTTATTTATTTAGACATTATTTTATATTGAGAATTTCAGTAGCGGTATTTCCGATACTGAAATGTTTACAAACAGAATTCACTTATTTGAAGGCGAAATTCTCGAGTAAGTATTTCTAATGCAGGCCTGGAGGGATTTATACCTTTGCAATGCAAGAGTCTAAAGTATGGGTTATAAGAGTAATGGCAGACATATATTTATTTAATTAAAATATTTATTTATAACTAAGGGCAAACATTTATTTGAGAGTGAATTATGCAGATAATGCAGAGGCGGAGTAATATATAGAATAATAAGATTAAGTGAAGGAACACGTGGTACGCTTTAGAAAGGCGATATGGAATGGCAGTATATTGAAACTGCAATGCCGCGAATGGGTTTATAAGAATGTCAGGTTGGCTCGGCCTCGACCCGATGAAGTAAGGTGTCACATAAGCATAACCAGGGACAAGCGGTCCGTGTCGCAATTTGCCAGCTGGCTGCATGACAGGTCAAATCCTACAGGAGCATTTATTATGTCCGCTTGTGTAGGACGACGGGGGTTAATTTCAACCCTGAAGAATCCGGAATATTTACGGCAGAATAGATCATCATGTCTCTAAAACGTAACACATGTATACTGTATAAACGATTATGATGAGATTTCAACAGATTTCTAACTTGGTCCTACATTATCAACATTTATTAAAGAACATTGGCGACTCTCAAAGAAATGTAATTTTCTGGAATTATTCATGATGATTTAGTAAATACAAAACATATATATAAATTGGGAATTATTATAACTAATACGTCAGCCATTTGCGAAGTTGTAGACCCCTGCATTACAATAAATGAAGCATTGAATGCGTGTCGATTTATATGAAAGTTAAGTTATTAAAGAAAGTAAATATTAATGAAAATTTGACACACATTCATTGTTTTAAGCGATCATAGATTTAAACTTTGAAAATTGAAATAATTATGAGCATGCAATAATTAAATAATAACTATAGATAGAAATGTAGATTATAGAAATATGCACCCAAGATAGAATGAGGTAAGCTAGATTAGTAGAGAAATTTACACATTAAGTTAATGATTCAGTTTTAGCTATACATATGGTAGTTTTTACATTTTATAATTTAGATAAGTATTATGAAGAAGAGCTATAGCATATTATTAGAGTACTCTAGAGTTTGAACACAGACAGGTACCTGTTTTATAAGAAGTTTTCCGAGTCCATTGGTTAAGTAGCAAATAGTTCATGAGTGGCAAGTCTTTCTTGTATTTAGATATTCATTTAATTTCATGGCAGCAGCAGCTTTCTCATTCATTTCAGGCAGCAGATCTTCATGGTGAATTTATGATGGGCAATGAAAGTTCAGCATCCGATAGGCCATCTCCCGATGGAGAATAATCTAGGTGCTTTACTCGGTCATACCTTGGCAGGAACAAATTATTTTTATTATTTTGGAGACTCTCAGTGATCGAGAGCAAAGCTAAAGTTTAAGTGAATGTCTCCAGAAAGTCTAAGATGGTCTTTTTTTTTATCTTGATCTCTCACGTTTTTGTTAAGGTATTTTTAGGTTCTATTTAATCTGCCCTCAGGATAATCAACGCATTTTGTTGGTTTTTAATTAAAGAAAGCTGCCGTTCTATTGTTTACATTTTACATTTACTAATTATATTTTGGGGAATTTTTCTTTAATTAATCTATTATCTATCACTGACCGATGCTTTTCAATTTCAAAAACAAAAAGGGAACATAAGATTATTTTAACTTTTAATTAAATATTACATCAGATATTTTTAGAATTATTATTAAATGAAATTTAAACAAAGCAATAAATACGAACTTTATAATGCAAAATAAATGATTAAAATTATACAAAATTATATAACTAAAAGAAATCTAAATTATATTATTTTATCCCTATTTATTGCGTTTAATTTGAGATCGAAATGTGTGCGTGTTTATGCTGAATTCTACATATATTTATACATTTTTAATATTGTTACACACACAATTCGATATCAAAAAGTTTAAATTTGGGCGGGATAGACCGGTCAGTGAGAGATGACAGAAAAAGGTGAAACTTAAGATTCGAATACGAATCTTACTGTTTCAATATATATATATATATTTTCTGTGCCCAGAAACAACATGTAAGCCTTCTGTAAAGGCAATTAACACCAGAGGACAGTGAAAACATTCATGCATTATTGATTGAAAGGTGTTTTGATTCTAGTTAGGTAAAAAAATCTCATTTTTACTATATCCATTCACTGTCTACTTTTTACTTTGTTTTTTTAATCAAGATGTCCTCAAAGATATAAGCATTTTTAAACTTTGAGTTAAACCCACTGGGTTTAAAGTTATAAAAGTCTAGCCATAGTCAAGAACTGCATATTTTAGTGACATTAGATGTTTAACAATTTTAAGTTATAGCTTAAGTAGCAGCATGAGTGCAATGAAAATCAATACTTTCTACCTAAAAAATGCTACAATCTAAACATTATTTGCTAAAATCTGATTTACTCACATTTAATGTTTATTATTTTGATTCAATGCTTATATTATATCTTCCAAGTTTGCAAAGGTATCATTTTTTGAATTACCTAAGTTTAGTTGGAATTTGAAAAGTTTTTGGTTTTTTTATATAACTCAACTTTTAAAAATTGGTACTTCTTTATTTTAATAGTTCATATTCTATGTGTACAGGGGCAAAGTACAAAAATAGTTTTTCTATGATTCTCAATTTTTTTTCATGTTTACTTAATATAAGGATATGGAGCACATGTAGGAAAATATAACTTACTTTATACAATAATTTTCTGAACATGATGATAACATTTTAGTTGTAATTTTATTAAAGAAAAAAATTAGTATTCATTAATCTAAAAATTACCAGTTCAATTTCAATGCTAATTACTTTTGGTTAGGAAAGTAACACCTAAAAAAGAATGCAGAATTATACTACTCAAAATATTGATGAAATTAACCCACTAATTGCACAACCCATAACCCATCCCTCATGTATATACCAAAATTAATTATTATATTTAAAATTTAACCTATTGTGTATTAATTTTAAACCCTCTTCAAGAATATTTATTATATTTATATTATCTATATGTTTACATAATTTTTTTATTAATATATCTATACTTTTAAGTCTTGGAATATTTGGATATATTTTTTTTCAACTATTTCCATCATTTATGAGTGAATGTTAAATATATAGAAAATTTTAAACTTTATTTAAACTTTCCAAATACAAACAACTTGTTAGTAATAACACACAAATAGACAATACAGGTTAGTAATTACACAGTGTTTCGAGTAGTATTATTCTCCACTCTTCTTCAGGTGTTGTTGGCCTATATGCACAGTGACAATATTCACTTAGAAATTGAAATCGCACCTTTAGATTCTTAAATATTGAATTTAAGGCAAACGCTCTACCAACTGAGCTATTCTTTCAAAGGCAACATATAATAGAAATTTGATATATCTATATATGAGGGTTGGTTCAAATACTCCTGAGTCCTTCAATTTTTAATAGTGTAGTATAAAGTATCTTAAAAACAACAAAAATAAATAATTCAGAAGACAGTAAATGATTTTATTACAATAGTCAATAATGATAAATGTCTGAATCCAAAATATTAACTATAATAAATTGATAAGTTAAAATGGAAATATTTTTGTAACTCAATTAAATATTAGAAAATTAATTAGTAAGAATAGATATTGCTTTTTGCTAAATCTTGAACCTGTAAAGCTATATTAGTTTTTTAATTTATGTAATAAGAAATTTTTTTTGGTCACATGAGGGACACCCATAGAATGTCTGGGTATTTTGGAAAGATGAAGTATTAGTATAAATCCAATGATAGAGTAGGTTAAGCTTGCTACAGATGTTAGTTGCTTTCAAAGGGCATTGCAGGTGTGGTGGAAATCATTGTTTAAAAAATCTGATAGCTTTCATCAATATAAACAAAAAATATTGAAAAGCTATTGGAGCAAAAATCACCAAGCTAGTATTAAATGTCATGTATAGCAGGAGATATGTCATCTGGATGAGCCCTATTCTACATGCCATTTTTCAGGAGGCAAATGACTAAATTCAACAGCTTGTCCTCTGTCCAAAATCAAATAATTCCAAATCATGAGGCATAGTTTTTGAGACATACCTATTGATAGACATGATGTGTAAGACCATTGCCCAAATGGTAGCTTAATTCAGTGTTTTTGATAATAGTCAAACAGTTAATGATGAGGCTGGGTTCAAACATACCAATAAATTATCTGACCAAAAATGCAACAAGCAAATAAATGCTATAAGGGTGGGAAAAAGCAGATGACATAGACCATGTTATAGGAAGAAAAAGTGGATAGGGTTAACAGATTGCCTAGAAAGAATATGGTGATTCATATGACTGGAAATGGCTATAATATACTGAGCAATGAAAATTATCAGCATTCACCATCACTAAAAGCAGATTGCAAAAAAAAAAAAACAATCTGGATGTTTAATGGAGAGCTTGGGGTAATCAACAAAGAGACCATTTTTTATTATTTTCCCCAGAACTATCAATTAGCTGTCAAAAAAACCTTGGTAATTGATATAGAATGGTCTTAGTAGGTATGAATATTGATTTGCCCTTTGAGTCTTATAATCAAATCATAGAAAAAAATAAAATATAATAAAATACATATGGCTAAAATAAAATAGTACCCAACTTGTAAGACTATAAAATATGATGGAGCATGAGAATAAGAAATTAAAATAACAAGAATAAATTATGTTAAAACAGAAGTGGTCAATAAATGATTAAAAATCATATATACGATTTTTTTCTCTATCTGATCACAGAGCTTTGTACAATTCATAGGTAGAAAGTGTGCTGGCATGTAGGGAGTGAAATAAAAAGAATGTTTTTTTTTAAAAAAAAAATGCATTAAGAGGGAAAAATATGTTTAACCTTGGTAATGGATTTTTATTTTTAATCTTCTTTCCAGAGATTTAAAATGTATAAACCAAAGATTATAATTGGTTTAATTATAGACAAAGGACTAAAATGTCTTATCATAAGAAAATGATTGAAAAATGTCTTATTGTAAGCAAAAATTAAAATAGGTAATTATAAATAAATGACTAAAATGTATTGTTAAAAGCAAAAGTTTAAAATTAATTTTAATATATATATATATATATATATATATATATATATATATATATATATATATATATATATATATATATATATATAAAATAAACTTTCCATGTAAGGTACACATTATGCCATTCAAAGTATTGTTTTAAGAGTCTAAAATGCATGCTATATAAAAAAGAAAAAATAACTATTATTTTGTGTTTGATTATGCAGTTTTATGAAAGAAAAGGAAGAAAAACAAAATGCAAATTATTGGATGAGTAGGCACTAGATGGGGATTTTATGCACAAGCCTTCTGGCATCCATTGATTACTCTAGCTTGCTGTGTGTGGCATATGTATAGTGAGTTTTGCCTGTTTTAACAACAGTTATATACAAGCATAAGAGATGGTGTTCATGTGATGTTTATTGGCTTAAAATGCACTTTTAATGAAATAATAGACCCCATGCATAGAAAGATATATAGTTTTAAAAGATTTGATAAACAGCAATATATGGAATGGTAACAGCAAATATATAGCAATGTCAGTGGGGAAAAAATTATTCTTTAAATTATTAATTAAAATTTGAGGCAGAATAGTAACTGGTGTGAGTATCTTAGAAAGCCTGGAGGGCCAGCTAGCTGGAAATCTACCTAAGCTATAGCTAAGGACTAGTCTTAAAGCACAATAAGTGCTGACATTAAGAATATAGAAACCTTTATATATAACTGTAAAATATAGCATACATAGAAGACTTTAAAAAAACCTCAAATACATCTATCATTTACTAATCGGATGACATATTGCAGAAATTAAGCTCTTACCTGATAATAATGCAGTCTATTCATTTGTTGCTGAACTAAGAAATATCAAAAATTGAAATTCCACATATATAAAATTGACATAGTTTCTCCTGGAAAAATTACCTAAATGGAAGAAGGAAACATTACCATAAAATAATGTAAAAGCATGACAATAAAATAGAATAAAATATGCAACAAAATATTATGTTAATATTAACTGCTAAGTAATTTTTAAGTATAAAGGTCTTCTTCTTTTAACATCCTAGAAAGTAAACTACATGAACTGGATACTTATTGATGAACTATTTCATATTGTATATTATTTTATATTTTTTAATAGATATTTCAATGTGTTTCTTCCATGTTTATCTAAATTAATTAATGAAATGATATAAAGAGGGACATAAAATGAAGTGGTTATAATCTCAGCAATTCTTTATTAAGTTCTATGCATGCTAGTACATTGATACCTGTCTGTATGCAAGTAACACTATATTGCTTGATTATATTAATCAGAAAAGAAATAAAAATAATATTTAATCATTATTTGATTTGATTTAACTCAAGAAGTGCATTAGCAAACTATTTTGCTAATGTTGGTGCCCATAAATAAAATCTGTTTCAGATATAATAGTACTGGCTTAAATCCAGTTGAAAATAATTTTAATATTAAGGTTTTTTGTGAAAACCTGGCATTCAGGATAATCAGGAAATGTAGTTGTGTTTTTTGAATGCTTCTTTATTTAGTTCTTTGTTTGTGCCCATGATTTGATTGTCCTAAACAAAGAAATAGAGTATTGTCCTAAACAAAGAAATAGAGTATATACTCTATTTCTTTGTTTAGGACAATCAAATCATGGGCACAAACAAAGAACTAAATAAAGAAGCATTCAAAAACCACAACTACATTTCCTGATTATCCTGAATGCCAGGTTTTTACAAAAAACCTTAATATTAAAATTATTTTCAACTGGATTTAAGCCAGTACTATTATATCTGAAACAGATTTTATTTATGGGCACCAACATTAGCAAAATAGTTTGCTAATGCACTTCTTGAGTTAAATGTGTGTGTGTGTGTGTGTGTGTGTGTGTGAAAGAGAGAGAGAATATATATACATATGTACAGCTTTGTATAATCGGTAACCATCCATTACCTTTAAAAAAAGGCTAAAAATTCTTGAAATTAGGTTAGGGAAGTTTCAATATATATATCATATTTTAATGGATATTCAGATGAAAATATTTTATACATGGAGTTTTCTGTCTTTAATTATTTAATTAGAAATCTCTTACTAGAACACCAGCCCATCAAGACAAAGTGCCCCAAGGCTAAGAGAGGAAAGAAACTTTCAGTTAATGCAATCAAAAAGTGAATTATCTTTTGATTCCATTCTAGATCATCATTCCACTGGTAGGTCAAGTATTATTAATATAATATTTTTAATGGATGTTAAATGGCTACCATCCTAATAACAGCTTTCTAATTAAATGATTATAAATGGAAAAATGTATATACTAAATATTTTCTGAAACATCCATTAAAAATACTTAACCCACCATTGAAAGGGTTTATTACAAAAATAAAAAAATTAAAATGTGCCTGATACTGTGGTTAAGGAAGTTTAACACAGACTTTCAAGCTTAGTTCAGCATCCACTCTATCTCAAACAACTAATATACATGGTAACATATATGTGAAAACTTAATAAATAATCTCCAATAGACATATTTTGTACTTAACCAGCGTGTATCAGTTTGATTTAGATCATAATCTTCTACACATATATATAATCAGACTTTAATAGACAGGCTTCAATTGTTTTCCAAACTCTTCAGGAATGCATACAATTGAAAATCTGATGATGGAAGGCCCAATACCCTTGATGATGCCAATATTATTGTCCTGCCATGGGCATTCTATTATCAGATTTTTAATGGTATGGATTTTGAAGAGTTGGAGGGTGGAGTAGATTGGAGCCTGTCCAAGTTTGAAAATTTGCTGTTTTAATATAAATTGAACAGTGATTATATATATATATATATGTGTGTGTGTGTGTGTGCATTTGTGAGAGAAGTTATAACCTGGACCAACTGATGAGTGCTGATTCAGCAAGAAATCCATATATCGGACATTATTTATCATTTTCACATGTATTTGGTCATGTGTATTGATTGTATGAGATAGAGCAGATAGCTGAATGGATCTTAATTAAATAGTCTGTATTCAACTTTCTTATGGTGACATCTAAAACTCCTAGTATATCAATTATATTTGTATTCAATCAAATATTATACCTAAATATGCATATATACACATTAAAAGCCTAAAACTGAACTAGTCAAAAAAATAATAAAATTATCCCAAATTCAAAACTAAACTAGACTAGCCACGCTAAAATACAACCAATGGTTTCACTGCTACAATCACACCTTTCAAGTATAAAGAACTTAAATACAAAATGTGTTATGTTTTAGTCTTTATACTTGAGAAATCTGCTTGTAGCTGTGAAACCAATGGTTGTGCTTTAGAGTTTGGTTTCTTTGGAAAGTCTAATTTAGTTTTGAATTTCAAGTAAAATTTCATTATATATATATATATATATAAACTGTAGCATTAGAACTAGAATGGCAATCAAAAAAGAATTATCCTTTTGATAGCTTTAGCCTGATTGTTTCACTTTCTTTTTCATCATTGTACCATTAACCTTGACCAACTAATGCTTTAGTAAGAGTTTTCTAATTAAACAATTATAAACAGCAAACTCCAATATTAAATATTTCTATTTAAACATCTGTTAAAAATATTATATTACTTGACCTACTAGTGGAGGGGATTATTACAAACAAAAAGAAAATCAAAAGCTTTGTGACACTTTGCTTTCTTACACTTGTATATTTAAGCTGTAGCACTTTGTCTCTATATTAGATCTAGAGTAGAAAACAAAAGATAATTGTTCTTTTGATTGCATTTGCATAGCATTTTAACTTTCTTCCTTAATCTTGGGCAATTATCTTTAATTGGTTACTGATCATGTATGAGCTTTCTAATTAAACAATTATAAACAAAAAAAAACATATACATGAAATAAGTCAACACTTAAACAATACCAATATCATTAACAATTAGCAATCTCAATGTGTTGTCAAGTCAAACTTCTTTAATCAATTAAGACAAATCTACTAAGCTTATATAAACAGTAAAGATTGGAAATTGACTACAGTGCGTCAGTGAAATTATTAATTCAAAGAAGTTTAAATAAATTTCATTAAACAGGTAAATAAAACCTGTTCTGAAAGCATGCTATCAGCCGATTATAACATTTAAATTGCACTCCAACCATGTACTACTTAGATAATAAAGTTAGTAATTCTCAAGACTAGATAGGTATTCAATATAAATACATGAAAGTAGTCAACCCTTAAGTAATACCAATACATTAACAATCAACAATCTCAATTTACTGTCAAGGTAACCTCCTTTAATTAATAAAGATGAAAATCCATCTTTATCTATGTTTTAATAAGTTTATATAAGCATATATTCACATTTATTATATGCGTAAGTTTATATTATTGTTTATAAGTGTGTACATACATCTGTATATACTGAAATGGATAATTCTATTTCAGAATTATTTTAACCAATGTATAATATCAAATTTAAAAGATGGTGGAATTAGCTACAAACTAATAAACAAAGCTATTATAATATTTAAGTAACTTTTGCAAATATATATGTACACACACATACATATTTGATATACAAATTTTATAAATTTATTTTATTTTTTAGTATTTATATATTAGACCTGCTACATCTTTTTCATATCCATATCAATCCACTGATAACTTTCTAATCTTGCTATTTCATAGAAGAATGTGTACATAGAAACTTCTGACAGTCTTAAGCGATAAATTCGTAAAAAGCGCCCATGTATACATGTTTTTTTTTTTTCTGACATTTTCACAAGATTTAGAAAGCTATGACCAGATTGATACTTTTGTGAAAAGATATATCAGCTCTAATACACAATACTATTTTTTAACAAATACAAAAATAATAAAAATGGACACCACATTATAATACTAAATAAAAACGCCCTCACACTCACATTGCCAATAATTCCCACAATTTACTTAAAATTTATATAAATACTACATATATAAACTCTGGCATAAAATTACCAAACAGGGACTAAAGCAAAATTACATACATGGTCTGAAATTCTCAAATGTTACTTAAAATTGACAAAAAAAAGTACTAATGTATATTTAAGTCTGTCATGAAATTACAAAATGGTCAGACTACATAAGTAAATAAAATCAACTTAAAATTTAAAAATATATATACATATATTAAGGCTGGCATGTAATTATCAAAATAGACACTAAACCTAAATTGGTGAAAAAATAATATTACATAAGCAAATTAAATCCACAAAAGTAAAATATAGTATGTGTATCATAACTGGCATAAAATTTCAAAATGGATACTAAAGCAAAATTGGCAAAAAATAATACTAAAATATTAGCATGTCTATTATATCTTGCATAAAATTATCAAAATGGACACTAAACCAAAATTAGAAATAAAAAAATAATACTATATAATAGGAAATTATATTGCATAAAATAAAAACATACTATGTATATGTAAGAGAAACTGTCACAATGAAACAATCATTTGTGTCTCTGCCAAAGTTCTCTGGAGAACATTTCTATTTTGTTTAAAGAGGATCTTCCTTGCTTAAATCTGTATTATTTTTTCAAAATGGAGACTTAAAGAACATATGATTCTGTGATATAATGCCTGTGTGGGATCTTAATTGAGAAATTTTAATAAGTAAATGTATTTTGTTAAAAACAAAAAAACTAAAAGAAATTAAATTAGTACACTTGTAAAATTAAAACATACCAAAAAATTGACATGGTATTATTTTATTTTAATGGAATCAATGTTGTGGGACTGATTTTTTTTACCACATCCATGATGCAAATGAATGCATTGTCATCTTTATGCAGTTTTCACCACATAAATTCTGCCAAATAGGAATCTAGGTGCTGATGTATTGTTTCTTGGTGTTGTTTATTATGATATTTCACTGAGCCCTAAATTCTTTTAATGGTTTGAATGTAAATCTCAAATTTCTGGATTTATAAAATTATATTTATGGTTCACATGAAAATGGCTGTAGCTGGCAGCTTATAATTCATTACTTTTATACTATTTCCAAGAATCTGAATAAATTGTGGAATCTTCTTCCACATTTTGTTTCATGGCATCCATAAGCATTGTCACTGTTCTGATATCAATTGTGATGATGAAATATTCATTGGTCTCCCTGAACAAACGATCAAACATCTACTGTTTGGGAAGTATTAATCTGGCTTAGTTTTTTGCTTTGTGAAAAGCTTTTATTTCAGTGATTTTATTAGGGTCTCCAATTATATGTTTTTTGCAGATAACACCATAGTGGCACAAACTTCCTGCATATAGTTATTCCAGTCTATTATAGTTTTAGCTGCTAAACCAAGCTCTGCTTTTCCACATTTT
The DNA here is from genome assembly GCA_028023455.1 of Epiperipatus broadwayi. Taxonomy (NCBI): domain Eukaryota; kingdom Metazoa; phylum Onychophora; class Udeonychophora; order Euonychophora; family Peripatidae; genus Epiperipatus; species Epiperipatus broadwayi. The sequence goes on along the minus strand of JAQFVV010012395.1, from coordinate 8,782,611 downwards.
ATGGATGTTAATTTGCAAGCCCAGCTGTAAATAAATTGGATTGCAATCAGAAATAGAATTCTGAAACTCTCCAACCATGTTACTTAATGAAGATCTATTTTACTATTGCATTATTGAACATTAAAATGCAATTGCTTGTCTGAAGTGTGTATGTAAAGGACAAAGTATGTCCATTATGATGCAGTAGGATTTTTTGGCCATGAAAGTACCAAATCACATTGATCTCAGTAGTGGGTAGATCCCAAATTTTCATCTCTTTGTACTGTAACAAAAAAGAAAAGGTAGTAAGTGTCAGAAAATGGAAAATTAAATAAAATTAAAACTATATATATTCACTTACTTCAAATCAAACATAATATACACCTGGGTCTCTTTTTACATGGACTTATTTAACACGATTTTGAAGTTGTGCGATTCGTGTTTCACTGGAAGTCAATTTCTGATAATGCACTATTACTTTAAATAATAAATTTCATGCACTTACATTATATTGAAAGTAATATCACATTATTGGAATTCGACTTTCATCTTAGTAATTTCAATATTTTCAGTGCTTTATAATAGTAAGATTTTATGCAATAATGAAATCAAAATCATGATTTCCACATTTTATGTATACACATATTAAATTTTACAAGATTGTAATGTAAATTTGTTTAAACATTGTGCGTGTTAATTTTGCATTTTAAATCACATTCTGTTTTTGCTTTTTAAAAAAGAATGTAATCAATTATTATTTTCTTATTAATGTTACTAATCATTAACATGCTCTTAAATTCTAAAGAGAGCTAAATGGTTGTATGACTGGATATTGTGAGCTTCGTAAACAATTAATAAAATCATCATCTCAAAGATTAATTACTAATTATGTTGTCACCAGAAAATCATAATAATTAAAATGTGTATAAAAAAATGTAAATTACTGTACTGTAAATTATGCATAAAAATATACTATTTTGAATAAAATTAAATATTATAGTTAAAAAAAGTTTGTCTTGTATCAATTTTTTTCAAATTTGAAATTTTTTATTAATCATATTTTATTTCCTTTTTTTTTTTTTTGCACGAATTTTAAAGTAATTTTACATTGGTGCTTTGCTTTTACACGAATTGTGAAAAATCACAGACCGCACCCCCCCCCTTTTTCAATATAAGTTACATCTATTTTTGCACGATTTTGTTTGCACATGTTTTCTGAGGAACCTATCTATTGCGTAAAACAAGACCCAGGTGTACTAGGAAATACAAAATAACACAATTGACAGTATGATAAAATAAAATTCACAAAGACACTTTAGAAGTCTTGACATAATGAAATCTGAACAATAAATAGCATTTTTAATAAGCAGAAATTGATCAAAATTTTGAAAGTATAAATTTATCATTTAACTTTGTCAGACATTCCTGTGTACCCATTGCTGGATGATACTGAATGAGATCGCAGGGTGTATTTGATGGGATTTCAATATTAGACATTTATCATTGGTGTGAAAAAGTGTAGCAGGACTATTACATAAGTTCCTAATTTCTTTTGACAAAAAATGTTTTTTTATAAAAGATAATATCTATTTATTTGAGATTGATAATTAAAAAATTAATTTAAAATTGTATGAGATGCTATTTTTATTTTAATTAAGTTAATATACATATTCTTATTCTTCTCTTTTACTTTCTTTGCATATCTTCATATATTCTTATATATATATATATTGCTTATAATAATGTCTTTCATATACACTTCAATACAAACAAATTTTCTTAAAAAAATGTCTTTATTTTTCTTACAGTTTCGACTTTCCAACAGTCTTCATCAGAGCATAGAGTGCATGATACAAGAAGTTTAAAAGAATGAGTAATGCTACAATTTTATTTAACTTTATTATTGATATTTTAGTATTTTAAAAAAAGAATAACTATGCTCTGATGAAGACTGCTGAACAGTCAAAACTGTAAGGAAGATAAGGACGTTTTTTAAGAAAATTTGTTTGCATTGAAGGGTATATGAAAGAAGTTATTATAAGCATTATACATATGAAGTTAATACATAAGTAAAATTAACATTTATATTCTATTAAACATCTAATATCCAAGAAAAACTAAGGAATTGAACATTTTAATATGTAAATTTGAATTTATTTTAAAATATAGATTATCTCATTATGAATATTTCAATTTATTACAATAATAAAATTTGTTATCACGTGTGCTTTTTTGGTAAGTAGAATGCTATGGGAGAAAAATTTTATGTAAATTGTCCTGAAAAAAATTGTCTCTTTCTTTCTAGTCTTTAACCTACTATGCTAACTTCATTGTCAAAGTGAAATGTCAGACTGATGTGACAAAAGTAAAACCTCTCTAGAGTACTTGGGAAGTTTTCCTATGATTGGATAGCTTACTACAAAACCATCCCAATAGCATCTAATCCATATACTATATGTAGAACTACAAATTATCAAACCAGAATAAAAATTTGATCTGACAAATAAATCTCCAGAAGTATGGAAACTAGAGTGTGAATCTAATAACTAACCATAGTAAATGAAAAATCACTATATCCTGAATTATAAGTTATGACTACAATTTTTTCCCAATATGAGCTCAAAATACACATTAGTGAATGAAATATAATAATGTTTTAACCATAAATCATGTGGGAAATTTTCTGATCACAGTCATGTTTTATTTGTACAAAAGCAAAGCTAAATACATAAAGTCATTTGAATTCATAAGCTTTGTTTTTTTTTTTTTTTTGAGACTTAAATTTCATGATCTTTCTTTATACCTAAATATTTTCTAGTACAATCTTTTATTATGTTATTTATGTATTTTGTCCATATATATTATTTAATATGAGTACTAAATTCTCTTCACAGTAGTGCCACCAAGTACAAGTTTTTGTAATTGATGGATGGAAGAAGGTTTGTGCATAAAATCCCTATCTAATGCCTACTCATCCAACATTCCCAGACTAGTTTCTAGCTTGTGGCTTTCATTAGTGAGAAGTCTTTGATTTAAGAACACTGCACCCAGATCAAATCCAAGACTTCTCACTGATGAAAGCCACAAGCTATATGGGAATGTTGGGTATTAGATAAGGATTTTATGCACAAACCATCCTGCCTCCATTGGTTATGAATGCTTTAATTAATGGCACTTCTATATGGAGAGTTTATTAATATTATTAACAGCATGTGTAAGTATATGAAATGGTAATCATGTCATGTCTTACTTAAATTAACATTTAGAATTTATCTCTTAATGGCAGTTATTTACATCTCTAATAAATTTTTAATTAAAATATAAGATTAAACTACAATAGTAAGAAAATCAATTATGATCCAAAGTTGTTCGCAATTAAATTTTAATCTCCGTTTTATTTACTAAATTAAAGCATGATTTAAATTTAAGAGTATTAAATGTGATAATATGTTGGACTATTTCCCATAATCTATCATTAAATGTTGAATGTATAGAATATTTTAAACATTATTTAAACCTCACATGATCATCATTTCTTATGCTTGCATACGACTGTTATTAACACAGGCAAAACTCTCCATACAATATTGCCATTTAATGCTAGCCAATCCTGCCTAATAGAACTAAAGACACCAAAATGTATAGGTGCTGAACTGAGTTCAGACCTATAAGACTATATATGCTAAAGAGCCTGGATTGAAAATATTATTGTCAATTTAAGACTCATAGTTTTGTAGTTAAGTAGAGATAAAAGGTGGCTGCTGGATCCTAAGACCTAGGTGCAGTGATCTCAGATCCAAGGCTCCTCACTGATGAGAGACACAAGCCAAAAACCAGTCTGGGGATATTGAATGAATAGGCACTAGATGTGGATTTTATGCGCAAGCCTTCTGGCATCCATTGATTACTGTGGCTTGCAGTGAGTGGCAATACTGTACAGAGAGTTTTGCCTGTTGTAATTATTTAAACCTTTCAAATACAAACAACTTGTTAGTAATAACTCAAAAATAGACAACACAAGGTACTAATTTGTGTGTTATTGCTAAAAAATTTGTTGGTATTTGAAAAGTTTAAATAAAGTTTAATTTTTTCTATACATTCAACATTTAATGATAGATGGTGGAAATAATCCAACATACAACCATATCTAATATACCATCATCAAACCTTCAGACAAATAGGGATATTAAATTTAGAAGTATTTATTTGAATCAAATATTAAAAAGAGAAAATATAAATATTTTGATGGTTGCTTGTCGAAATTATGTTTGGGCGTGTTTCTGTATTATAAGTACAATTAAAATATAATAGAAATCGTCAGTTAAACTGTTGATCAAAAATCCATTTTGGTATTACATATAGCTTATATATACAGAAATCATTTAGAAATTTTAAACACATTTAATAAGATTACTCACATTATAAGTTAATTATATATTATATAGTATTCAAAGAATCTTGCTTACATATGCTTGCACTTTATTATGTTTATAAAAATTGATATTATTAATAATATACGTGTCTTGATAATATATGAAAGTAAAATATTTATTAAAGTTGTTAACATATGCCTTTGATGTATTTTTCTCAAATGATAATGATCGCACAACATGGTAATTAAATGAATATTAGGATTGCTAACGCTGGCATTGAAGATGCCATGATCAGTAAGAGGGTTCTTCCAAGATGCCATTGCACTTACAGCTCTACTGATCTTTGTGATTATCTCAAATATGGATACCTCGGATGCATAATTTCTGTGAGGGGGGAACTGCATTCACACTATCCCTTTATAGTGATAAAAAACATGAAAACAAAGTGACTATATGGCTAAAACTAGCTACATAATACTGGCCAAATATCTGCAAAAAATGCTAAAATTGCTTTGCAATAAGAACTCTATAAACAGAAGACTGAACCTGTAAACATTTGCCTGGTGTATATACACTGTTGTGTGTATGTGGAAGTAGGGAATGACACTCCTCCCAATGGCAGTCCCAAGTCATGGATCTCACTCATTGTCAACATCCTACAAAAGGCTGTCATTGTTATACCATCCATCAGTGGCAAACTAAAGTACTGGGAGGTTTTCAATCAGACCACAGACTTCTCCTACTTTCCTCAAACTTACTAATGCTCAATTAATCTGCAAATTCAAAAGATCGTCCCTTGAGGCAAAATTCCTCAATTTCCTTCTTAAAATCAATCTTCACTCCCTTCCCACAAAGCAATTTTTGGTCAACTGTAGGGGATTCACCAAGATCTCTTCCCTTTTCTAGCTCTGTAAAATTGACAATGAAACCCTCCAGCACTTCCTACTTAAATGTTCCTTTCTGCTTGGAGTGAGACATGACATTAACTCTTGCCTTTCCTTGCACAGGATCTTCAATTTCCAAGAATCCATAGAAACAGAGGTCTTTGCAACCATTAGACTATCAGTTTTCCTCATCTATGCACTCTTGTTGCTCTGATGTGACCTTATTTTTGACCAGAGAGTACACTCAGTGAATCAAAAGCTATTGGACCTAATTCGCTCTCTCAAAACCAGAGATACCAAACTACCCCCACCTCTACTCCTCACAGACACTTTGGAAATCCTCCAACTCTCATCCTCTTAGCCTCTATCATAGGACTCAATCATTTAAATGTTTGTAACCCATGCAGTGCTTGCTCAATGAAGACATGCATCTCAGACTGGCCTGGACTACACACCCTTTTCATTTCCCATTCCATTTTCACATGTATCCTTCCCCTTTTACCATGTTGCTCCTGAAATTTCAATTTACCATATAATCATTCCCTTGTAAACCTTATTTTCTAACTGTATTTGTATCTATTTTTTTTTTATGAATAAACATTCATCACTGAGAAAAAACATATAAAACTCCCATAGTAATTTATATAAGCTTGTTTGAATACAATCATGTCAAATTTGACTAAGATAAATTGATGCTCAAAGTATTTACAAGCATATCCATGGCCTAGTTTTAATAAGTATGACCACCAGCATTAAGTTTAATCAAACAAATTAATGAAAATTATGTAAATATCCATGATATAAAAGAGGTATATTTTGTTTTATATTATAAATGTACACATATCAAGTCATTTTAAAAGAGGGGGGGGGGATAATTTGCCAATTGCATTCATAATGTATTTATGTCTTATAATATAATTAAGATATTGAATTGATAATGTTATAAATAAAACTTATAAAGTTATTATAATATGGAATTAATAATATGACTGATAGTATAATATTAAATTATAAACATCAAAAGTCTAAAGCTAAACTAGTCAATAAAATAATCAAAATTACCCCAAATTCACAACTAAATCAGACTAGCCAAAAAAAAAAAAAAAAACTAAAACCCAACCAGTGGTTTCACCACTACTAGCAGACTTCTCAAGTGTAACAGACTTAATAATAACAACAAATTTATACTAAAAATTACACACAATTCTGCTTACATATCACACTCCCTTAATATTAAAGGAACTTTTAAACAAGTTAACTATTTCAGAATCATAAATTTTTAATAAAAAGACTTCTTAATTTTTTATTTATTTATATAGTCTAGAGTAGTTTGAGCTTAAGTGAAAGGATTAAGGTACATGAAAGTAGGGTTAAAAAATATCTCAGATCACACTATTAGTTTTGATGTGACTAAGGTTGTCTTGTTTGAAAGAAATTAAGTAAAAAGAAAAATTAAAGAATCTTTATTCTTAAAAATTTATGATTCTGAAGTAATATATGCAGGATTCGAACTCAGAATTTCACACAAGCCTGTCCATTAAAGTATGAAGATTGGCTATCTTAACATAAAGCTGAGCATTGATTATATATATGTGTGTGAGGATAGTAATCTAAATCAACTGATGATTGCTGTTTTAGCGTGAAATACATATATTGGTGATTAGTTATCTTTTCAACATGTGTGTGATCAGGTGGGTCAGCAATATGAGATGGCACTGAGAGCAGTGGGTCATGTGAAAGTCTGAGTTCGAATCCCACATATATTACATATATAAATGCATGTTTAAGCCTGTGCACTGTATTGATTCTGAAGTAATTAACTTAAAACAAAGTTCTTTTAATATTAAGGGTTAATAGAATGTAAATGGAATTGTGGGTAATATTTAATATAAATTTTATGCTGAAGTCCACTTGTAGCAGCGATAATGTAGCAGTGAAATCATTGGTTGTGTTTTACAGTTTATTTTATTTAGCTAGTGGAAATTATTTGTGAGTTTGGCATAATTTTGAATATTAAATTGATACTAAATATTCTTTTAATATATTGAATCTAGAATGTGATCTTTAATTGTTACAAGATCCATGATACCCTCATATATAATAGTCAATGTCTTATTTCAAAGAATCAAACAATTTTCCATGATATAGTGTACATAATAAATCATGGTAATTATTGCTGGTTCTGTAGGGTTTATAATTATATATCTTCACAAGTAAACTTAAATTTCCTCCAGAGCTCAGAGTGCAGAACATCTATTGAGACTTGATTCTGTTGGGTAATAGAGTAACACCATTTACTAACTTAAATAGGAACTTCTAGATGGCCTCTGGTGAGATATGCATACATGCAGAGCTATTACATCTATTATAGGGTATATTTTATAATTTTGACTGACCAAAGTGGGGCATGACTATATGAATCCTGTGAGAGAAAAAAATAAAAATTTTGGCATGATTACATCAATCCTGAAACAAAAAGAATTATTTTATTTTTGGCAAAACTATACTCTGAGAGCAAAGTACTGGCAAGTTTGTTTTTTTCCATTACAATACACTAACTGATATTCATAAATAAGATGATAATGTCATTGTAGTTTCAAAAATAAGAACCAAGAGAAAGACAAAGAAGAATAAAAACATTAAAAATGAGTTTATGAAAGTTAAAATTACAAATGCATATTGTAATAAGAGAAAAATTGTAGGTATGTACACATACATAGAGTAATATATAAAAAAAACATGTTGATTTGCCAAATATAATGGGTTGAGATTTGTATAATTTGTATTTGCATAATTATTGAATTCAATATATTTCAAATCAACATAATTAAATAGATTCATTGTCAGCTTTGAGTTTTCAGGTTTAACTTTAATTATTAATGGGTACTTTATTACCTTAATAATTTATCAAATATATATTTATAGAACATAGATGTTTAATTATTTAGCAAACTTCTCTAAAAAAGTATTTAACACATAGCACCACTAAGTGATTTCAGTAGCTAAATATTTTTATCCATAGTTATGTCACATAGTATAAGCTTTATTAGTCAATACATGCCAAATGGTAGTGCTTAATAAATCCCTAATCCAGTGCTAATTTATCTTAAATTTTCAAACTAATTTCTACTTTATAGGGTTGAGTTTTGAAAGTGGCACCAGGACATATGGACCTTTTAGATTTAATATATCTTTCCTCTAGCAGACATTTTTTGTTTCTTTGCTTTACTATTAATCTGCCTGACCAAATTAGAAAAGCATATTAATATTACAATTTAAGTCAACTTATTTGTCTAGTCATATAAATCTAAAAGCAATTCAACATCTACATATTATGACATCTTTACCTTGCTCAGACCAGAATTAGTGCAAAATCAATGATATATTACATGATGCCAGATTACATAAAGTTATTCAGTAGCAAATTCTTTTTCTCTCACCACAGTTATGCCTTTTAGATTATACCATCAAATATAAACTGATATAGGAGGCATAAAGGTCATGTCACAAAAAGAATTTGCTATTTAACAGCATTATGTAAATAAGAGTCATGTGAAATCTTATTCCTTTTACACCTAAATTTTAAGTTAATAATGATGATCACTCAAAGTATTATATATTATTAAGACTTGTTAGATGAGATATATGAAAATGTAACTAGTAAATAAAAATTTAAAAAAAAACCACTAGTTACATTTTCATATATCTCATCTAACCCTAAAGTTGCTCCAAATAATGAAAAGATAGTCTTCATTTGTACTGATTATTGGCAAAGCCAGTGTAATAAGTGTCACCTTCTGACAGAGGATTATTCTATGGACCTTAATTTGAATCTTTCTTTTGTTTTTATACATTTAGCTCCAAACTCTACATTTCTGAAACCATTGACAGTAATAATGAGTTAACACCTAATATCAAATTCTGATTATATATATATATATATATATATATATATATATATATATATATATATATATAGGTTTAAGCCTATATAGTGTATTAATTTACAATATATTATGCTATTTTCAATTAAAAAATTTATCTGTAATTAGAAGATATGAATAACTGAAATACAGGCTTATTATATACCTATATTAATATATGTAATATATAATATGAGCACAGACTTTTACACCACCCGCCACTGTATCTCATATCACTGATACACTTGAACACATATATGTCGAAAAGATAAACAAACACCAATACGTGTATTTCATGCTAAACCAACAATCATCAGTTGGTCCAGATTATCATCTCCACACATATATGCAATAAGTGCTCAGATATATTAAGATAGCCAATCTTCATACTTTAATGGGCAGGCTTCAATCCACTCCACACTCCAACTCTTCAACCGTCCATCCAATTGAAAATCTGATGATGGAACACTCAAAGACCACCCTGAGGCCAATATTCTTGTCACACCCATGTTGACCTAAAGTCAATCTGACGCCTCATGTACAGGACATAATCCATTTAATACATATACAAGGGATGGTCAGACATTTCTACTATGTAATACCTAAAATACAGGCTTATTATATATCTATATCAATATATGTAATATATAGGGTATATGAGCACAGACTTTCACACCACTCTATCTCATATCACTGTTAATTGAATGTTGTTACATCTCGCCACTATTTTTTAAACTATTATTTGATACCAGTTCCACATACACATTATGTTTAGTAGTACTATTGTTATTTGTGAAAAGCTCAAAAAAATCGGTTTTTAATACCATATGCGAATCAAACACAAATTTAGATATGAAATCACGTTTTTTTTTTTTTTTTAGTAGTTAATTTATTCTATTTTTTTCTGTGCATGCAGTTAAAACTTTTTTTTTTTAAATTGTGGTAAAATTATTTTTTCTTCTGTAGATTTTAAAGCTGATCGACAGAGCAAATTTGTCGTTCCCACCCTCATACACACGTCATTACCCTTCATTTTTTCTACTTTTTAATTGAAATGTCTACTTTTCTATATATTAACTAATAAATGAATGGTTTTCATCTTTCCCGAAATCTTTTGGCTCCGTAGTAATAATGACGGTTTTATTTATGCTTAGAATCAATTGTTCTGAGTCAACTGAGAAACTTAAAACTCAAATTTAAATTTCTGCCAAGAAACATGTAAAAATAAAAGAAATTATATTTACTGACGGCTGCTTAGCAACCATATATGTTTATTTAATGTATTGCTTGTAAAAAATCTAAACTACAATTATAGCAATATTTTGACACACACTATACTCTTTTAGTGTGATCTCAAAACTAGTGACAGTGGGAAGGGAGCAAAAAAATAATGTTTTTAAAAATATTTTTCTAAAAATAATAAAAACATTCTAGTAAAATATGACGTGAAGTTTTTTTGTATATCCGAAAGCAGATGCTAAAAGTCTTATTATAGAATATCAATACTAAATAATACCTAATAGTAATTTATAAGTATTCAAGAATCGTATTATTTAAAAAAAGAGCGAATAAAATGAATAACTGAGATAGAAAAATGTCATGAAAAGAAACTTTAAATAAGAAATGCTAGAGCAAATTTAATGAAGTTTTTTTATATTGCAATATGGTAAATTGAAAAGAATATGCATACACACTCATGTATACATATAACATATATAAGTATATATACACATATGTCAATAATTAGTAGCTACTTCTAAATGATTATGAATATTTTAACTCAAAAAAACAACAACAGATAGACAGACAGGCAGACAGGCAGGAAGGCAGACAGACAGACAGACAGACAGATAGATAGATAGATAGATAGATAGATAGATAGATAGATAGATAGATAGATAGATAGATAGATAGATAGATAGATAGATAGATAGATAGATAGATAGATAGATAGATAGATAGATAGATAGATAGATAGATAGATAGATAGATAGATAGATAGATAGATAGATAGATAGATAGATAGATAGATAGATAGATAGATAGATAGATAGATAGATTGAATTACTTAAGAGATGAGTTTGTGTTCTTTATACAAATCAATTAATGAACCATAAATAAATTTATTTAAAAATCATTGGTTCTTTAATAAATTTATCATCTTGCATATTGCTGTTAAACTTTTTTTGACATAAATTATTTTTTACTAATTGTAAATTTCCACTGCATTCTTTTCTGATCCATATTCCCATAAGGAAAATAATTAACATTACCCTTTTTGAAAGTACCTTTGAAATAATGTTTATTATATAAAACGACACACAAAAAAAAATCTTCATGAACATAGTGAAATAAATCTATGAAGTTCATTGCTTTAAAAAAAGAAAAATAAATTAGGCAACTTCTTGAATATTTATCTAAAACTTGATTATTTATTGCTAAATACAATTTACAAAACACACATTTCAATTAGTTTGAGTGTTCTCATTTTATGAATTGAAGATGAATTTAAAATTATCATTTAACTTTGAGAATGACTATAGACCAATAGTTGAAATATTGGGATAATTGTACATTGTGTAAGTTGATTTACGAATAAAATCACTGCTTTGTAAGAATTTAGCAGAACTGTGAGATTTCTTTTTCTTTTTATATTGTATTGGTAATATATATATACAATAGGGACACAATATCAATTCTTTTGCTATTTTATTAATTTGTACATGATCAAACTGATGCTTTTTAAAGTTAAATTAATAAATCATAAATTATATCATTTAATATCAAAGCAAGTTCTTTTCTGATCATCATCAATCATAAATGATTATTAACTAACCTTTGCAATTTATGAAAAAATCCAAATCATTTTCAAAAGCTTTTATTATTTCTGACTTACTTCTTTGAAAAGATGTCAACTATCCACACTCTGGATTTAAATCTTTCAAGAAACAATCAATTTTGCTGTTTTTTGCTAATGCTAACTCAGTATTCTGAGACTTTATTTGACAATGCATAAATTATACAATATGATATTTTAACTAAAACTTGACTATGCAAGAAAAGAAAGAAATAACTTATAACATTTTAATAGTTGTTTAATAATAAGATAAATATCCATTCCTCCATGATCACAATAGTCATAATAACTTCCATATAAAATGACAATAATTCTAAATATTGTTCAGGCTCACAATGAAAGTAATAAACTAAATGAATTTATATGATCAATATTTTATTATCATTTTAAGGTATCTTCTATAAATATAATAATCTATCCAAGAAAATCAGGATAAATAGTTAATACAAATATATTTATAATCCCAGTGCATAATGCTATACTGAAATAAATATACAAATATTAAATCATCCCACATGGTTAAGAAATCCAGCATCATCCTCTGTGAAGTAATATATAAATACATTAGAGTTTATATTTCAAAATAGCCATTTTAAAATGATACCACTTTGAACTGTAGCTATTAGATCTTAAATATTGAAATATGAACTAATTCAAACAAAGAACTTCAAATTTTAACAAGCAACAATTTTAACTTTTTGCTACAAACAAACATATTTTACTATTATTATATAAAGACAACCTAAACATTAGTAATTTTAATCTTTAACCACCTAACACAAATGTAAAGAAAATAATCCCAGTGCATAGTGCTATACTGAAATAAATATACAAATATTAAATCACTCCACATAGCTAAGAAATCCAGCAATGCCCTCTGTATTTTTAAAAACTAAATATAATAATAAAAATTATATAATACAAAAGTAGATCTTTTTTATTTCAAAGTCTTCATTAATTTGTTTGCCATGTTCGTATGTGCTACTATTGTCAACTTCTTGATGCATGTATTAGTCCTTGGTCAGTCTTTCTAGATGGTTATCTTTGGTGGATTCTTTAACATTTCTTTAACGTGCTAGTTAGATGACTTTTTAAAGACTTTTAGATGACTGGCTAGACTTCTATTTTTTATATTTTTTTCATTTTGCAGCAGACTTGAACTTAGCATTTACAATACTAGGCAGAACAAACAATATTTCTCTAATCATACAATGCAGCTAGTGATGACAAATGTACTTGGGAATATTTAGCCCTTCATACTTAAAACTTTCCAGTTAATCAGTCTTTCATATTGTTAAAAATTGATGTGGTTTCTTAATATGAAGTGTGACAATATAATACTGGAATGCACCTCTATAAAATGTATATTGGAAGTGTAAACTAATGGCTTCTGACACCTTTAAAGTAGTCCTCTTATGCATTTATATTCTGATTAAAATGGTGTTTTTATTTCTAGAAGCACACCTGGAACTCATTTTCATGAATACTGTTGAGCATTTGTCACATTCTTTCCGATTCTGCTAATACTGCTTTCAGGTTAACTATGGCCCACTGTTTTCTAGATCATGCTTTCCATGCATGCTCTCTGGATTAATAATTTCTGCCAAAACTAACAAACAAAATAATAAATGAAATAATTTAGTCAAAACTGAATTTTTGCTTTTTTTTATTAAATTAGACAAAATAGAATGTTTTCTGTAATTTTCCATTTTTTTTAAATTTAGATGGTTAATCTTTTTCATTCAATTTTAATTATATTTCTTAATTAGTTTTTTTTTTTTTTTTTTCATTACGAAAAATTAATTAATTAACATTCTGAGCTGAACCTTTCCCATTGCCCCTCCCCCTCAAAGTAAAATATTATATTTTCTCTTTTCTTTCTCAATAAATATTTTAATTAAAAAATGTAAGTAATACAATTTCTATTCACAAAGATATTCTATTTTTTTTTTTAAAAAAAAGAATAATAGTAAAAACAATTGCCTTAAGAAAACACATGATAAATATTTCTTTTTTAATCACTTAAAATGTATTCATATAAAAATGTATTTGACATTTATTTAATCTTGTTTGAACACGAAGGGAAAGAATATCAATACATCCACTAAGAGACAATAATTTTTTATACTTTTGCATAGTTATATCATTTTGCAAAATTTTATTCTACCACTCTTGATATATAGAATCAAAATAACAAGAAAGTGTTTGAAAAAGAGATTTTTGTATGTGTGTGTATAGATACACATATATACTAGAGAGACAAAAATTATTAAGAAAAAAAATATTTGCAGTTGATATTCCTAATCTTCATAAACATTCTAATGAATTTAAATTAGAACTTACAAATCGGTTTCAAGTATTAGTAGATTTTGAACATGATTCAGATTTAAATGAAATTAATATGAAAATAACTGATACACTTTTAAAAACTGCAACAAAGATAACTGGTAGCAAAAAGCAGCAATTGACCAATAAAATTTCTATTGAGATTAGAGAATTTATGAAGAAAAGAAGGAATATGAAGATATACAAAAATGATGCTTTAAAAAGGATTTAATATCTCGAATTTTGTAAAAATTGGTGCGGAAAAGAGTTGAAAATGATATAAGAAAGTATAACTGTGAACTAGCAAGAAAAGCTGTAGAAGAGAATAAAAGTCTCAAGAGGGTAAAACAACATTTTGGTATTGGTAGGAAATTTATACCTGCAATAAAAAAAAGATGGAATTATTACTAAAAAGAGAGATGACATCATGAAATGGATAAAATACTTCTATCAAGAATTATATAGTAATAAAGAACAAGTACCTCCTATATGTATTATATCTTCCAAATTGTTCAGAATTTTAAATGAAGAAGTGAGACATGCAATTAAATTTATGAAGAAAGAAAAGATAAAATAGGTTTACTTTATCACTCAAGATAACTTGATAAATAGAAAAGACTCTTGTTATAAGATCTTCAGGGAATGGAATATGTAACTATCTCATTTGCATAAATTTGCATCACTCTTAATCAATTTATTTACAAGATGTCTCTGAATATGAAGACCTAAACCCTTGAAAGTGCTTCACATAAGTAGATACAGATATTTAGTTTGTATCTATCTGTATTAATATTTCTTTCTCTTCAGATTTGTGGTTTTGTTTTAGCGCATTTTATATTTTATAATTGATATATTAAAAGAAGCAGGTGTAGAAATAGATTTTTTTTTACAAAGCTATATACCAAATGTCTAAATGATAAAGATGTACCAGATGATTGGAAGAATGTAGTATTAATATTAATATTTAAAAAAGATGATAAAGAAGACATTAGAAATTACTGACCTTCCAGCTTTTTATCAGTTTTATACAAAATTTTTATCAAGATAATTACAACTTGTCTACAGAAAACATTGGATTTCCACGAACCAAGAGAACAAGCTGGATTTAAAAGTGGTTTTGGTACAGTATATCATATCCAAGTATTGAGAGAAGTTATAGAAAGGACAAATGAATATGAGTTGCCATTATTCTTTGGATTTTTAAATTATGAAAAGGCATTTGATTCCACAAACATTTCTTCAGTGATTAAAGCATTGGATCTTCGAGGTATAGATCCTGGATATAGTCATATTTTAAAGAATATTTATAAAAATGCAACAGCAACAATTAGATTGCATAATGATACTAGGAAAGCTAACATTAGGAAGGGTATAAGACAGGGTGACTCCATACCTCCAAAACTTTTTACAGCAGTGCTGCAAGAAGTATTTTGTGGATTAAAATGGAAAGCTAAAGGAGTAAAAGTAAATGGAGATTATTTAAGTCATTTAGATTTTGCAGATGATGTAGTTATTTTTGAAAATAATGCTTTAGAGTTGCAGGAAATGTTGCAGGAGTTATAAGATGAAAGAAGGAAAGTAGGACTAAAGATAAATGTTAAAAAGACTAAAGTAATGTTTATTGGATTTTCTCAAAATATGAAAATAAAGATTGATTATGATGAGTTAGAAGAAATTAGCAGCTACAAATACGTTGGTCAGATTATCAATATGGAAGAAACATAATGGATAAAATTAATCATAGAATTAAACTTGGTTGGAGTGCTTTTGGTAGAAATAACTTGATACTAAATGAAAATATGTATATGTGTTTGAAAAGGAATGTTTTTAATAAATGTATTTTACCAGTTCTTACTTATGGATATGAGACTTGGACACTTAATATAAGAACAATACAGAGACTTCCGACCACTCAAAGAAATATGGAGAGATGCATGTTGAGAGTAACAAGAAGAGATTGAAAATGCAATATGAGTAAGAGAACAAACAGTTGTTACTGACCTCATTGATAAAATTAAAAGTCTGAAGTGGAGTTGGACTGAACATATTGCTAGAAGAGATGATAATAGATGGTCATTTGGAATCTTGAACTGGATTCCAAGAGATTGTAAAAGACCCAGAAAGAGATCACATTTGAGATGGATGAATGAAATAAGAAAGTGTGCAGGGGTGTTGTGGAGAAGAGAAGCTAAAGATAAGAGAAGATGGATTGAACTTGGAGAGACCTTTATCCTGCAATGGGTTGATAATGGTTGATGATGATGATTGAAGCTTTTTGGGTTTTACCAATGCATCTCTTATCTCAACTCCCTTATATTGCAACTATCTATTAATGCAGAAATCCAGACATCACTCTCTCACTATTATGCATTTCACAAATAATCTTTTCTTATTATATAAATATTAATTCTTATTAAACATGATGTCAGCACATACTACTTATATAAGGCTAAAACCTTAGTACATGAGCCTTGAGTGCTTAATTTTAACAAGAGAGACCTCTACAAATCATAGCGCAAGATTCGACTTTATAAAGATAAGAGGGACCCTCTTATTTCTGAACCTATTTTCTTAATTATATAGGCAAACCTAAAGCATTTTGATTTGGGAGCATGAAGCTAATAAATTCTTCACTGATTAAGTCCATTATTTCTGTTAAACAATAACATTCGTGAAATCTTTCAATTTATGAGTCAATATTCAGATATTAAATAAACTATAAATATCAAACAACTGAATTTCCATGTCTATCATGACAATTTTATGCTTTCTCATTACATCACTTTTACACAGGTTATGAATTGGTTTTTATTCACTTTTAACATCATGTGTAAAGGTCAATAATTATTGCATTCCAGATATATTTTGTAGTGTTTTGAGGGTTTTTCACATAACAAATCTGTTGAAGATATATCTCTGCATAGTAGAGCCAATATCATCACATCTAGAAAACTGTAAATTATACTGTTTGCTTTTGAAGCAATATCATTCTAGTTTTATAATATTATATAACATCCTCAAATAAAAATGTTGAGTATGTTTATATTACATTGAGATTCTGTTTTAATTATTAGCTAAAGCAGCAGTTCATTTCAATCTAAACTATATATCATCATTATTGTTCACCTTACTTTTTAAAATGTTACCAAGATCTTGAATTTATAATATATTTAATTAATACACCCACACAAACATATATATATATATATATATATATATAAAGTGCCTGTTAATAACTCAAACAAGTTTATTTATTTTATTTTTTATGATAAATGCTCTTTATGTATTACATATTGGTAATGCAAGCTATATAGGCCGTGTGACATGTGACTGATTTTTACACACACACACACACACACACACACATATATATATATATATATAATGAAATGAATATTCTTATGGGGAAAAGATGTTTTATAAATCATGTTTACAGGAGAAATCATGTTTAATAAAATAAAATTAAAGTAAATATATTGAGGATTCAATGAGAATGGAAATTAGCAGGTTATATCTAGGTAAACAGGGATAGTTTTAGCTTTTGATGTTGCCAGAAATGTATCACCTACTATTAAATAACATTCCTCCTGAGACTAAATGAGGTTTATCCATTAACTTATGATAGATTTTGTTGGTATAATTGAGTATATAACAGACATTGAATATGGAAAATGCATTTCTCAAAGTGTGTGCTATGGTGAACTTGATTATGGTCTTCATGGAGGAGACAGATCTTGTCTTTGTTATAAGGATTAATTCAGAAACATTCTAAAGAAATGTGATATTGATGGTTCCCTTTGGGAAGATATGGAAGATAACAAAATACATTGGAGAGCTACAATTAGATATTAGGTTGTAGTATTTCAGGAAGAAAGTTTTTCTGCTGAAAATGTTATAGGACATATCACAAAATATCAAAAAAAAAAAAACATATTAGCATGTTCTATACAAGGATGTATTTATGATATACAGAATGGTTTATATAGTCATTGCCAACTCACTTTTAGAGCAGTTATTTTTTGTTCTTTCCTTGGAGTTGGAATGGCCATTCTTGTTTTTATACTTTTCTCTAAAAAAAACTTTTTCAATTAGTTTTTTAGTACAACTACTTTTCTAATTTTATTTTCTACCTAACTTTATTTTTATTTTTTTATTTCTTTATTTTCTGCTTTTTATAAAGCTACATTTTGGGCAAGGTTCCTTTTTATGAATTAATTTTAGTCAGCTATACTTTATTACAAATCTGTTTCTCAAGGCTATAAAATATCTTATTGAGCTTCTCACATTTGCAAGTCCATCTATATTATCACCACATTTTATATACCCCAATGTTAATTTAATCTCTATTATATATATATATATATATATATATATATATATATATATATATATATATATATATATATATATAGATATATATATATATATAACTTTATTGAAAAACATATGTAAGAATGATACAATTGTAAATAAAATAATAGTTATCCATGTTGCTTGGGCAACCAGATAGTTTGTTGTGCTCACTGGTGTTGTTTAATCCAGCTTAATCAGGCTCCATGTGTTGTCAAATAAAAATCTGGATGAGATGATACTGTCCTTATGGTGAAATTTCTTCAACTTAGAAATGAATATGTCTTCAGGCTTGGAATGAGGAATGGTAAACTTGTTGCAACATCTGGCCATCCAGGTGGCATAAGTGGTGAAGGTCAAAAACAACAAATTTAACAACTCACAGGATATGGACAGGATGTGTGAAAGAATTTTAGTAAAATTGTGTTTTGTAGTTAGTGTTTTAGTGGTATATGATTTTCTATTTTACATACTTAATGTATACATTTTCTATATCTATAATTTTTGTAACATCATTTAAATCTTACATATTTCTTTTGATTCATAAACAAATTTCTAAATAAATGTCTTTTTTTTAATCTATATTTTTCTTTATTAATAAAACCAATGCAGTAATTCAATTCACTCTATCAAATGCCTTTTCAAATAAATAAAACAAATATTAAACTTTTCCCTCATTTTTAAATATCTATTATCAATAGTTCTCATTATTCCAATACCATTTTTATACATGTACCTTATTCAAATTGAAACTATTGTTGATAATCCAAATCAAATTTGGATCTACACTGAACCTTAAAATCATATAATAATTTTTTCTTGAATCTTTTTATTTTATTAAATTAGACTTTTTTGAAATGAATTTATAACAATAGATATAAAATCTCTTAGTAGTTTACTATATGAATTTTTTCTACAGTACAGGCTTTTTCATATCTGCACTCCAATATGTAATATATAGGGGAGCATATCCATATAGCGAAAGAAGTTGCAGAAAAAAGCAATAAATGTTTGTTGTCATTATATTTTGGATTTGTAGATTATGAAAACAGGTGGCTCTATAAGTATTTCTGTGGTAATTAAAACATATTATCAAGATGTAGACCCAGAATATTGTCATAATCTAAAGAATGTTTATCAAAATGCAACATCAATGATTAAATTACATGTTGTTACTAAGAATATAAACATTGTGAAGAGTATAGAATAAGGTGATTCTATATTTCCTAAACGTTTTACTATAATTTTGCAGGAAATATTTTGTTGGTTAAAATGAAAAGCTAATAAAGTAAAGGGAATTGGAGAATACTTAAGTAATCTTGATTCATAGATATTGTGATTGTTTTTTGCAAATAATGTTTCAGAGCTTTGGAAAATGTTGCTAGTCCCGGGTTAGCGAGTTTCCTTCCCGGCCGATGCTATGACACATAAAAAATAAAAAAAAATATTGCTAGGATTACAAGATGGAAATAAAAAAGTAGGACTAAATATAAAAGATTAAAATAATATTGAATAGATTTTGACAGAAAAAAAATGATATTCATGAATTAAAAAGGTTTGCAATCATCTTTGTCAGAATATTAATGCAAATGGAAATATAGTATGTGGAATTAATCATATAATCAAATTTGAATGGAGTACTTAAAAAAAAAAACACATTAAAATTTAAAGCTATATATATCACGCCTATGTACTTCAAATGAAAAATTTTTAATATGTGTCTTACTAGTTCTTACTTATGAATATGAGACTGAAACGTTCAATAGAAAACCAATGTACAGACTTCAGACTTCTGTACAAATATGGAGAAAGGTATGCTAATTGTAACAATAAGCGATCAAAAATAAAATACATGGGTGAGAAAATAAACATTTATCATAGGCATCACTAAAATAATTAAGAGACTAAAATGAAATTGTGATAAACATATCCCTAGAACAATTGATAATAAAAGAACAGATAAAACTTTAAATTGGATACCAAGAGATTATATATAACCTAGAAAAGACTGCATTTGAGATGTATGAATTAAATAATACTGTTTATTGATACATTGTGGAGAAGAGAAGTTAGGGATGGATAAACAATGATTTAAATGGTTAAGATGATGTAATGCAAGTACTCACTTAAAATATAGTCCATTCATTTTCAAAAAAAAAAAGATATAAATAATGATAATATATTAAATTTGTGTTTTTAAATGACCCTATAAATCATTCTGTAAACATCAAATTCATCTACATAAATTGCATGCTGGTCCATTATTCTATTTATATAAAATCAATGATGCTATCTTTTAAGTTATCTTGCAACAATATTTTCTTATTTCAATGCTTCAACACAGAATTTAATTACAACTTTTTCCATATTTTTCCAAAGAAAACAATCACCATTGTACTTTTAGAATGCTTTTGAGATTGTCTTTACAATGCAAACACCATCTGTTTTTTCCATGTTTATCACAACAAATCTTTTTACAAAGTCTTTGCACTGTTCACATCTCTAATCAAATGAAGATGTCTTCACAATAGTTTATTGATATGATGTTGTGTTTGTACTTTTAAAAATTTACTGAACATACTTAAATTTTTGTCTAATTTTTATGTGTTACATTGATATAATGTCCAAGTTTTGCTTCCATACAATAAATTAGGTAAAATAATATATCTATATACAGCTAATTTAGTTGCAATAGTTATTTTATCATGTTAATATATCCTATCTTTTAACTTGTTAATGTACAATTTTTAACACTTATGGACAATACTAATTCAAAATCTTCAGAATTTGAAATAAAAAATTAAAAACATTTTAAGTATAGCTTTTGAATTTAGAAAGAATAATACTATTATTGGCATACTATAAATCTAGAAATCAAAAAAATGAAGTCAGTGTTAGTAAAATATATATTTCATCTTCTCTGTTTTATGAAGTCATTTAAAAACCACTGCTATATAAATAAAAAAGGTTAACGCAAGTAAATGTCTCTGTTTTATACCAGTATTAATAAATACACAATCAAATGGCATTGATGCTTGATAATTCATAAGTAGTTTGAGTGCCCAAAATGCCCAAACTGGAATTCATCTGAGGAACTTATGTTGCAAAGGCTGATACTCCATTACTGCCTTAAACCATGCAGGGGATATCCATGTTTATTTTAAATCTCTCTCTTTTTTAACCAGTAATCATATTTACTAATACAATCATTCAATTGTTGGTGAAAAGCAAATAACTTCTGTGTTCAAACAACTATTTTCCAACACTGTCACCAATGTTCATGATCAAGTAAATTAAACATCTTAATCAAATCAATAAAAAAAAAAGATATATTTTTACTTCACAGAGATAAAATTCTTCATACAATAGCACTACTCAGTGCAATCCAGAGTAATCAATGGATGCAGGAAGGTTTGTGCATAAAATCCCTATCTAGTGCACAAACCTTCCTGCATCCATTGATTACTCTGGTCTGAACTAAATGGTGCTACTATATGAAAAATATTGTCTCTGTGAAAACAACTTGTGTAAGCATAAAGAATGGATATCATGTGATGTTTGATGGTCTAATATTTTTACTTCATACTCATATATGCTTTTGTGATCATTATTTATTGCTGGAGGTAATTTAATTAACAATGATTAATGGAAACATATTTTAATTGTTTAACATACATTTTTCCATCTAAATGTATATCTAAATAAATTCCAATGGTTTTGAAGCCAAAATTTATAGCTTCAGTATTGAGATGTTCATTAACTAGTTTTTTATGATAACAGTGTTTTAGTTTTCTCAAATTGGAAATTTCATTTCAAATGTTAATGAATCAATGGGATAAATATATCAAAAATGCAGTCATTAAATTATTTAATTGTAGTCAAGCGTTAGTGACCGAGTGGTTAGCACAGCTGTCTTACAAGCAGTTGTCCCGGGATTTGCTTCCCAGTCGAGACTTTGATATATATATAAATTATTTAATTGTTATTCAAAAGATAATAAAAATCCCCCCCCCCCATTTCTTCAAAATATTATTACCACCATATAAATGAATATCATCCATTCATTTAATATGTTTATGACATTTTTCTTTTATTATGTGAAAAAAGATTTGTTCCAAATAGCCAAAATGTGTATCTCCATTGCAGTTTTAATACAATAATACTTATTAATAATATAAATGTTTGGGCATTTATATAGAAAACATTGCCAAATATTTTTATATAAACATATTTTAATCATGTTTAGCATGCTTTTGATACATCACTTATCACATTCATAGCTCATTCCTTTCTTCAATGTTCATGAAAAGAAATGAGCTATAGATGTGATATGTGATGTATCAAAAGCATGCTAAGTATGATTAAAATGAGCAAAAAGTTTAGACTTTGTGGCTAATTATTCAAAATGTGCTAAAATGCATGAACACACAAAGCTGAAGGCAAAGAAATCTAAATATAGATTGATACAAACTAAATATATGTATCTAAAAATGTGGCTAAGTGTTTTCAAGGTCCTCATATTCATAGCCATCTTGCAAATAAATTAGTTAAGAGGTTTGCAAATTAATGCAAATGAGGTAGTTAAGTATTCCATTTCCTGTTGATCTTATAACAAAAGTATTTTCTGTTTATAGAGTTGTTATCTTTAGTGATAAAGTAAACTTCCTTTATCTTGCCCTCTGCAAACAGCCACTGGGTCTTTAGATTGGCAATCATGACCAGTTGAGTTGCAGTGCTGTGTGAAAACTGAACTACAAAAAGTGTCTATTAGTGCTTTATTATAGGAGTATGTGTGTTGGGATAGTTGAGTGAACAGAGAGGTCCTGGTCTCACCATAATATGATGCCATACAGTGTATTTCAGGGCAGACAATACTGTAGACAACCTGAGAATGGTAAGCCATCTGTGGTATTATTAATTAATGTTTAAATAAAAATATTTGGTTAATTCTTCTGTGTGAATGCCAAACATTTATATTATTAATATTACATTTACACAGAAAAGAGATATATGTTTTTTAAAATTACAATAATGCTTTAAAAATAAATTTTATCAATCATTGAACTTTTGCCTTTTATTCACTAGATCGCTTATTTCTTTATTAATCATGTAACTAGTAAGATATTTTCTTTTATAACTTATGCAGAAACCAGCTCATTCATCCACATTACAATATGTGTACTGGTTGTACAAGATGGAGTAGATGATTAAAGGCAGATTGAAAATCTGAGTCAAATAACCTCTAATTACATCTAGCTTAACTTGTATATACTATACTCATATTTAAATATTAAATATTTAATAAGGTAAAAAGTAGTACTAATCTTACTACATACATGAAGAAAATAACTAAAAACCATAAACACAACTTTAATCCATTTTAAATGCTGAGCATACTTCTCAATGGTAAACCGTTTTTATTCCATTTTAAATGTTATGCTTCACTAATAATATACAAAAATCCAAATCATCAATTATAATATTCAATAGTTGTGCACTTTTAAAGAGCAACAAATTTTCTATCAACTGTTTCAAATTATCATTATTGTCATTATCATAATCATCATTATTATTCCTATCATCATCATTATTATAATCTTATTATTATGATGAATGTTTTTATTAAATCTTTTTATAATTTGTCCGAGAATAAATGGAATACAATAATTCAATGACTCATATTAATTATATATATAACCCATAATCAAAATTATGCTTAACCTGTCCCATCACATTTTGTCAAGGCTATGGATATTGTACAATTTCCTAATCAATATATTTTTATAAAGAAGAGATCCAAGCCAAAATATGTAAATAAACAGTAAAACAATGATCATATCTTCAGTTTCTTAGAATGTCATGTGATATCCATTTAATTAAATTTGGCATCATTTTTAATTTTTTCATCTCAAATTTGATTCAGAAATATTTCATCTTTTGAGTGCCATTCTTCTACCACTGTGTCAAACTTAGCTTGACACAAAGAAAGAAGATTAATGGTATAAGAATCTCATGTTAAATGCACCTTCCACATATCTAAATGATTGTGGATAATCAGATAAATAAAGTAATAAAAATGTTTTATATCAGAAACAGGATGTAGCATTTGAAGAATCAACAGCAGTCTATAAAAGAAAGATCCATCATTTGTGTTCCTAATAAGGGCCAAGTTTCGGTGAGCCAATCCAGCAAGGTGAAATATTTTTTAAATAATCATCAAATTTGAAAAGAATAAATATCTTTATGCTGTTCTTCCATAAAATAATAACCAGAAAATAAAAAATTCTTACAACAGCTATATAAATATTAATTTTTTTATATACATAAAAAGCCTTTTTCAGCACCTGATTTGGTGCCCTTTTCAAATTTTAATAATCTATTACATTAATGAACTATTACAGACATAAAATCATCTAGTGTTCAATAATGAAATTAAAACAATAAATACCAATATAAGTTTACTAAAATAAATCAAAATCTACATATAAATCCAGTAATTACAAAATAATTGACTATATCACAACAATATAATAAATAAAATAAATTACATGCATTTTTTTTTACAATTATATATATATATAATTTTCCATTCATTTAAATTAACCAGTTATTAAGCAAAATTTACCATCTTTTACACAACAATATTTGATTAAATATCATCTAAATATTTGCAGAATATATATTTCTATCAATAAACTTAGCAGGATCAGCTTTCTCATGTTAAATACTGAAATCATTATTTAAATTACACTCATGTCATGGAAGTTATGATAGTGCTTAAACAAAATTTTATTGTTGTATTTTATGTGATCTCAACTGATCACACAAGCAGTTGATGATGTTAAGTTTATTGGCAGAAACGCATATCCTGCATAAAATCAATTGATATGTCATCCAACATTGCCATATAAAAGATCATAAATTTCTAGAAATTTTTATATACTACACACATAAAATAATGTTAATATATATATACAAGATTTTTATGATTAAAAATCATAAAGATATATTTAAAATTTAATTATGTATGTATATATATATATACATTTACTTATTGTTAGTGTTAGCATTATATCAAGAGTTTATTTCATTAGTTGAAGACATATTAAAAATCTATTTTATTTTAATTTTTATACATAATTAATAAACACACACACATATATATATATATATATATATATGTTTCCTAATGAGTTCTGTGTTCCTGAATAAAATTTATAATGATAAATTAGTTTGTTAATTTTCTTTAGTTTTCAATCTGGTTAACTAGATAACTTTTACTTATAGTTTGAAGAGTCAACTTCATTATATATCAATATAATTGGGAGAGGATGATATCAATGCTATGAATGAAAAAAAGTTTGTACTTATAAATCCACATATTAAATGAAAGTTAAAACTCTGGTTCAGGGCCCCCTGCTGTGCAATATATCCTTTACATAATAAAAATCACATTACATCTGTGAGGGTTTTTTTTTTCACTGTTCTTGTTGATCCATATTTCTAGTTTTTACTCTCCACTTAACCCCTATTAAAGTTAATTTACTGACCAATATTGTATAGTTGAGTATGGCGAAGTTACTTCCTAAACCTGATTGGGAAATTGTTAGCTACCTTAAAAAAATTCCCCAAGATCTACTCATGACTTTAGTCTTAGAAAAAATCCTGAACAAAATAACACAATGTCTAGTATACCACAAAAGCTTTTATAAATAAAGAATCTAAAGATTTAGCAGTATGTCAATAAAATATTAATACCTATGTGAAAGTAAAATGACATATTTAAATAATAATTGCAAAATATTTGGTGTAACTGTTCTTTTTACTCGATTATCCCTTTGGTGGGAGCAAAAAAATGTTAACTTACCTATAAAATGTTAAAATATTTTAATGTTTTGAAAGAAAAAAAATCTTTTTTTGAAATAGAAAAAAAATTGTTACAGCGAATTTGATCAATTCATCACATTTCAGTTTAGTAATTAAATATTAATGATACAGTTTAACCGAAGGTATAAAAAATACGTCAACGATTTGTCTATAAACAGCTCTTTAATTTAGCAATCGTTTTAATTTTGATTTGTTTACTATTTTTTTCTTTTTCAATTCATCAAATGCTAGTTAATCTTTATTTAGAAATTACTTTTCGTGTTCTCAACCGCGTGTCAATCACTGCGTCGCAAAACAATATTTTGTGAGAATACTTCAATTCACACTCGCCCGTGTTTACTTTGCAAAACCATAGAAATATAAACTCTCTCTTTCAAAAAAAAAATATTTTGATATAAATAATCATACGTGAACAGAAAAGATCTTTTAGTTTATTTAACTTTTTATAAAGAAATATCACTGAGTGACAAGTGATGAGAGAACTAAAGGAAAAACAACATGATTGATTGATTTATAATCCGAAGAAAACATGGTAATCTGGAGGGGGGAGGATAGAAAAAAACACTAAAGTTAAAAACAACCACTTAAATTATTGGCATTGAATATTTTAGTCACGTAAGTCGTGCATTACCTAAAAATATGTACATATTTAAAATAGTGCAGAGATTTAAAATGATGGATTCTAGAAATCAAAATCTATAAAACGCGGTTCAGTCTTTGTTACTGTCGGTGTTCAAACGTCTTACGATCTCCTAAGCAATAAAACCTTTTATTACTTTTTTTAAATGTATATGTGTAATTTTTTGAAATATTTTAAGTATGTGCACGCTTTAATACAATGATAGAATCGTAAAGTCTGGAGTTCAAGGCCTACGAATCTGTTAATTCAGATGGTCATCGAATCTTATATAAATTCCAAATAGAAATCTATTTGATTAAAGAGAGGATGAGAATATATCAAAAACCAGCTATATCATTTATAGTAATTCATTTTTTATTTGGCTTATAACAGTCTCTAACTCGCATTCGGTAACATAATACGGGTTCTTATACGTGAACACATTTTTTTATATTTTTAATCACGGTAATAATAGTTTGAAAATCAGTAGTCCAGGGTTAAGAAAATGAAAAGAAAGTGCAAAACATGAATAATGGTAATTGAAAATCTTTAATCTTTATTTAAAAATATCATTATAAATGAATAGCAAATAAACACTGGTGATAATTAAGTGAAGACCTTTTTTTATTTTCATTATTATATTAGAATTTATGTAATACTGCTGAAAACAAGGTAATATAGAAGTTAAAACATCAAACATCATATGGTCACCATTCTTTATGCTTACAGAAGCTGTTTTCACAGAGGCAAATGGGTGGCACTACTATATGGAGACTTTTGCCTCTGTAATATAGAAGTTATCAAAATACAACAGTATTATCTAAAAAATAAAACTATTGTATGGAGAAAAATCTGTTTCATCTAGACTTCATAAACACTGAATAGTTAAGTAGTAGCAAATGATGACAATGTCTGGAGAAAATTTTGAGTAAATACAAACTTTGGTTGTCTTCTGAAGGGTTTCTTGCTATTTGCTTACTGTCTGGGCAACAGAAATTGTTAAGCAAAAAATTGCAAAAAAATATGTATGCTTTTTATTGTATTAAACAAAGGTTGAGTCCAAAGTTTACATAACCTGATAACTTATCAAAAGTGATTACAAATTAACAGCAAATATTTTTACCAATTTGCATTAAATTAAGGGAAATCTTTTGATTCTTCTTTAAAAACACTGAGTCCAGCAAAATTTCTAATATTTACTTTGAACATATAGTAAACAAATATTAGCTGCTCTACCTTACCAAAATGCAATAGTGTGATTTCATCTCTGAATTTAAGATCAGGCACTATTATTTTTCTTCTCATATATTTGATAGTTCTTAAATAAAAAAATCAGTTGGGTTTCCTCAAAAAGCAATATAATATGTTATGTATGTAAGAATGTTTATTCTTTTATATATTTATAATCATGTAAAATGAAAATAAATTATAGATCTCATGTGTTAGAAGCTTTAAAATTGTTATAGATACCAAAAGTTTGTGAAAGAGGGCAGAGATTGCTAAGAATAATCAGGTTATAGACTTTGTATGCCAACTGGTAAAGATCTTTTATTAACAATATAGAACTATAAATCATTTTCAAGCTAAAAAAAAATATAATAAATTTAAATATTACATCACCCATTATTGGATTTCATGAAGTTAAAAGAAAATGCAAAGAATCAATTGATTTGAAAATGGAACAAGTACATTCTATAAATGCATAAATATTGAAAACAAAATGGATTCTTTTTAACCATACATTTATGCCACCTACTGTAAGTTTTAATTACTAAATGCCAGATGATAGTAGTTAATAAATTTCTATCCACTGCTCTCCTATCCAATATTATCAGACTACTTTCAAAATTATGGTTTTCATCAGTGAGGAGCTTTAACTCTTGGCATGTTGCCTTGGATCTTTAGAATCTAATGCACCTTCCTTATAGTAGTCATCATTTACTATTTTTTAACTATCAAGCTTTTATTCCAAATTTAAAAATGTAAATATTTTCAATCAATGCCAATTATTCTATATAGTTATAGAGATCTAAAACTAATTTATTATCTATATTATAGTGCTCTTAGCTTTTTAATATCTATAGCCTTCTTTTTTATGTGATCAGAAATAGTATAAAAACAATAAATTATCATATGACTTTTTCACATCATTTTACCTTAATTATTACTGAAACATCAATGAGTAAGCTGAATTCAGGTGGTAGATTCATAAGATATTTTATTGGTTTAAACCCAACTGAAATGTAATTCATTAAAAATAAACAATGAAAGAACAACATTTTAAAGATTGAAAATATGTCAGATAGAAAATCAAGATTAGGTTATTAAGTTAATGGATAATATTAAAATTAGATAATTCAGGTTTATACAAGCAAGTTATTATTGCAATACAAAAATAAAATCCTTTTGTATATTTGCATGAACTGCTTTTAGTGAGGCCAAATATTTTAAGTGTCATGAGAGATTATAGGGTGAATCCTAATTACAAGTTAATGTAAAAGCATCTAAAGAAAGATTGATTATAGCTGGGTTATATTTGACTAACATATACATGTAGTTAAAGATGGTAATAAATATAAGATAAAGTAAATTGGCTCATAGAAAGGTAGAGATTTATAAGCTATTTAGAAAAACAATTAATATCTCTAATATTTAAAAATACTACAATGAATTTAAACTGGAACATGTAATAGATATGTTTTTGTGTTTTCTCACATGTGAAAGACATCAACAAACAGATATCTGATATTCTATTTAAAACTTTTACAGAGGTAATTCACACAAAAATAACATCTATTCACCAGTAAATTATCAACTGAGATAAATCATGTATAAAAAACAAAAGATTATAAATATATTGAGAGTAATTTTTGAATATTTGAATTTTTTTTAATGAGACAAAAATGATGATATTAAAAATACATATGTGCCATGATACAGAAGCTATTGAAAAAATCAAAGGTTTCATAAATATAACACAATATCTTGGCATTGAGATAAAAATTGTTTCAACAATAAAAAGAGAAAAGCATTATAAAGTATGAAATAGTTTTATAAATAAAAAAGAAAAGTAAAGAAAAATTCAACTGTTTTAAATGAGATTAGATATGTAAAGAAAAAGTGATAAAATTACTGTTGAAAGATGATGAAAAATATTAAAAATTATACAACTGTCAGTCTTCTGCATTCTGTGCAAAATTTTTACAGAGATCAATAGAATTCATTATTTACAAAGAACTTTAAATTTTAACCAATCAAAAACACAAAAAAAATTTATGGCATAAAACCTTTATATCCAAGTAGTAAAAAAAGTTATAAAATGGACCAATAAATGTGAGGCACTCTTATACTTTGTATTTGTAGACTATAAAAAGGCATTTCATTGGTAAGCATTTCTACAATAACTGAAGCTTTATGCTATGGTATATAAGCCAGGAATATTATTATATTCTAAAAAATATTTAGCAAAATGTAACATCATTTATTAAACTACATTATGACATTAATATGGTACACAAATGGTGATTCAACTTCCATAAAAAAATTTGCAGCATTTTCATTGGTAAGTATTTGGTAGATTAAAAAAATATTTTTAAAAAGGTAGATCAGTAAGGTATCAAGAAATTGCATTTGAGATTAATATTTTTTAAAATAGTGTTTCACAATTTTAGAAAATGTTTTTAAAAAGCTATCAAAAAATATTAAAGGCATTTAATAAATTAATTTCCTTTCATGCATTGTTCATAATGCTTTAATTTCTCTAAACAATTTTATGGTGTATCAGTCATCTTATATACCTTATTATAAATAATTAAATACAGTAACAAAAATAGTGTACACGAAATAATACTCATATCTAAATGTAACTTACAAAATAAATAATTTAACCCAAAAACATATAGAGTAATTTGTTATGGCTCAAATAAAAAACTTTTATAAAAAATGATTTTAAAAATAAAAGAATTTAAAAATAACATTTACTCAATATTATATTATTGTGGTCAGATAATGACAATCTTAAATTCTGGAGAGGAAATGTTATAAGATTTATTGTTTGACACAAGTTTCAGCAACTATTGACAATTTGATTGGATACCACCAAAATATTCCAGAATGTGGAACATGATTTAGATTGATTTTAAACCATAATATGCTTGAATATATATATTTTTGGTTCCTTGATGTACTAAATAATAGTTTACAGTATATTCTCATTCAGCACTATAATGTACACTAGCAATAAACAACCAATTCCTTATTATCATTTCTCCTCACTATTTTTCAATTCTAGTCCATAACCATCACTCAACCTAATTATTTTCATCATATACCAGGAAATCATGATTCTTTATGATCTATGTATTGAATAAAACACCAATAAAAATTTATCTAAAAACCATTATTTTAACAAAGATCGTAATAAATTTATTTATATGTAAAACTATGTACAATATCATGATGGTAATTAGAGGATTTGAACTCAGAATTTTTCAGTCTATTCATCCTCCACACCATTTCAAGTATCTGATGTATATGTCCACACACAATTGAAACAGATACATAAGCTCCAATATACATATTTCATGCAGAACCAGCTCTCATCAGTTTGTGCCAGATCATAATCTTCCATATATATACAATCAGTGCTCAGTCATTTATATTAAAATAGTAATTCCTCAAACAGTAATGAATAGGCTTCAATCTTCTCCCTTCCAACTATTCAGCTGTCCATATCTTTGAAAAATTGATAATGGAATACTCAACGCCCTTATTGGATTTGATATGGTAGTCGTGCCTATGTACACATTATGTCAATCTAACCATTGGCTTTTCATCCAAAATCTTCTATATTAATTTTATATAACGAGCATATTAACTTTCCTTAGAAGTTACTTTTCTTTTTATCAGATTCATAAAAATAATATACAGTTATAATACATTTTTAAATGAGCTTAACTTTCATTTCTTTTTGTTAATTAATTGAATTTCAAGTTAAAATACTAAACTTATTTACTTGAACACTGCGTTATATGGTTAACTCTAATGTAACTCCAAAAAAATGCTGAGAACACAGAATACATAATATTGTTGTTTTAACTTTTCTATGTGAATATTTATGATTTTAAAGTACACTGTTTTGAAAACGAATTTTACTCTTGAAATTTTATAGTCTATAACTATATGTATAATTTCATGATCAAAGCTTTAAAGTTTTTTTTATCATTTCAGATCATCATCTTAACTGTATGGCTTATGTTGCATAACATAGATTAGAAGATATCAAAGTTAAAATACCTTATAAGTATAATTGAACAACAAAATTATGAAAAGGTATATTATTTCAGATTATCAAACAATATCCATAAAATATAACCAAATATATAAGATAAAGTCTAGATCCTTGATCAAAAATGTAAGCCATACAAAATAACACTTAAAATATCTTTGGAAAATCACATATAACATGGCTGTATTGACTGGATATGATAAAATGTAAAGGAATCACTAATACAATAATTATTATTCAAACATCTAAATAGGAATCATGTTATAAGAACTACATTAATGTTCATGAAAACCAGATAAAAATGAAACTCGTTCAATTCTTCTCTGATTTCATATGAATGGACATGGCTAACAATAGATATAATTACTGACAATCAAATCACAGATCATTATAAATCACTCTGTTGGTATTTATCTATGATTAATTCCAAAGCATATACAATAGGAGTGAAAAATCATAAATAATTAGTGTTTTAAAAATAATTTAGTTCAATAATTTGAATTTATTAATCTTATTTTATTTAAATGAAACAAAACCATAAATAATATAATAATCATTTAATGAAATGAAATTTAAATTATAAGTGTATATTTACATACATTTTTATGCACTAACATTAACTTAGTTCGATTTTATTTGACTTTTAATGCACAAAGTAATCTATTCAACAATCTCATTTTGTATAAATCTTTCCTGTGTTTTTTTTTTTACATATAACAACCCTTTCACACCTATCAAGATAACAATCCCTACCTGGAGATTCATAAAGAAAAGCATGAAATAATGAACAGAATAAAACATTTTTTCTAAAGAAATACTTTTTTTTACCTTTTTTATTTTAGTATTTGTTTCCCAACAATGATTAACTTATTACTTTTTTGTTCTCCTTTCCCAATTTAATGCTTCATCTTAAAAATTTTGGAATGCATTTAAAAAATAATAAAAGAAAATATGAGAAAAAGAGTATTTTATTAAATAAAGAAACATAAGATTCTGTAAAAAAGAATACATTTCTAAAGTTTCAGAAAAAAAAAAACAATCTTTGAGTACTCGCTTAAATAAACTCTGAATTACTCAATATTTAAAGTATTGTTGACAATTTGATATTTCTTCCACAAAATACTACATTCAATTAATATGTAAACCTTTTTGTTGGCTGATTCTTGTAGGCAGTTTAAGAATGATTAACAGTAAACAAATTTGGAAGGTAATACTTAAGATATTACTTTCACTGAAGCTGGTAATCCATAGAAAAAGAGATATGATGACTTTTTATATAATCAGTCATAGTTTAGCAGATATTTTAGCTAGCATTGAAGTTTTTCTGGTGCTTCACAGTGGTTTTTTTTTTCCGAAGATATATCTGTTGTAGAAACAAATTCAGAAAATTAACACAGTCAAACTACTTTTTAGAGATGAAAGCAAAAGATTAAATTATTTTCTTGTAAACATTCCAAACTTTTTTGTTTTTCATAGCCAAGAGGTCAGCGCAGCCGACCGATGCCATGACATATGAACAAATTATGCAAATTATACAGACACCTATATATTTTTAAATATCATTCAATATTGAACAATCTCTAGTCTAATGAATGACTAACAAAAGTTATTAAAAATATAGTGTGTTTTTCTCCTGAAAATATTGCTCAATTTCATCAGTTCAATTCTGTTGCGAAGTTAATTCATTTCATTCCCTTCATAAGCTCATTCCTTTAAAGTCGTGTTTTACCCCCAAAGACTCATTCATTCATCAAGGTTGGCAATTTAAGAATGTGTCAGTTATGTAAAACTATACTATCTGAATATCTTTCCTTAGTAATGTTTACAAAGAAAACCTTAAGCTGGTTACTGACTAACGTAAACAAAAATATTATGATTTTTGTTTTAAAAGTTTAAAAACAGAAATATTTTTTTAAACTAAACATTTTAAAATGCTCATTTAAAAATAGTTATCCTTTTATAAGAGAGAATTGAGAAAATTGCTTTTCTACAGGAATTATCCATAAAAATTATTTAATTTTATGGAACTTTTATAAACTTTTACTAATCATAATTAGTTAATTTTAATTTATCAGACTATATTACAGTATTATAGAAAAAATAAGTATGTAATTAAAAGAAGTTTGCTTTAATATCAGGCTGCATATAATTAAACAGAAATCTGATAATTTTCTAAATTTAGCATTTATTTTTATATAACGCTATGCATACAATTGTATACATTCAAGATCAGCCTTAAAAGCTAATTGTGCATGCGTCTTCTGCGAGTGTTAAATAATAAATGAATACTTCACTCTACAATACAAGATATAGTATTTATGCAGGAATAAAAGGAATCCTCTTATTTCTACAACTCAAAATTCTTTTATATGAGCAAATCTGAAGTACTGCTGAATAAAGCGTGACAGTAGAATTCTCACTTTAAATTACTATCTACGATGTTGTATGCTCATATAAAAGAATTTGAGTTGTAGGAATAAGAGGATTCCTTTTATTCCTGCATAAATACTATATCTTGTATTGTAGAGTGAAGTATTCATTTATTATTTAACACTCGCAGAAGATTCATGCACAATTAGCTTTTAAGGCTGATCTTTGAATGTATACAATTGTATGCATAGCGTTATATAAAAATAAATGCTTATTTACTTATAATTAAGTTTCATTTAGAGTGACGTTTAGTAAATTCTAGACAATTTCACCGACGTCATTCACCACAACATCGTAGATAGTAATTTAAAGTGAGAATTCTACTCTCATGCTTTATTCAGCAGTACTTCAGATTTGCTCATATAAAAGAATTTGAGTTGTAGGAATAAGAGGATTCCTTTTATTCCTGCATAAATACTGTATATTGTATTGTAGAGTGAAGTATTCATTTATTATTTAACACTCGCAGAAGACGCATGCACAATTAGCTTTTAAGGCTGATCTTTGAATGTATAAATTTAGCAATATTTATTTGTTCAACTGCTGAAATAAAATTTAGAATGGCTTTAGTTTATTAGATAAAATATAAATGAAGTAAAAATAAGTATATGCCAGTAATCTTTATGCCCATCTGTTTACTAATGTGAATCTCAGGATAACATGTCCACCTGATTGGCTCAGCATAAACACTGTATAATCGGGCAAAACACATTCATATATTAAATTTGTTTTAGAGTATGTGTGTAATTAACATTATTGTTGTAGTGATGTTCATTAAATTATATCTGTGATCATCTGAATAAGAAATGTTATACTGATAAAAGTAGGTGCAATCCAGTCAAAAGGTTTATGATTTAATAATACTATTAATTCTATATAGATGACTCATATAATATATATTTTATATCTGACATCTATTAAAAACCATTATTTTAAAATATAATTAAATAAGAAAGAATGGTCGAGTTTCTACATTGGTAAACATTTGTAATATCTTGGAGTTGAGGTGAGAGAAATACTGATGAAAAGCTAAAAAAAATAAAAAGTATATATTATACAATATTTTACATTGTATATAAACTTTTTAGTTATGACAACTCCATAGAATGCTGACAATTATTTTTTACCATAAGTGCTTTTGCTAGACCAAAATGATCATATTCTTTTGCAGCTTCATGTATGTATAGAAGTAGTCAATCTAACATATATTTTAGAAAAGGATAAAATTGACTACTACTAGATGTAAATATAGTCTCATTGTATGGTTTTAAATTCATGCTCACTAGGAAAAGTTCATTCTACTCAAGCTCACTTAAGCTAACAATTATAAATCAAGTATATGTAATAATATTAAATTGAAATATTTATAATTTTCACTTATAACAATTCAACAAAATGGTGTCTAACCACTTTTATTTACACTGTATTTTTAAATATGAATTTTTTCTACAGTACAGGCTTTTTCATACCTGCACTTATATATGTAATATAGAAGAGGTTTGAACTCAGAATTTCACCCAACTCTCAACCATCTATGCTACCTCATACAGTTGATACACTTGATCACATGCATGTTGAAAAGATAAATAATTATCAATATAAATATTTATCTTAAACCAGCACTCATCAGTTGATCCAGATTATCATCTCCACACACATATATACATTCAAAGATGCTTATATTAAGATCACCAATCTTGGCTATTTTAATATAAGCTAAGCTTTGATTCTACATCACACATGATGATAATCTGGACCAACTAACAAGTGCTGGTTTAGCAGGAAATACATATATTGGTGATTATTTATTTTTTTAACGTGTGTGATCAAGTATATCAGCAGTATGAGATAGCATGGATGGTTGATGGTCATATGAAAGTCTGAGTTTAAACCTTCTATATTACTGTCTTTGTAAAACTGTTAAGCAAATGTAAAATAATATTGATATTCTTACATATTATAAAATAGATAGTCAATCTAGAAATTAGTTTAGACAATTATAAAGACTTTTTAGGTTTCTAAATGCTAAATAAGGTTATGCTACATATGTTAGGTAACTGATTCAATCTTCATCTAAAAGACTTTTTAGATTGTTTGCATTTCTTTCTTTCTCACTTACTCCTACTCTCTTTTTCTGTCATTTTCACTCTCTTTCTCTCTCTACATGTATGTATATTTCTATGTGTATGTAGCATGGGTGTGTCAATTTTTTATAACAAAAAATTATAAATATAATGTAGTAAATATAGTTTTACTTCTCAATATTATGTAACAAAAAGACACTTATTTATAATTGTTAATAAAGAAGAAGATATAAATTAATATTAAAGTTTATCAGCTTAACGTTTTTGAGGATCCATGCCTCATATTCATAGCCTTCATAAAATGTATAGTAAAATATATGCAAATATTCAAATAAGCTCATGTATAACAGAGCTCAGAAGAACAGCAACACAACCTCTATATTTTTGGAGCATGTTAAACAATCTGTGCACAACTTCACACCTGCCAATCCCATAATATTGTGCTCAGAATCAAACACTCACAAAAGAAAATAAAGGAGGCATTTTACATTAATGGAAATATCCATGCTATTAATAGGAAAGACACTTGCTTTGAAATCTCGAAGAAATGGGCTACGTAATACTAGCTTATTTGAATATTTGCATATATTTTACTATACATTTTATGAAGGCTATGAATATGAGGCATGGATCCTCAAAAACGTTAAGCCGATAAAATTTAATATTAATTTATATTCTTCTTTATTAACAATTATAAACAAGTGGTTTTTTTTTTGTTAAATATAATGTAAGAAAATGCTACACAATATATTATATATAATTTACTTTCAGATGTTTGTGTATATGTGTTTTGTGATAAGTCAAATGAATTCTTTCATTTTAGCTTGATTCTAAATACATATAAAAACAGACTATGATTACAGGTAATGCATAATTGATTTTAACTTTGTTTTATAAAATATTTGTAGAATTAACTATTTAAGTTCCAGATGTAAATGACAATTTTGCATTACTCGATGATCTAACAAAAAATGATGAAAGTGTTGTATAGTGTAAGTGTAATGTTTCCATAATTATATGATGAAAATAGTCTTACATGAGTTAAACCATGTATTATTTTGATTTAATTTCCAATGTATCAATGAAATAACATTCATCCTTACAAAGATTAAGGTCTTAATTTATGTTTTAAATAATAAAAGATTGAGCATCAAGTAAAGAATAATCACACACACACACACATATATATATATATATATATATATACACACACACACTTAAATATAGGTATACTTTAAAACCAGATTTTCAAGCTTCCTATAGCTATCCAATCTAACTCATACAACTGATGTACATGACCATACATATGTGAAAAGATAATTGATCCCCAATATACATATTTCATGCTAAACCAGTACTCAGCAGTTGATTCAGCTCATCATCTTTCATACATAGATGTGTGATCAGTGCTTGGTTTATAATAGGATAGGAAATCTTCAAACTTTAAAGAACACACTTCAATCTATCCAGCTATCCAACTCTTCAGCCTTCAATACTTTTGAAAATTGAATGATGGAACACCGAAATTTCTTGATGATGCCAATAACATTGCCATACCCATGTTAACATTAACTCATTAGGATGCCTCATGTATAAGATTTCCATTTAAATACACAGAAGAGGGTTGGGCAAGGTACAGACTAAATCTGCAATATTTATATATGGGTATACTTTACATTCCTGGAGTTTAGATATTTAACTACAAAACTATGAGTCTAAAATTGAAAACATAATATTTTCAATCCAAGTTCATAAGCCTATATAGTCTATAGGTCTAAATTCAGTTTAATACCCATACATTTAGGTGTTTTTGGTTCTTTAATAATCCTAGCCACCACTATCCTATTAGGGAAGATTGAATTAAACCACTAAACACCACATGAACACCATTTCTTATGCTTGCTCAAACTGTTAAAACAAACAAAACTCTCCATACAGTAGTGTCACTCAGTGCAAGCCAGAGTAATCAATAGCATAGTGGTGGCTATGGTTATTAAAGAACCAAAGACACCAAAATATATGGTACTGAACTAAGTTCAGACCTATATGACTATGCTAATGAGCTTGGATTGTAAATATTATGCTTTCAATTTTAGACTCATGGTTTTGCAGTTAAATAGAAACAAAAGGTGTTTGATGGAAGGTTGCATTAGATCCTAAGGTCTAAATGCAGTGCTCTTTAGATCCAAGGCTTCTCACTGATGAAAGTCACAAGCTAAAAACGAGGATGTGGATACTGGATTAGTAGGCAATAGATAGGGATTTTATGCACTAAACCACTTGCATCCATTGATTACTCTGGCTTGCTCTGAGTGGCACTACTGCATGGAGAGTTTTGCCTGTTTTAACAGTTTGAACAAACATAGAAAATGGTGATCATGTGATGTTTAGTGGTTTAATACCAATCCTGCCTAATAGTATAATGGTGGCTATGGTTATTAAAGTATCAAAGATAAAATATATGGGTACTGAACTTAGTTCAGATTTATATAATTATATAAGGTAATGAGATTGGATTGAAAGTATTATGTTTTAAATTATAGGTTTATAGTTTTATAGTTAAGTAGAGATAAAAGATGGTTTCTGGAGGGTTTCATTAGATCCTAAGATCTAGATACAATGCAGTGTTCTCAGATCTAAGACTTGTCACTGATGAAAGCAAGAAGCTAGAAACTAGTCTGGGGATATTGTATGAGTAGGCACTAGCTAGGGATTTTATGCAGTAAACCTTTTGTATTCATTGATTACTCTGTCTTGCACTGGGTGGCACTACTGTATAGAGTATTTTTCCTGTTATGTAATCAGTACTTGGTTATATTAAGATAACAAATCTTCAGAATTTAATGAACAGCTTCAATCTACTCCACCATTTAACACTTTAGCCTTCAATACCATTGAAAATATCACAATGGAACACTTAAATCCCTCTATGATGCCAATATTATTGTCATTCTCGTGTTGACCTTAAGTTATTCTGACCCCTTTCATTACATCTAATATTATATCTTAACTCCAGCAGAGATACAAAATATGCCTATACTTAAATATAGATCCAGCATGTATCTGTCCCATTGTTTTTTTTAAATGGACAAGGTCCTATACATGAGGGTTCAGAATGACTTAAGATCAACAAGAGCATGTCAATAATATTGCTATCATAGAGGGTTTTGGGGCATTTCATCATCAGTTTTTCAATGGAATGATAGGCTGAAGAGTTGGGACAACAGACAAGGGCAGATTCAGCAAGACATATGTATATTGGAGGGCAATGATCTTTTTCACATGTGTGTGGTTATTAGTATTGGTTTTATGAGATTGATTGAATAGCTGAAAGAAGCTTAAAAGTCTTTTCAAATCTGCTACTGTTAACAAAAATTTATTTTACTTTCTTTAGTTTTACAATTAATTTCCTTTTAAAAGATAAAAAATTGGCCTACACAAGTCTTAAATTTGTTGTGCTTCATCAGATTTGCTTAAGCCATCCAGTCTTTGCGGCATATGAAATCAATTAACTGTAACACTGAAGGAAGTAAAATAATTGTTAATCCACTGATTCTGAATGACCACCCATCAAGTACATATAAGAATGTTGTCCATTACTTCATGCTCAATATTTTTATTATTTAAAGCATAACAGTACTCTTGAAGAAGATTAAAATTATTTTATTGAAATTAAAACAAAATAATACACATTATAAGCAAAATAAGATACAATAAAAATGTGTACTTCATAATGTAAATAAAATTTCAGCTAATCAGCAACATCCAATTAAAACTTCTGATGCAATTTGCAAACATAGGAATTAATAATAATATTAGTCTAGCCACATTGTACCAAATGTGAAATTCAAGGATTAACATGGGTTATAGATTAATCATCAATATATTATTAGTAGTAAATTATTTACAATATCTATATGGTCATACTGTTTAGATGTTGCATCTAATATTAAGTATTGAATGTCAAAAAAAAATATTTAAATTTTCTAATTACATTCAACTGCTAGTTATTGTACACAGGTTAATATATGCACAATGTTTCAAGAGGTATTATTCCTCCCTTTTCTTAAGGTATTCTGGCCTGATGAGTGACAGTACTAGCATGGGAATCAAGCTTGAAGAACACACTAATGGACCTATCCTACCACTGGCAACAGTCAGTAGAAATTTACATATTTAGCAGGTTCATTCTATTTTTTCCACTTTTTCCTAAGAGCAAATTTAATTAGTAGTTTCCAGACATTATCTTTAATCACCCTAGGTTGATTTATGGGGTTACACATCATTGTCATGTGAGCAGCTTTTTTAAATTTTCTTCTTTGTACCTTTTTCTTTCTATCCCATATTTTTGTATTTTTCCAGTTCATTGGTACATACATAAATTTTCCCCACTAAACATAATGTTTGTTGGTACATACCTCATGTGCTACCATAGGCACATCTGGTTTCACTCTTCTAATCACCAGTTCGTGCTCTTTCACTCACTTTTCAATGGGGGAATGGTCTCACCAATATACTTTTTAAATATATTTACATGGTATTTCTTAGATGCAGTTTTTGCTTTTCAATATTTCAAGTATAAACTTTGTAGATGCTAAAATTCCTCATAGTGTGGTATGCCTGTGGAAATTTGTTCTAATGTTATACTGATGGTAGATTTTCTTTACTTTGTCTGCTATTTTTGGAATGTATGAATATACTAAAATATCAGTAATTGTTTTCTTTTTTGTTAATTCTTTTTGTTGTCTAGTTAAGGTTTTTATGCTATCAGCTGAATGAGATAAATCATATTTTATAAGACTTTTTTATATAGGTTTTTTATTTTCCAAGTCACTGGTTTTTGAACATTCTTTACTCCATTCCATAGTAATATTATAACTCCTTGTTTTTCATTTCTAGTATGATTTAATAAGTATGCTAAATATTTTCCTGTTTGTGTGACTTTTCTGTAAAGTGTAGTTTTGATTTTGCCATGAAAGAATCTTGTCACAAAAATATCTAAGAATGTCAATTTCTGTTTTTGCTCTGAGCATATGTTATCAATGTGTTTCAAGAAAGTGTGTAGTAGTGATCCATCAATAGCCATATAACAAATGTATCATCAATATAGTGTAGCCAAACTTTAGGTAGATATGAAGTATTTTTTATGGCTGTTGTTTCCTTCCATGCAAATATTGCTAATCAAGATGACAATGATAAACAAATAGCCATCCCTGATTTTGGAGGAAGAATTCTGTATGATATTGGAACCAATTGCAAGAACATAAACTAATAATTAGGATAGTGAAATTCTATAATTATCAGTATATCTATTTTAACATTAAAACATGCTTGTTTTAATTTCAAAACCAGAGTTACTAAAGTAAAATTATAATGAAATAAATTAAGAGTTTTGCTATTTTCTCCTGATTGCATATCAAATAATATGTAAAGTTTTGTAGTGTCAATAATTAAATGTTTTTTTTTGTCTTTTCATACAGAAGTGAGTCATCTTTTTTATTATCTGAGGATTTTATAATTCAATTGTTACTAATTTTCTTCTTTTCTGAGCCAATGTAATAACTATCACTTTATTTTCTGACCCAACATAATAAGTATCTTTTCTATACGTATTTTCATTTTATCCAATGATTTTATATAAAAGTAAATTCAAAATATAAGACTTTAATATATATATATGTGTGTGTGTGTGTGTGTGTGTGTATTGTAATGAACATTATCATAAATTAAAAAATGAATTAAGTACAGACAGTGATGGAAAGACTTTTGTGTAAATTTAACAATTATTTTCTTATAAATTTCAAACTATCACATGATATTCCTTAAACTTTATATCAAATATATATATAGTCAAATATGCAATTTATCTTTAAAAATAAATAATTTATCAAAACTTAAATTTATTTAATTACACAAATTCTTTTATTTTACATTTCAAATATTTTATCAGTCATGACAAAAATGTATTGTTTTTCAGTGTGAAAATTGTTAACTATGCATGTAATATTCAAATATTATTGTAATTCATACAATAATACTACAGTTACATTATATTTTTTCTATAATGATAATAATGTTTGCTACTGAAGTTCTCTTATGACTTAATATTCTCTGCATATCAAATGTTTTTTCGCATTAAACCACTAATTCATCATTTTCTTAACAAGATTTGACAATACCCTCAACCCCAGACCGGTTTCTGCATCTAGCGTCATCAGTGAGTTGTTAGAATATACATTAGATTAAAAAATACTAGGACTACCCCAGCACTTTATCTAATGTATAACTATTAAGAAGAAAATGAATATAATAATAGTTATACATTAGATAAAGTGCTGGGCTAGTCCTACTATTTTT
The DNA here is from genome assembly GCA_028023455.1 of Epiperipatus broadwayi. Classification (NCBI taxonomy): domain Eukaryota; kingdom Metazoa; phylum Onychophora; class Udeonychophora; order Euonychophora; family Peripatidae; genus Epiperipatus; species Epiperipatus broadwayi. The sequence continues at coordinate 8,739,256 of JAQFVV010012395.1, read as the reverse complement.
AATCTAATGAATATCCTAACACTCACTGATGACGCTAGATGCAGAAACCGGTCTGGAGTTGAGGGTATTCTCAAAGTTTGTTAAGAGTTATAACATTTGTAAACACACTAGCTTTATTAAAATTAGGTCATGTGACATCTGACTTTAGTTTTTATCAATTTATCATTTTCTTATACATTCCTGATGATATAGGCATAATAAAACATCAGAGTAAAAACAGCATTTGGTAGAATACTAAACAATTTTTGTTAATAACTTATTACATACCCTTTATCCTGACTTTACACAGTAGTAATAGAACTCGTTTATTTCTAGTCCAAATTATTATAAGAATTTTAACCAAAATAGTTAATTTATAAGTATAAAAACAAAGAAGCTTATATCTCATTTTGATATCTTGTAATTAATTCTTCATTTTCTCCAGAAAGTTGTATATATTAAATTTAATGTTTTTAGCGATTTATAATATAAACAATATAAATTAAGGAATTTTATCCATATAAACAACCATAGAGCACCTTATCTATGATGTTGGTAGGAAACTATCAGTTACTAATTGAGAAACCAAAGCTGAACAAGTTTTTTCTAATAATCTAATATAATTATTTTGCCCTGAGTGTAATTTTATATACATATAAAATTTATCAGGCCTTTTAAAATATATATAATATTAAACCTTTAATGCATTTATCTTTTTTTTATATATATATTTTTTTATTTTTTTCTGAGTGTATTTTTTTTTCAGAATTTTAGTTAGACAATTATAGGATTTGTTCATTATGAGACTTTTCACATAGAATTAAATGTAAATGGCAAATTGAAAATATACATATGAAAGATATTAATATTATTTATTTACTGTATATTCTCTATAAGAACTTATGACCTTATATAGGGCAACATTTGATAAAAAATTAGCTAACCTTTTGCAAAATAAGTACATCTGTCAAGCAACCCTGATTTCATTAGCTGCTTAGGAGATCAGATAAAATCGTATCATACATAAAATTTTACATTTAAATAACTTGCATATATGACAAATTTCTTGAATGCCAACAATATTATTGTGCTATTTTTATTTGGTTAGAAAGCCAACATCAAGCAGATTCGTATTTACACTTATATATAGAAACACAGCTTCTAATAAATAACATATTTTTACTAATTTTAATATCTTTGTTAGTAAATAATATTTAGTGAAATATGTAATATTAAAAAAGTGAGTTCTTAAATTATAAACATAAAAAATGGTACAATAATATTAATAGTAATTGAAAGATTTGAGATTTCTAATTACTTCATATGTAGTTTGAAGTACTGTATTTTTTAATATTTTATATTTGATTAATCTTATTTATTTATTTATATTATAATAGTAACTAACAGTTATTATTATTGGTCTAACGTGTTTTATCTCTTATGAAATTATTTATAAATATAAATTTTTATTTGACTATTTTATTATGTAACATATATGTACTATTTATATATATACGTTTAAGTTTTAAATAAAATGCCAGATTTGAAGTTAAGAATAAATACTTATATATTTTTTTTATTTTATTATTAAATCTTAATGTCAGTGGAACAATTGAAAGTTGAGTTAAGCATGAACTTATATATAACACACGAGCAGATTCGTTCGTTCTCTGGATAAAAAAATAAAAAAAATGAAAGAAAAAGAAAATCTTTTCTCTTTAAAAATAGCATTTTTCTTTTATCAATACTACTATTTAACGATTGGAATTTAAATATTAACTTTTCCAAATTAAAATAATTTGTGGATTAAAAGTCTGCAAGGAAAATATATTTAATTTTCTACTCAATCTTAAAGGAAAAGCAATATAAAAGAAAAGAACGTCTGTTTAAGTTTTTTGGAAACTACGTTGTTTTAATACTTCCGTGATTCTTCGGATATATATAAATTTAAGATAATTATATATATATATATAGGATAAAACAATGTGTTTTGAGTAAAACAGCTTATATCGTAAAGGTTTCGAAACCAACCTTGCATGCTATTTTAAAATATTTTGAAATATTGAATATATAGAACGTCTAGTGATAATAGAGAAATGAAGATTAAGAACATCTACATTCGAAGAATATTTATTTTATTTCACATTAATCCGGTCATTGGATGTTATTAACAGTTTATCGTTTAAGGATAAATGGAATCATCATTGTACCAATGGATTGGTGATATGCTTCATAAGGGATCTTCATTGGGATGATGAACTATAGACTTCAATATCTACGCTCAACTCTCTTATAGATAAGTTTCCTTTATTATTTATTTATATATATTATAATAATGCTTGTATTATTTTAATATGTTTATTATTATTATCTTTATTTCAAATTTGGCATCGCATCATATATATCTTAAAAGGAAAATTATATTTATTATTAAATATAATTAATTGAAAGCTTAACATAATTCATCAAATTAGATGAGGGATATAAAAAATAGTTATTATTTGACAGATATCTTAAACAGGATTATATTGTGTTTACTACGTAATATTGTAAACGTTTAATGTATTTTTATTTATTAAAATACATATAATATATAAGTTATACAATGGCAAATAATACTTATATATGGGTAATTGTGAAGCATATAAATAAGAACGATAAATAAATTAATAAGTTACATAAATTATTAATTTTTGAACCCAGATATTGTTTTTATATATCTGTTAATTTAAGCTATTTTCTTTAATTTTTGAAAGTTTATTATACTATTGAGTTTTATCATAGGGTATTAAATAAAAAAATATCATTTATTAATATTCTTTTAAAATGATAAAATTCATCCATATTTATTTATTAATATTTTATCATCTATTATATTATATTTTTATTGTTTATTAAATATTGATTTGTTAACGTGATCTCTTTGTCTAATCATTATTGAATTATATTATATATATGTGCTAGTATTATAAATATCATATGAATAATAGTTATAATTAATGCTTATATAAAGGCATATGAAATAACTTGTTTTAAAATTATTCCTGAAAAGAGCTAATTGCAAATTCTCGTGAGTTTAAATATCGTGGCATAATGGTGACTGAAAGAGGGATGAAAGATGGATGACCTGGTCTAAATTGTATTTAAACTTATTTAAAGATTATTGAGCTAGCATAATAAAGATATATATAATCATGGATTTGGTATTTCATCGATTCATTTCTAGCATTCTACTTGAAGACCCAAAGTCCGATTGTAGTGAAATGCGTATCCTCTTTCTAAGGAATTTAATCATCTCTTTATATTTAACAAGACCAACTTAGATTTTAAATATAATCCATTCTGTTATATTTGGCGAACCTACCTGTGAAGCATTAAGTTAATGATTTCTAAACATTAAATATAATTGATTATATTACAATTAATACATCAACTGGGATGATTAAATGCCGTTCCGTTATATTTGGTGCCTCAACTAAGGCTATCAAATAGGCTGTCCCATTATAATATGGATGTTAATAATAATATGAATACAGTAATAATATTAATATTTTAAAAGGGTGATAAAGAAGATATTAGAAATTGCAGACCTATCAGTTTTATACAAAATTTTTATCAAGATAATTAAAATTCATCTACAAAGAACATTGGATTTCCACCAACTCCAAGAGAGCAAGCTGGATTTACAAGTGGTTTACTATAGTAGATCATATCCAGGTATTGAGAGAAATTATAGAAAGGACAAATGAATATGAGTTGCCATTATACTTTGGATTTATAGATTATGAAAAGGCATTTGATTCTATAAATATTTTTTCAGTGATTAAAGCATTGGATCATCAAGATATAGATACAGGTTATTGTTATATTTTAAAGAATATTTATAAAAATGCAACAGCAACAATTATATTATGTAATGATACTGGGAAAGTCAACATTGAGAAGGGTATAAGACACGGTGACTCCATATCTCCAAAACTTTTTGCAGCAGTGCTGCAAAAAGTATTTTGTGGATTAAAATGGGAAACTAAAAGAATGAAAGTAAATGGAGATTAATTAAATCATTTAGATTTTGCAGATGATGTAGTTGTTTTTGCAAATAATGCTTCAGAGCTGCAGGAAATGTTGCAGGAGTTAGCAGATGAAAATAGGAAAGTAGGACTAAAGATAAATGTTAAAAAGACTAAAGTAATGTTTAATTGATTTGCTCAAAATATGAAAATAAAGATTGATTATGATGAATTAGAAGAAGTTAACAGTTACAAATATCTTGGTCAGATTATTAATACAGATGGAAACATAATGGATGAAGTTAATCATACAATTAAACTTGGTGGAGTGTTTTTGGTAGAAATAACTTGATACTAAAAAGAAATATGCTTATGTGTTTGAAAATGAAGATATTTAGCAAATGTGTTTTACTAGTTCTTACTTATGGATCTGAGACTTGGACACTTAAGTGAAGAGCAATACAGAGACTTCAGACCACTCAAAATAGTATGGAGAGATGCATGTTGGGAGTAACAAAAAGAGATTGAAAATGCAATGTATGGGTAAAAAACAAACAGGTGTTACTAACCTCATTGAAAAAATTATAAGATTGAAGTGGAGTTGGGCTGGACATATGCTAGAAGAGATGATAATAGATGGACAATTGAAATCTTAAACTAGATTCCAAGAGATTGTAAAAGACCCAGAAAGAGACCACATGTGAGGCAGATGAATGAAATAAGAAAGTGTGCAGGGGTGATGTGGAGAAAAAAAGCTAAAGATCGGAGAAGATAGATTGAACTTGGAGAGACCTTCATCCTGCAGTGGATTGATAGTGGTTGATGATGATGATGATGGATGTTAGAATGAGAATAAATAACTGTATTCTATGTTGTTCATTAACTAGCTGCTTTGAAAAATACAGTGTATATTTCTGATGTGGATTTGAAATTTCACACCTATTAATAGTACTTATTTTATTGCACAGCTCAATATTATCTGATATTCATTTGTGTAAATGATCAGTATAAGAGTAATACAGTAATTTGGGAGATGTCATTTCAAGTTTTTACATATATACTTTAAAGAAGTAAATTTATTTAACTGATATTCATTAGATTTGTTAGAAAATGAAGTTAGTTTATTTTGAAAAAACGTTCTAGTTCTACCACTTTACATAACTGTTTTACATTTATCTTAAGTGATCTGAATTTTTTTTTTTTGTAATGGGATTGTTTTTACTGATTTTTTTAATTTTAAAAAAAGTCTAAGAAGATCAGGATGTTGTAGAATGTCAACTAACATCTAACATCTTAAGTGTTTATGACAGGAAAAAATGTCTAGAAAGTGTTTACGTTATTCTGATCTAATTTTCACAAAGTTTTTAAAATAAAAGATATATGATTTTTTTGCTTGTTTACAAAATATTTTTAATTATTTGATGTAATAATTGGTTGAGAGTTATTTAAAACAAAAAACAAAAAAATACACACGTACACTTTCAGTTTATTCGTTTATCGTTTATTTTTAAAATAGAACTTACATAAACAAAAAAATCACTGTATGTATAGCATCATTATCTGTCAGAATTGACATGGTGTTAAAATCTTTTCAAATATTGTAATAATTATAAAGCAAATTCAGATTTTAAACAGAATTTGATATATTTATAATAAATTCACATTCATTTGTTTGCATTTAAAAAACACAATTTAAATAAAAACAAATATGTTTATTTTCGGAGAGAATTTACCTTCACATCAATGTATGATTGTTTTACATCTTTTGTTTGTATTTACAATTCAATTTTTAATATTTTTAAAATTCAAATATGATTTTGTTAAATATATTTTGCTTGTAAAATTAAATTAAAAAGAAATCAAGTCAAATTTATTGAGTTTTAATATAAAACAAAAATGTTATACAAAGAAGAAATATTGAGCATTTTCAAAAATTTTCACCAGTTATGTTAATAGAAAAGGTCATATTTTATAAGGGTTTATGTATATATGCAGAGTTTCGTATAGTATTGTATAATTTTAAATTTTGATAATTTATGATGTATAAACTACACAACTTATATTAAAAATTATTTAAAAGCATAATTATTGAAGTATTATAATAAAGAAGCTTTTGTTCTTGAACTTTGATTTAATGTCTGACATACTTTTTATCAATCACTAATAGTTTACTATCTGCTGTATGCTGTCTTTAGTGTTGCATAAATTATTATAGCAATTATTTTTTTCATAGAAAAAGATTTTGTGGTAAACAACTTGTTATCTCCATTATAAAAAATCAAACAATAGCTATAACAAATGTCGAACACGCTAGGCAAGAAATCATTCTCCACTCATCCATTGCATTAAATATTGACGAAAGTGAAGTCCATTAGCTTTAAAATGAAGCTTTCTTATAATATTTACTGATGTATTATAAAGTATTAGATTTTAATAAAAGTGCACAAAAATTTGTTATGTTCCATATTAAAAGTTTATTTATTTTTTTTTTTTTTGTTAATAAGATACAAAAAAAAGTTATAGGTGATTTTTCATCAAATCGAAAAATTAAATAACCTGAGAGGTATTTAAAGCTCTCATTCGAAAGCCGAATTCATGTTTAAAGTTATTTACTTTGCAAAGGCTAATAAGATATTCACGAAAGTTTCTACACTTATTACAAAATGAAATATTTTTTATTATTTAATGTTATTAACTTAAACTAAAATTAAATTTTAATAATTATGAGCGCCTGCGTGTCCATATGTGCACAAATATAAATCTAACCTTTGGGTATATTTCTACCACGTTCACACGATCATTGATAAATTAATAAACAAATAGTATATTTAGATGATATATATGTTTGCGTGAAGATGAAATATGCATACAATATTCCAAAAAATGTGAAAATATTTACATCCCTAATGTTGTACAATGATACCTGTTACATTCAGTTATTTTGAGGGTCATTCATTTCACTAGTAATATATTTATAGTTTTAAGAAACAAGTGGTTTAGTAAGTCTACAATTTGTAAAGTAACCTATTACTTACCTTTGTTTATTATTATTATTTTTTTTAATAACTTACCTTCCATACAACAAACACTTCTAGATGCATTTTTTTCTTCGTCAAAGTATTAATTTATTTTTTGCTGCGTGTTCTCCTCGTATTGTACTAATTAATTGTAGCTGCAATATTCAATTAAATAAATATAAACAAGATGATCTGATGGGAATTATAATTACCCTTATTAAGTTGCTAATACAATCAATTATTAACATTATTCAACTGTATTATATATCTGTTATTTTAATTTATTTATTTTTTAATTTTTTCAAAATTCTATTTTTTATGGTTTCTTTTTATTTAAATCTACATTTTTTTTCATATAAATAAAAATTACGCACGTATTCATGTAAGTATTTTAAATAAATAATTGTATAAATATAAAATATTCAAGATGTTTTTAAATACCTAATTTCAGGTAAAAATCTCTTTGACAACTTATATAACAACAGTGAATAGGAACACATTACTTTCCAGTCCTGCGAATTGCTGGGGATCAGTGTTCGGATCATTTTTATCATTACCATATACTCACTTACTGGTCATCCAAAAAAAAAATATCAGCTATCTTGGAATATTTCAAACCTCCGTGATGGTAAAAGCTAGCAGATATATTTTCACTAAAATGTTTAATGTATCCTTCCACGATATGTACATTCTACTATCATAAGACTTCTACTATATATTCTTATTACAATGACTGATCTTTACTATGCACTTCCACTCACCTCAAATCCTTAGAACACAAGACCATTAATATATATATATGTATGTGTGTGTATATTCTCTTATAACGATTCAAACTGGTGAAATGTATTTATTTCAAATAGTTGATAATTTTCAAAACTGTTTTTTTTTAGTTATCTGCAATCAGTTCAACTGGCCATCCATTTATGGGTTGATAATTGGATGTAAAATTATTGTTATATTCAAGAATAAAAATAAATCAAGCATTCTCATCACCAAGCAGTTGATTTCTTCATTGCTCCTTGACCAAAAACATCTGGAACACTTTGATTTTAAAGTAATATATTTAGGCATGTTTTATGTCTGACTCATATGTGCAACAAATAGTGTTCTTTGCAAACCGTGTCATAATTGATATTCATTAGATTATGAAAAAACATTCAGTTTTATGCCTGTGAGATGACTTTTTTTTTTTTGGAATAAAATAGATAATATATGTAATAAATACAAAAGGTATTTTTATATGGAATAAAATAATTGTATACAAAATAAAAAAACATTTTGGAAAAATTAATTTATTGTAATTTAGCTTTATATAGTTATACATTTAATGCCTAACATTACAGTCATAGCATATAGATGCTAGATTTTTAATTATAGTGTTCAATAAAACCATATTTAAAGATTAAAATTTTTACTGCTATGCACTTTTTGAAAACTAATATTGGTTCAGTAATTAATGGTGGTTTTTCAATAGGTGTTGTTTCATGACTTATTGACTTTTATTTTTCAGTAGTCTCGCCTCTGCAACAATTTGATAACTGAACTGTCAAATGCATGACCTATTTTTTATCCAATGTCAAGGGATGTAAAACTACAATTTGTGTTTACTTTTCGGTTTCTATAAACTATAAAATCATTTATCCAGAACTCACTAAAATGAAGGGAAATCGGAGGTCTAAGCATAAATTGTTTATGTTTAAAATAAAAATAATATCATATTTTCATCTGAAAGTTCATTTTTGTAATTATTCATATTTTTTAAATGAAATTACTTCTGACATTGAGTTACTTTTTACATAACTTTATTTATATATCTTTTAAGTCTATGCCACACCAGAGCTTATCTTTTACTCCGTAGATAAATCATTTATTTTTATTATTGTTTAATTCTTCTTATTATAATATTTTAAATATTGATAATTTGTTTATAGTTGTGTAATAGAAATGAACAGCTTATCCATAGAGTAAAAAAGTAAACTGGAATTATATGGAAGATGTAACAGAGACATATAAAAAATTAATCTTATGCAAAGCAAATCAGTGTCAGCTTTGGAGGGCTATGTAATTTAGATAGAACTATTAATAAATCTAAAGATAAAATTTTAGATATTCAACATACACAAATAGCTTACACTATTTAGTTATCCAATTCTTTTTGCCACTCTGTTAATTTGATAAATTCTGGTAAAGTTTATTTTTAAAATTGGATCAACATATGCAGATTTACACAAGATCAAAGATAAACCCACATTACAATTCCATAATTCTTTTACCATGAGAAAATAACATCATAATTTTGTAATCAAAACTGTTTTCCAGGCATGTGTTAATTAAAACAAACAAGTCAAAAAATATTAAGTCACTAGTTATTTAAAACCAACAATGAGCTAATAGGGTTTAAATAAATGTTTAATGTATTATAATATATTAACATGAGTTTTGAAATAAATTTCATTGATTGACAAGTAACAATTCACAATCTATGTACTATTATTATGGTGTTCAGCATTGAAAGTATATTCAGCTATGGCTAAATTTCAAATAAAGTTTAATTTAATTCCTGCTAGTAATTTTTTTATTTGTATAAGAGTACTTGTTGTTGTTGTTGTTGTTGTTGTTGTTGTTGTTGTTGTTGTTGTTGTTGTTGTTGTTGTTGTTGTTGTTGTTATTATTATTATTATTATTATTATTATTATTATTATTATTATTATTATTATTATTATTGTTGTTGTTGTTGTTGGGATTTTCATATATATTTTAAAATAAATCTCAGCTAATCAATTGAAAAAGGTAGTGCAAACTGAACCATCTTTAAATTAAAAATAAAATTACTTTTAGTTTATTACTTTAGATCAGCGCATCTTAAACTTTCTTCATTTGTGACCCCTTTTTATCATCAATATTTTTTAAGACCCCAGATGTTAAATATAAAATAGAAATAGAAATAAATATTCCCATAAATAATTTATTTCTTTGGCAAACAATATACATATAAAAACAAATTGTTTTAGGATTTGTTTTAAGTATATTAAAATTAATGAAAGAAAATCATGTTTTACTGAGATGAATGTGCTTGTTTTTTGCTGCATAACAAATTAAATAATGGTGAAATGTTTGACTGCTTGATATAAAGCATCTTCAATGTTTTTCAGCATTGAACTATATTTGGATTTAATATACATTAAAGCTGAAAAAGTCATTTCACATAAGTATATGGTGCTGAATGGCAGAAGAACATTTAATCACATTTCAGGAATTGTGGGAAATTCAGTCCTAGCTCCAATCCATCCCAATCAGAATCCTCTCAATGTATCTGGGAAAACTATGTCAGATCATTTGGAGGATTTGGAGTTCTGTTAGTGGATCTGCTGCCAAGGCCCTTAAGTTGGCCACTTGTTTTTGGAAGAAGAGTATAAGATTTACCAGGTGGACATTTTCCTGTGACACCTTATATTTGAATCTCTCCTGACAGTCATCATTTCAATGGCAGTTTACAATTGCCTTTTAAAAATCATTGAAAATGGTGTGCTGATTAAATAGCAACTCCCACCATGCTTGTGCTGCACCCTGTAGATAACTACAAGCTATTGCCAGTTTTTCCTTTTCAGACACTGCATTAATGCTGAAGTATCTATCTAGACTTTCCAGGCATTCAATAAGTGCTTCATTAAAGCTTCCTAAAAATGTCCATATTTTGAGGAACTGGTTTACAATCCCTGGCATGTTGTTGGTTAATGGCACTTCTTGGGTAATTTTGTGAAGATTTTCTTCTAAATTTTGTTTTGGGGTTGTTTCTATCCTTTCATTTATTTGCCCCTTGTCAGGCATATGTTGTTCTAGCAGCATACAGACACTTTTTATTTGCAGTTCTTTTACTTGGGTAATCAAGCTATCCACTTGGTCTTGCATGTATTCATGGATTTTTTCTATATCCATGCCTTCACAAATTTGGGCCATCTTGATCTCTTGTTCATTCAGAGATCCTTTGAGTTTTTCCATGACTTTTTTTAATACTCAATATTTGGTCAGTAATCTGATTAATTATTTGTATAATTTTTTGATTTTGATTTTCAAATGCTTCTGTAATTTGTTTCTCTATTCTTTGATTTGTTTCTTCAATCTGTTTTTCCATTTTCTCATTTTGACTTTGATTTCTTCTATTATTTGTTTTTATCCTCTTCTTTTTGTTGGTCTCTCTTTTTGTTATCTTCTTCTCTTTCTTTGCACTCTTCTTCTCTTTGTTTGTTATCATCTTCTCTTTGTTGGTCTCTTTTTTTTATTTTCAGCTTTAAACATTTCTAGTAGCTGGAATAGCATGGATGCATCCTCTATTTTCTGAGTTCCTTCCATTTGTTGCTGATCATCTTCTTTTAAATCACTTCTTGCTTTTATTCTTTACTAGGAAGATTCTTCCCAGCTTCTGTATTCATAATTTTTCTCCTTGCTCTAGTTATCATCCATATTTTAATAACTTGTGATTTACTTCTTTTTTGTGATATTTGATTCTTTGAAAATTTTATTGTTCATCTCTTTTATTTATCTAACTTTAGTAAGCTTCCCTCTTTTTCAACATCATGAATTAGCTCCATTTTCTGTATTATGCCTATTTATTCCTTGTATACCATTGATTTTATTTAGCTCTCTCAATTTCTGGTTTTCTTATTCCATTTCATATCCCCACACCATGTGCAGTGTTCACATCTTATAGAATTGTAATTTGCTTCTGCCTTCCATATTTCTTCGTTTATTTATTTTTTTGTCTGCTTTTTTTTACCTTCTAGCATTTTATGCATATGGGCTGGTTAGCTAGGTTGTGCCTCAAGATGTAGGTGACAAATGTAATTGGACTGGAGTTTCCATATCATTGATTTATTTTCTGATGAGCATATTGCAGGAAGGAAAGATTGATTGGCATTAACCAATACTGATGTTATTCTCTTACAACAATATTTCTTGCTCATCAGAGGGTGTTGCATTAAAGTTTGCCAGGCATTATCAAATGACCTTGCACAAAGTATGGATTAAGCACAACAAATATATAAATGTGCTATATTGATAATGGAGTGGTCTGAGCATTAAAATACCCACACACACCAATTTAAATAATATAAATTACATGGAAAATATTTAAAATAAGCTCATGTATTTTTTTTATTTTCTATTTTTATATTTTTTATATCACTTTATTATTGGCTTTTCTCTGAAAAATTCAAATAGAAAAGGCAAACTTATTAAACAAGTGAATCAAATGTTAACATAGTAGTGAAATAAATAATTAAACAATTTTCCAACATACTTTACATTTTTCATTTTTTAATTACTGCCTCTAAAAACTAATTTTATTCTATAAACAAAGAATGTTAATTGCTTTTAAAAATCTGACCAAAAGCAAATGTTTATAAGGCTATAATTAAAATGTTATTATTATTTTTTTTAAATAAAATTTTTTAAATGAATACTTAATCAATGTCTAATTCAAATGGATGTCAAACTTAAAATGTAGAATTTAATCAAAAATATAAAGGAATGTTCAATCTAAGTGATAAGCTAGATTAAAAGGATTGCTGATTCATTCTTCTCAGAGGATATCTGAATTGTTCTTATTAGTGATGGATAGTTGTGTTAGTCTTTCATTGGACCATTCTGCAATCATTCTTTTGCTCCAGAATTCTCCAAGCATCGCTACTTAGAGGTCATTTATGAATAGTACTATTAGTGACATTTTAGAACAAACCTTTATATAGCTTTTAAGAACTTTTCTTTATTCAAAACTATGGAGACAGCCTAGGAAAATTTATTAAATAATCCTCCTTACTATTTAGATATATATATAAAAAGAGGATATGAACAATATACTAGAATTCGCAAAAGACTGGGTAGACAACTAGCCATGCACCCCTTTCCGTCCTAAGCTGCAGATGTGACCACATCAATTCCAACCACCCAGAGATATGCACCTTACTAATGGAAGAAATTGCACCACAACCAGTTAACTTACACCCGAGGAAAAAGAAAGATATAAGTTTATTTTAAGATATTTATTAACATTGAAATAATTAACTTTCTTTTCCGATAGAAATTTTTTTATTATTATTTTAAAAGAGATCGTATAAATGATATTTAAAGTAAACTTTTACTTAACTTTGGTTTTTCATTGTTTTAAAAAAATGAATTTTTTTTTTTTTTTTGTTTTATTCTGAATTGCAAAATAAATATGGTATATATATATTTCATACTTATTATATTTGGTAAATATGATATCTATGCTGAATATAAAAAAAAAAAGTATTTAATATATCCTTTTTAAGTTATTTTTTGACTACACTATATAGTAAGAAGGGATTGTTTATTATAGATCTATAAAACTCTAATAACTTTATATTTAAAATAATATATAATGGGCGATATAATGTATAGAAATTTATCTTCAAAATGGAAAAGATATATTATGTGAGTACGATAGGATGAGAGCAACATATTGACTTTTAAAAATATGAAATAGTGATATATTTATTGGCAAATAATTTTTTATTATTATATTTCCTTCAATAAAAAGGTTTTAAAGTATAGTAAAACGTTGTGTATGACCGAAAATCTCATATCTGTATATCAAACACACAACTTAAAATTTATTTTATTAAAAAACTCAGACACTTCCATACTTATAAACATAGTTTTAGGGATTATTATTTTCTTTTTAAATTTGTTTATTATTTAAAGTTTGAAATTATATTTGGGTTTTTTTGTATTTTTTATTATATATTTATATAAGGTATTTGGACTAAATAAATATTTAACACATATTAAATTTTCTTATAGTATTGTTATACGATAAATTTTTCCTTATCAACCACAACCTGTAATAATCATTTAACTTACCCATTGAAGACCCTAGATGTAGGGACTGAGCTAGCCACATGGGAATCCTCTACCAGGGGTTAAATCTTATTCTTAGCCGCTGTTGGTATGACACCCTTCTAGGAGTAAAAATTTTTTTTTTTTAGAAGGCAAAAGTCTTTTGTAAATAGTTTTTAAAGGTACTTGATTTTCTAAATATTTAAAATAAGAACAACAAAGGTTTTAACTGGAATTAATCCACTCTTTATTTTAGCTGGAGACTGATAGTATGAGTATAGAAAACTAAATTGATATCCTTTTACCTTTAAACTGACTTCAGAGATAGGAAAGAAAGATATAATATGAAGGATAAAATTTGTTTTTTTTTTTCTTCTTTTGATGAGTAAACTATCTGATTGAGATTTTGGTTTGAAAATGAGGTTTAGATAAAGGGAGTCAACTAGCACCGTAATAAATAGTTTATAGAGGTAATTTTTTGTGAAAAAGAACAGGACTAAATATTATTCGATTTTGTAGAATCTATGTATTAATTCCAATTCGACAAAATTTTTTTTTTATTGTATTTATAATGTAACAGAAAAATATTTTATAACATGCAACTAATAAAAAGTAAAATAGAAATAAGAATAAAGTAAATAAACAAAAACAAAGTAAAAGTAGTAATTTAAGTAAAATAATACTAAAATTAAACTATAATTAAATAAAAAGTATAATATTATTTTATTTTTATATATACCTTAGATATATTATTAAACAAGCTAGATAAGACCGAACAAAATATAAAAAAAATTTTTTAACTATTCTATAAATTTAAACTAGGAAGCGGACTAAAACGAGGATTAACGACCGGGTAAAAGAGAAATTGACTAGAAAAATATAGAGAGGAAAACAAAAAAATTTTTTTTTTTAATTGTCGTAGGTCACTAGTTCAGGGAACACAGAGATTTAAAATAAACTAAAAAAAAAAAAAAAAAAAGCGAAAACCAATTTATTAACAAAATAATAAATTAATTTATCAAAATCCTAATTTTAACTTTTTTTTAATACATTATACTTATCTTACATTTTATACAAAATAAAGGTATCTAACTAAAAAACAAAAAACAACCAAAAAAAAATTACGACAACGAATATAGAACAAGAACCAAAGATGCCAAACTAAAGACAAAAAAGAACACCATAGAATATTCCAATTTCAAAAAACAAAACAAAAAACAACAAAAATTTTTAAACACAAAAAAAAAAAACTACCTTAACTACAAAAGACAAACAACACAAAATATAAAATAAAAACACAAAGTTAAAAGAAGAAAGCCTCTTATGAGATAGGAATATTACATCTATCTGCAAAGAAGAGCAAAAAACAAAAAACTCTATAGAAAGGAACTGCGGTATCCGACTATAATTCCTTACATAGGCAAACGGAAGGTGGGCGTATGAGCATTCTGCCCATAGCGAACAATATTACATCTACTAATCACACCAAAACCAATCCATTGACCCAATTTAACCCGAAACAAATAAACTAGATTACCCTCCCTAATGAACTTTCCAAACTATACGCTCAGCCCGACTTAAGTTTAACATTGATATATTTAATTCATCGGAAAACAGAAACATAAAAAACTTAGAACAAAATAAATAAATGGAAATGATTTAAATAAATAAATAAAAAAACATCAAATAACATATTAATAAATTAAGTTGGTCAGATAGGATAATATTGCAATCATTTAAATATGGAAAATTTAATTTAATGTTCATTATTTATAAAGTTCTTACGGTTTAAAAAGTTCATCTTTATCCGTTGCTTGCCATGAAGTAATTCCCGTCCTAAGATTGGTATCCATTAGCCGTTGTTTATTTATTCATTCGGGGTTTTAGTTTAATTGGTCTTCAATGTAGGAAACGGTTCTTCTTACTAGCAAAACTGAAGGGATTGACGTGCACCTTCAACCTCTCCGCACCCCCACAACACTCTGTCACATCGTAATAACATAAAACTCACTCGAAATTCCAAACTTGTCCTTTTTATATAATGGAGGTTGATTTATTACGCACCGGCGAGTCCTTTCGCGGGTCCGCCATAGGGTCTTCATTTGCAACGTTTCTAGTTTCCACTGACGGTTTTACTTTAACGCCCAGGCGGTTTATTTAACTATTAACATTCTTCTGAAAACCCTGTTTTCCAAACAAAAATATTTAAAGATAAATTTAAAGATATATTTATCTCCAAACTTTTAAAATTTAGTTTAAAAACTTTTCTTTAATAAGTTTTATTTTAATAATTTTCATTACTGTGCGATTTAATATATAAGGTTTAAGATGAATTTAATTTCAATTTTAATTCTAAAGAAAATTTAAATGCGAATTTTAATTTACTTTCTTTAATAAAAAAAAAAAACAAGCGAACGCGGCCTTACAAAGAGACTGAAAATATGTAGAAATTTAACTGTTTGATTTTTCAAAAGGTGTCACCTAAGTTCTAGCTCACTATAACTGTACTCACCCAGATCAGGTTATGCCAAAACTAGTGTAGAAAACATAATATTCCTGTGAACAAGTACATTAAAAAATGGATGACATATATTTAAATAACTGTATTTGAATAATCTCCTTCTAATAGTTCATTGCAGTTCAGGTTCAATAGATCAGTTAGTCTATTTCATCAGTAACATCTCTGATGCTTGGTCCCATCATTGATGATCATACAGTGTCCATCATTTATATTCCATAATCCTGTTGTCCCAGCATTCACATAGTAGGGATTTATTTAGATATCCATGTGTACATCACGGATACCTCCCTTATCATTTCTCAAATTTTAAATTCTCCTTCTGTGAGTTTATATTCTCCTCATATATATATATATATATATATATAGGAGATATATATATGATGGTATGGGTACAATATATATATATATATATATATATATATTGTACCCACACCATCAGGAAATATAATAATAGCAAAATATGACTAGCTCAGATAAAATGATTATGCTCAGCTCAAAAACATAGAATCTTACTATAATCAATACTAAAGATATCCTATGATAATATCTACTATTTAACTAGCTCTAACTGATTAATAAATAATAAGTGGTTTGGCTTATAAAAAGTTAAATAAAATATGAATAAATCATGAGACAATAAAGTGGAGTACAAGCAGTAAAGAATTATATTGAGCCAATATCCCACAGGATACAACCTCAATGGCATTAAAATACTATCCCCCTATTATTTCAAATAATAATAAATTCATAACATTCTTACGACTTTAAAATAATAACAATCAATTTAATATGATGTTAATAAATAAATCCTAATCTCTTTATAAAAACAATACAATTATAATAATCTCAGGTTCTTTCAAATAACTCTAATCAATTTGTCTTGTATTGGTGGTCGAGAGGTCAGCGCAACTGCCTTGCATTTGCAGGCAGTTTCCCAGGTTGCAGGTTCACATCCTGGCCGATGCTATGACACTTAAAAAAAAATCTAATCAATTTATAATCTCCTGTAGTCAAGTATGATAAAGGATTTTGTATAATACTCAACTACGCCTAACTAATAGTAATAACAATGTATAAATAATAAATAATAATCTTATTCCTCATTAAATAATTATTAATTGTATCCACTGTTTAATATTATGATAATAACAATAGTAATATAATTGTTTAGTTTTCATGTGGCATCTTAAATAGAATATATGGCATAATCTGATATAATCTGATATATGGCAACAAACAATATTAAACGTCTATGCAATAAATTGTACAATTAAATATTACCATAATCTGATAATATGCAGCAACAAACATTATTAAAATTCTGTGCAATGAATTGTGCAATTAATTATGACCATAATAATAATATTAATGCAAAAGAAATTTTTCAAATATATTCTGAAGCATTATGATTTCTTAAGTAAATAATTATATCTGTACTGTGCAAATATTATGTTTGTTTTGGTATCTGGCAATCATGTATTTGTAATGGTGAATAAATTGACATAACACAAAGCTTTATAAAAACAAATTTAACAAAATTTATTATTCTATGCTTTTAACAAACTATATACAATATTTACAATTATATTTGACAAAAACCAAACATATACTAAACTAATGAAAATAATATTAAAATTACATATTTCCATATTGAAATTAAAAAATAAATCAACAAGTAAATAAACCTTTACTCTGATTTATTAACTTTTGCACATTGTTTTAAAATAATAATAATAATAATAATAATAATAATAATAATAATAATAATAATAATAATAATAATAATAATAATAATAATAATAATAATAATAATAATAATAATAATAATAATAATAATAATAATAATAATAATAATAAGAAATTATTTCACACTCAGCTGCTTACTATATATATACAATTTTAATGCACAAATCAGCGCATAACAGCAGAGCTTCTTCAAATTAAATCACAATTTATTATAAACTTAATATAAATTATAATACATAATAAATAATGCCCGAGCGCTTTCAAGAGAACTTAGCTCTCATAATCATGGGTAACAAAGAGTAAGCGTAACAAGGTTGCTATGTGTAAATATATGCAGATATATGTAAATTAACTTAACTATATGCGTAAATCTAATTAACCCATTTAGATTTACGCATATAGTTCAATTAATTTACATATATCTGCATATATTTACACATAGCAACCTTGTTACGCTTACTCTTTGTTACCCATGATTATGAGAGCTAAGTTCTCTTGAAAGCACTCAGGCATTATTTATTATGTATTATAATTTATATTAAGTTTATAATAAATTGTGATTTAATTTGAAGAAGCTCTGCTGTTATGCGCTGATTTTGAAATAATAATAATAATAATAATAATAATAATAATAATAATAATAATAATAATAATAATAATAATAATAATAATAATATAATAATAATAATAATAATATAATAATAATAAAAATAATAATAATAATAATAATAAAATAATAATAATAATAATAATAATAATAATAATAATAATAATAATAATAATAATAATAATAATAATAATTATAAGAATAGACTTATAGTCTAATATAATATCCAATAATTGACATTGTTAAAATATATGGTTTTCGTAAGCATACATGAAAATATAAAAAAAATCTGAAATACTTAAGTAACATTCATTTATATGTTAATATAAATATGTTCATAGATTTTTATAATAAATTAATCAAACTTCTAGTATGATAGTGCTAGTGATATTTCAAACATTTATCTTGGTTCACTCAATAAATAAATTGACTTTAATCAAATAATATGACTGATGTTCATTTATATACTTTGCTTGGCACTTCCCTAAATAAAATCCTTATATGTGTGTTTCATGTATGTTTAAAACATAAAATAATATTCACAAAAATATAAGCACTCATTCTATTTTGTGTTGTTCATTTTGAATGTCTTTATTTTGTAAAAATATGCATTAACACATAAAATCAAATATCAGAATTATTTAAAAATCTCATGAATAATTATCATATTTTTTATGCCTTTTTAAAAATAGTTTAATAAAACATGAAAAATATCTGTGATTCTTTATTATTCACTGTTAACATTTATATTCAATCTCATTTGTATTTGACTTTAACCTATACCAAAAGATGAAAAACCTATCTCATCTATCTTCAAAAGTAACGATTTTACAATTCAAAATTATTCATTAGTTTCTTTCATAAATACAATGCTATACGATGCAATAACTGATGAAATTAAGATAGCAATATGATGCATAAGCATGAAAAACTAACTAGAGTATAGACTCAATAGCATAACATATATGGGATAATCTACATAATACAGTGTAAACAAAGAGGTATAACTTATCTGTCTAATAACCTCCAATATAATAGTAAGGTCCAGGCTATTTATTCAGCTCATTCAAACATTAAATACATAATACCAAAAAAGACAGTGCCCATGAAAAATATGTACAAGTCACAGGGCATATTTAATTCATGTACATAATTGCATATTTAATTCACATATATAGACCCAGATTTAATTCCTGTATATAAATGCATATTTAATTCATGTATATAAAATGGTAACTCTTTCTTGGTTAAACATAATGCATTTACAGAGTATACACATATTGGGGTATGTCCACCCTAAATTAATTCTTATATTATAATGTCCATATTCTGTTTAGCAAGATTAAAGTTGGCAATTTGAAATATATTTCTTTATACCCTTTATTATAGAGCTTAACTTCAAATCAATAAGTTTTATCACTTTAAAAAAAATCAGTGAATTCATTATTGCATTTCACCATTTCTGTCACCTTATTTCAATTTACATTTCTCTTTATTTTAATAACAATAATGGCAATTATATTATTCTATAAGAAATTATTTTCATACATAACATTTTATCATTTTGTTGAATTAATCATTTTAAATAACAATGTTTTATTTTATCTTCATACATAACATCTTATCATTTTGTTGAATTAATCATTTTAAATAACAATGATTTATTTTATCTTTTCTGAAATACTTTTCTTATAGCATTTTCGGAAATACCTTTAAATATTCCAAATGTTATGTAGAGTTTTCTTACCTTTAAATTTATCTGTTGATGATTCCATGCTGATAAATCTTCACATAAAAAAGGGATTTGTCTTAGAGCTGAATGATATATATTTTCTTTTGGTGTCACTTATGCAGTTTTTTTTCATCTTCATGATTTCTTCATGGTGTAGGGAGTTTGAGCTATTTTTACTATTTACACAGTTTAGCATTTATTGTAATAATAATTGGTTTCTTTATAACATAGTCCTTTGGCAATTATAGGTTTTTCTTACTAGTTACAGCACCTTCAATTAATGGCTACTATGGCTTCAAACTTAGTTGGTCAAGTTATCTATACTTTTCTTTATAGAATTACTGTGAAGCAACTGCAACAATCAATCTACTAATAACTGCTATGAATTGCCTGGATTCCTCTATTTATATTCTACTTCCCACAATTTTTTCCAATATTTTTTATCCCACCCATGCTGACCAGCATGTTTTTCAAAAACATGTTGATTTCTTTTGCCTATGGCAAGAAAGTGAAGCTATCTTTTTTAATGAACTAATTACAGTGTTTCTATGTTGTGATTCATAAACATTCAGCTCTAACAAAATATTGTATAGGTAACATTTGAAACTGTATATTTTTAATTATAAAAATCCATTAATTAAATGTGTCATTTAATTGCTAATTGGACATTTTAAATATTGATTTTTCTCTGCTTTTTTTAAAGAATTTAAATTTACAAATTTTGTTTTTATAACTGCACCAGGTTTTTTTAAAGCAAACCATTTTAAAAAAGGGAAGGGAAAAAACTTCAAGATATGTGAAACAATGTATCTGTTTAAATATATATGTATATTTATAAATACAAATATAGATAAACATTTTATTTTATTGTTTTTTCCTCAATTTTAGACAATTGAGAAAGCATAATATATTGATACATCATTTTTGGTCATCATTTATGTACTGATATGAAAAATGTATTAAATGTTTTATTACAACTAAAGATCTTGAACTTGTTTTTCAATTATTGATTAAGATAATGATGATGATCAAATACATATTCCCATTTTGTTAACTTTATATAGAATAACTAAAAGAATCACAGGTTATATTTTCTGATCATCTATTATTTACTGTCATCTATCTTGTGGTCTAATTAAGATTTGTATTACTTAGTAGGTTCATTTATAATCAAAATATAGCAAATTAGTTTCTGGATTACCACTTTTCCTATGTAATAATTTATTACACTTATGTAATGGCTGGATTATACCTTCTCCATTAGCATATTTATATATTACCCAGACTAAAGCATAAGCACACCTAAGAACAATAGAAATTAGACAAGCTTTAAATAAGAATGGCATGATCACTACATTTAGTTCTAAATTACAAATACAAATATTTTTAGAACAGACTGTTTAATTAAAAATCAATAATAACCATACTCATAAATGACTATAGCCATTCTATTTTCTTTAAAAAAAAAAAAAGAAAGAAAAAGACAACAAACCTGAAACTTTTTTTTTTGCACTTTTGATTCTTATAGTTAATATTATATCTATTTACTGTTCAAAAAGTCAAGCATATAAAGTAATATTTCTCATGTAATTATTTTTTGCATTATATTATGGTTATATATATTTCACTCATGCAAATATTTATATTACCTTAAAATTATATGCTTTTATATCCTGTATTTTACCACATATTACTATAATGAATTCTTAAAACACCATTACAAAGTTGAAGTGTTACTGGGCTAAATATATATATATATATATATATATATAAAATATACAAACCATCATACAATTACAAATATCCAGTAACGCCCTCTGTTTAAAGATCTATATCTCAATAATAGCAAACCTTAAAATGATACCACTTTAAGGTTGTATGCTAAACGATGTTAAATATTGAAATACAGACCTACTCAAACACAGAGCATGAAATTTTAAATAAGCAAACGATCTTAAATTTTGCTAATAAACTAACAAGTTTACAAAGTTATTAAAGACAAACTAAACATTAGATTTTAATCTTTAAATTCCTCCCAAACTATAAATGAAAAGAAAGTTACTGTTAAC